>CM067854.1:94241300-94793800 GCA_034642435.1 Megalocaria dilatata
TTTTAGATGTAATAATTTCTATCGTAGTTTACTAATAATTATAAAACAATATAATGTTTCATCTAGAATATTATTCTAGATGTGGCAAGTGTTACATATTACAATTAACTATGGAAGCAAAAGTCAATTTTTTCCAACATCAGTAGTTTTCTTCGATTGTTCTATTAACATAACATATAAATTATTCAGTAGTTGATTTTAGATTAATTAAAAATTCGCAATTAGATTTGACAACTGAAATTTTGTGCTATGGACTTTGAGTGTATATCTAAATGTATTTAGTTATTATTTTTGTTAAAATATTGATTCATATCTATAATGCATTTTCTATTCATATAAACTCAACATATAAATAATTCGGTATATGTATTTTGAATGATTCGAAATTTATATGTGCAATTAGATTGGCAGAAAAGTGAAAATTTGTAACTTTCATTTGGGTCCAAATCTAATTTCCAGGTAACAGTGTACAGGTAGAATTTAGATAGTGAATTACTGGGTGGGGGAATATCAAGTCCCGGTATAAAACGAACTAACGAGTAGCTGAACCATCAGTTCGTTGGTAGTTTAGAAAAGGCACTTATGTCTCCGACACTATTATTGCAGATATAAAGTTAGAATTGTGAATATAAGTGGTAATACTAAGGTCAATGTGATTTTTGGTTCATAGTGAACTAAAGATATAATTGATAATAGTGATTTGTATTAATGAGCCTGAATTCGTTACTGTGAAATAGTTTACATCAGTGAAAATTGTGGTTATCGTTTTGATTTCATAATTTCTACTGCAGATTAATAATAATTATGAAATTTCATATATTATTATGAAGGATATAAAAACTGTTTTATAATAATATGAAACTAAAGTGAATAAGTTGACAAAGCGGTAGGTTTTTCGATTATTGAATTATTTCTAATTTGAAATGACTAATGATCTATATCTATAATGCATTTTCTATTTATATAAACTAACCATATGAATAATTCAGTACATGTATTTTGAATGATTCGAAATTTAGATGTGCAATTAGATTGGCAGAAAAGTGAAAATTTGTAACTTTCATTTGGGTCCAAATCTAATTTCCAGGTAACAGTGTACAGGTAGAATTTAGATAGTAAATTACTGGGTGGGGGAATATCAAGCCTCGGTATAAAACGAATTAACTAGTAGCTGAACCATCAGTTCGTTGGTAGTTTAGAAAAGGCACCTATTTCTCCGATACTATTATTGCAGACATAAAGTTAGAATTGTGAATATAAGTGGTAAATACTAAAATCAATGTGATTTTTGGTTCATAGTGAACTAAGGATATAATTGATAATAGTGAATTGTATTAATGAGCCTGAATTCGTTACTGTGAAATAGTTTACATCAGTGAAAATTGTGGTTATCGTTTTGATTTCATAATTTCTACCGCAGATTACTGCAGATTAATAATAATTATGAAATTTCATATATTATTATGAAGGATATAAAAACTGTTTTATAATAATATGAAACTAAAGTGAATAAGTTGACAAAGCGGTAGGTTTTTCGATTTTTGAATTATTTCTAATCTGAAATGACATTCAGAAACGAAAATTTCGTGCTAGAAGTTTGAAGTGTATACAGTGGTAATACTAAGGTCAATGCGATTTTTGGTTCATAGTGAACTAAGGATATAATTGATAATAGTGAATTTTATTAATGAGCCTGAATTCGTTACTGTGAAATAGTTTACATCAGTGAAAATTGTGGTTATCGTTTTGATTTCATAATTTCTACCGCAGGTTAATAATAATTATGAAATTTCATATATTATTATGAAGGATATAAAAACTGTTTTATAATAATATGAAACTAAAGTGAATAAGTTGACAAAGCGTTAGGTTTTTCGATTATTGAATTATTTCTAATTTGAAATGACTAATGATCTATATCTATAATGCATTTTCTATTTATATAAACTTAACATATAAATAATTCGGTATATGTATTTTGAATGATTCGAAATTTAGATGTGCAATTAGATTGGCAGAAAAGTGAAAATTTGTAACTTTCATTTGGGTCCAAATCTAATTTCCAGGTAACAGTGTACAGGTAGAATTTAGATAGTAAATTAGTGGGTGGGCGAATTTCAAGTCCCGGTATAAAACGAACTAACGAGTAGCTGAACCATCAGTTCGTTGTTAGTTTAGAAAAGGCACCTATTTCTTCGATACTATTATTGCAGACATAAAGTTAGAATTGTGAATATAAGTGGTAATACTAAGGTCAATGTGATTTTTGGTTCATAGTGAACTAAGGATATAATTGATAAGAGTGAATTGTATTAATGAGCCTGAATTCGTTACTGTGAAATAGTTTACATCAGTGAAAATTGTGGTTATCGTTTTGATTTCATAATTTCTACCGCAGATTAATAATAATTATGAAATATCATATATTATTATGAAGGATATAAAAACTGTTTTATAATAATATGAAACTAAAGTGAATAAGTTGACAAAGCGGTAGGTTTTTCGATTATTGAATCATTTCTAATTTGAAATGACTAATGATCTATATCTATAATGCATTTTCTATTTATATAAACTTAACATATAAATAATTCGGTATATGTATTTTGAATGATTCGAAATTTAGATGTGCAATTAGATTGGCAGAAAAGTGAAAATTTGTAACTTTCATTTGGGTCCAAATCTAATTTCCAGGTAACAGTGTACAGGTAGAATTTAGATAGTAAATTAGTGGGTGGGCGAATTTCAAGTCCCGGTATAAAACGAACTAACGAGTAGCTGAACCATCAGTTCGTTGTTAGTTTAGAAAAGGCACCTATTTCTCCGATACTATTATTGCAGACATAAAGTTAGAATTGTGAATATAAGTGGTAATACTAAGGTCAATGTGATTTTTGGTTCATAGTGAACTAAGGATATAATTGATAAGAGTGAATTGTATTAATGAGCCTGAATTCGTTACTGTGAAATAGTTTACATCAGTGAAAATTGTGGTTATCGTTTTGATTTCATAATTTCTACCGCAGATTAATAATAATTATGAAATTTCATATATTATTATGAAGGATATAAAAACTGTTTTATAATAATATGAAACTAAAGTGAATAAGTTGACAAAGCGGTAGGTTTTTCGATTATTGAATTATTTCTAATTTGAAATGACATTCAGAAACGAAAATTTCGTGCAAGAACTTTGAAGTGTATACTTAAGGGTAATTATTCAATATTTACACCTAAATGGCCGATTTCTTTACAGTTAAAAGGTCTGTATGAGTATAAACTGGAGTTATATTTTAGATTTAATAATTTCTATCGTAGTTTACTAATAATTATAAAACAATATAATGTTTCATCTAGAATATTATTCTAGATGTGGCAAGTGTTACATATTACTATGAACTATGTAAGCAAAAGTCAATTTTTTCCAACATCAGTAGTTTTCTTCGACTGTTATATTAACATAACATATAAATTATTCAGTATTTGATTTTAAATTAATTTAAAATTCGCAATTAGATTTGGCAACTGAAATTATGTGCTATGGACTATGAGTGTATATCTTAATGTATTTAGTTATTATTTTTGTTAAAATATTGATTCATATCTATAATGCATTTTCCATTTATATAAACTTAACATATAAATAATTCGGTATATGTATTTTGAATGATTCGAAATTTATATGTGCAATTAGATTGGCAGAAAAGTGAAAATTTGTAACTTTCATTTGGGTCCAAATCTAATTTCCAGGTAACAGTGTACAGGTAGAATTTAGATAGTGAATTACTGGGTGGGGGAATATCAAGTCCCGGTATAAAACGAACTAACGAGTAGCTGAACCATCAGTTCGTTGGTAGTTTAGAAAAGGCACTTATGTCTCCGATACTATTATTGCTGACATAAAGTTAGAATTGTGAATATAAGTGGTAATACTAAGGTCATTGTGATTTTTGGTTCATAATAAATTTAAGATATCGTTGATATGTGAATTGTATTAATGAGCCTGAATTCGTTACTGTGAAATAGTTTACATCAGTGAAAATTGTGGTTATCGTTTTGATTTCATAATTTCTACCGCAGATTAATAATAATTATGAAATTTCATATATTATTATGAAGGATATAAAAACTGTTTTATAATAATATGAAACTAAAGTGAATAAGTTGACAAAGCGGTAGGTTTTTCGATTATTGAATCATTTCTAATTTGAAATGACTAATGATCTATATCTATAATGCATTTTCTATTTATATAAACTTAACATATAAATAATTTGGTATATGTATTTTGAATGATTCGAAATTTAGATGTGCAATTAGATTGGCAGAAAAGTGAAAATTTGTAACTTTCATTTGGGTCCAAATCTAATTTCCAGGTAACAGTGTACGGGTAGAATTTAGATAGTAAATTAGTGGGTGGAGGAATATCAAGTCCCGGTATAAAACGAACTAACGAGTAGCTGAACCATCAGTTCGTTGGTAGTTTAGAAAAGGCACTTATGTCTCCGATACCATTATTGCAGACATAAAGTTAGAATTGTGAATATATGTAGTAATACTAAAATCAATGTGATTTTTGGTTCATAGTGAACTAAGGCTATAATTGATAATAGTGAATTGTATTAATGAGCCTGAATTCGTTACTGTGAAATAGTTTACATCAGTGAAAATTGTGGTTATCGTTTTGATTTCATAATTTCTACCGCAGATTAATAATAATTATGAAACTTCATATATTATTATGAAGGATAAAAAAACTGTTTTATAATAATATGAAACTAAAGTGAATAAGTTGACAAAGCGGTAGATTTTTCGATTTTTGAATTATTTCTAATTTGAAATGACATTCAGAAACGAAAATTTCGTGCTAGAAGTTTGAATTGTATACTTAAGGGTAATTATTCAATATTTACACCTAAATGGCCGATTTCTTTACAGTTAAAAGGTCTGAATGAGTATAATTTGGAGTTATATTTCAGATGTAATAATTTCTATCGTAGTTTACTAATAATTATAAAACAATATAATTATTCATCTAGAATATTATTCTAGATGTGGCAAGTGTTACATATCACAATTAACTATGGAAGCAAAAGTCAATTTTTTCCAACATCAGTAGTTTTCTTCGATTGTTATATTAACATAACATATAAATTATTCAGTAGTTGATTTTAGATTAATTAAAAATTCGCAATTAGATTTGACAACTGAAATTTTGTGCTATGGACTTTGAGTGTATATCTAAATGTATTTAGTTATTATTTTTGTTAAAATAATGATCTATATCTATAATGCATTTTCTATTTATATAAACTTAAAATATAAATAATTCGTTATATGTATTTTGAATGATTCGAAATTTAGATGTGCAATTAGATTGGCAGAAAAGTGAAAATTTGTAACTTTCATTTGGGTCCAAATCTAATTTCCAGGTAACAGTGTACAGGTAGAATTTAGATAGTAAATTACTGGGTGGGGAAATATCAAGTCATGGTATAAAACGAACTAACGAGTAGCTGAACCCTCAGTTTGTTGTTAGTTTAGAAAAGGCACTTATGTCTTCGATACTATTATTGCTGACATAAAGTTAGAATTGTGAATATAAGTGGTAATACTAAGGTCATTGTGATTTTTGGTTCATAATAAATTTAAGATATCGTTGATATGTGAATTGTATTAATGAGCCTGAATTCGTTACTGTGAAATAGTTTACATCAGTGAAAATTGTGGTTATCGTTTTGATTTCATAATTTCTACCGCAGATTAATAATAATTATGAAATTTCATATATTATTATGAAGGATATAAAAACTGTTTTATAATAATATGAAACTAAAGTGAATAAGTTGACAAAGCGGTAGGTTTTTCGATTATTGAATCATTTCTAATTTGAAATGACTAATGATCTATATCTATAATGCATTTTCTATTTATATAAACTTAACATATAAATAATTCGGTTTATGTATTTTTGTTAAAATATTGATTCATATCTATAATGCATTTTCTATTTATATAAACTTAACATATAAATAATTCGGTATATGTATTTTGAATGATTCGAAATTTAGATGTGCAATTAGATTGGCAGAAAAGTGAAAATTTGTAACTTTCATTTGGGTCCAAATCTAATTTCCAGGTAACAGTGTACAGGTAGAATTTAGATAGTAAATTTGTGGGTGGAGGA
This sequence comes from Megalocaria dilatata, assembly GCA_034642435.1. Lineage (NCBI taxonomy): Eukaryota > Metazoa > Arthropoda > Insecta > Coleoptera > Coccinellidae > Megalocaria > Megalocaria dilatata. The sequence goes on from CM067854.1 coordinate 94,247,488, forward strand.
ATATCTAGTCCCGGTATAAAACGAACTAACGAGTAGCTGAACCATCAGTTCGTTGGTAGTTTAGAAAAGGTACTTATGTCTCCGATACCATTATTGCAGACATAAAGTTAGAATTGTGAATATAAGTGGTAATACTAAAATCAATGTGATTTTTGGTTCATAGTGCACTAAGGCTATAATTGATAATAGTGAATTGTATTAATGAGCCTGAATTCGTTACTGTGAAATATTTTACATCAGTGAAAATTGTGGTTATCGTTTTGATTTCATAATTTCTACCGCAGATTAATAATAATTATGAAATTTCATATATTATTATGAAGGATATAAAAACTGTTTTATAATAATATGAAACTAAAGTGAATAAGTTGACAAAGCGGTAGGTTTTTCGATTATTGAATTATTTCTAATTTGAAATGACATTCAGAAACGAAAATTTCGTGCAAGAACTTTGAAGTGTATACTTAAGGGTAATTATTCAATATTTACACCTAAATGGCCGATTTCTTTACAGTTAAAAGGTCTGTATGAGTATAAACTGGAGTTATATTTTAGATTTAATAATTTCTATCGTAGTTTACTAATAATTATAAAACAATATAATGTTTCATCTAGAATATTATTCTAGATGTGGCAAGTGTTACATATTACTATGAACTATGTAAGCAAAAGTCAATTTTTTCCAACATCAGTAGTTTTCTTCGATTGTTATATTAACATAACATATAAATTATTCAGTATTTGATTTTAAATTAATTTAAAATTCGCAATTAGATTTGGCAACTGAAATTATGTGCTATGGACTTTGAGTGTATATCTAAATGTATTTAGTTATTATTTTTGTTAAAATATTGATTCATATCTATAATGCATTTTCTATTTATATAAACTTAACATATAAATAATTCGGTATATGTATTTTGAATGATTCGAAATTTATATGTGCAATTAGATTGGCAGAAAAGTGAAAATTTGTAACTTTCATTTGGGTCCAAATCTAATTTCCAGGTAACAGTGTACAGGTAGAATTTAGATAGTAAATTTGTGGGTGGAGGAATATCTAGTCCCGGTATAAAACGAACTAACGAGTAGCTGAACCATCAGTTCGTTGGTAGTTTAGAAAAGGTACTTATGTCTCCGATACCATTATTGCAGACATAAAGTTAGAATTGTGAATATAAGTGGTAATACTAAGGTCAATGTGATTTTTGGTTCATAGTGAACTAAAGATATAATTGATAATAGTGATTTGTATTAATGAGCCTGAATTCGTTACTGTGAAATAGTTTACATCAGTGAAAATTGTGGTTATCGTTTTGATTTCATAATTTCTACTGCAGATTAATAATAATTATGAAATTTCATATATTATTATGAAGGATATAAAAACTGTTTTATAATAATATGAAACTAAAATGAATAAGTTGACAAAGCGGTAGGTTTTTCGATTATTGAATTATTTCTAATTTGAAATGACATTCAGAAATGAAAATTTCGTGCTAGAAGTTTGAATTGTATACTTAAGGGTAATTATTCAATATTTACACCTAAATGGCCGATTTCTTTACAGTTAAAAGGTCTGAATGAGTATAAACTGGAGTTATATTTTAGAGGTAATAATTTCTATCGTAGTTTACTAATAATTATAAAACAATATAATGTTTCATCTAGAATATTATTCTAGATGTGGCAAGTGTTACATATTACAATTAACTATGGAAGCAAAAGTCAATTTTTTCCAACATCAGTAGTTTTCTTCGATTGTTGTATTAACATAACATATAAATTATTCAGTAGTTGATTTTAGATTAATTAAAAATTCGCAATTAGATTTGACAACTGAAATTTTGTGCTATGGACTTTGAGTGTATATCTAAATATATTTAGTTATTATTTTTGTTAAAATAATGATCTATATCTATAATGCATTTTCTATTTATATAAACTCAACATATAAATAATTCGGTATATGTATTTTGAATGATTCGAAATTTAGATGTGCAATTAGATTGGCAGAAAAGTGAAAATTTGTAACTTTCATTTGGGTCCAAATCTAATTTCCAGGTAACAGTGTACAGGTAGAATTTAGATAGTGAATTACTGGGTGGGGGAATATCAAGTCCCGGTATAAAACGAACTAACGAGTAGCTGAACCATCAGTTCGTTGGTAGTTTAGAAAAGGTACTTATGTCTCCGATACCATTATTGCAGACATAAAGTTAGAATTGTGAATATAAGTGGTAATACTAAGGTCAATGTGATTTTTGGTTCATAGTGAACTAAAGATATAATTGATAATAGTGATTTGTATTAATGAGCCTGAATTCGTTACTGTGAAATAGTTTACATCAGTGAAAATTGTGGTTATCGTTTTGATTTCATAATTTCTACTGCAGATTAATAATAATTATGAAATTTCATATATTATTATGAAGGATATAAAAACTGTTTTATAATAATATGAAACTAAAGTGAATAAGTTGACAAAGCGGTAGGTTTTTCGATTTTTGAATTATTTCTAATCTGAAATGACATTCAGAAACGAAAATTTCGTGCTAGAAGTTTGAAGTGTATACAGTGGTAATACTAAGGTCAATGCGATTTTTGGTTCATAGTGAACTAAGGATATAATTGATAATAGTGAATTTTATTAATGAGCCTGAATTCGTTACTGTGAAATAGTTTACATCAGTGAAAATTGTGGTTATCGTTTCGATTTCATAATTTCTACCGCAGATTAATAATAATTATGAAATTTCATATATTATTATGAAGGATATAAAAACTGTTTTATAATAATATGAAACTAAAGTGAATAAGTTGACAAAGCGGTAGGTTTTTCGATTATTGAATCATTTCTAATTTGAAATGACTAATGATCTATATCTATAATGCATTTTCTATTTATATAAACTTAACATATAAATAATTCGGTTTATGTATTTTGAATGATTCGAAATTTAGATGTGCAATTAGATTGGCAGAAAAGTGAAAATTTGTAACTTTCATTTGGGTCCAAATCTAATTTCCAGGTAACAGTGTACAGGTAGAATTTAGATAGTGAATTACTGGGTGGGGGAATATCAAGTCCCGGTATAAAACGAACTAACGAGTAGCTGAACCATCAGTTCGTTGGTAGTTTAGAAAAGGCACTTATGTCTCCGACACTATTATTGCAGACATAAAGTTAGAATTGTGAATATAAGTGGTACTACTAAGGTCAATGTGATTTTTGGTTCAAATTGAACTAAAGATATAATTGATAATAGTGATTTGTATTAATGAGCCTGAATTCGTTACTGTGAAATAGTTTACATCAGTGAAAATTGTGGTTATCGTTTTGATTTCATAATTTCTACTGCAGATTGTTAATAATTATGAAATTTCATATATTATTACGAAGGATATAAAAACTGTTTTATAATAATATGAAACTAAAATGAATAAGTTGACAAAGCGGTAGGTTTTTCGATTATTGAATTATTTCTAATTTGAAATGACATTCAGAAATGAAAATTTCGTGCTAGAAGTTTGAATTGTATACTTAAGGGTAATTATTCAATATTTACACCTAAATGGCCGATTTCTTTACAGTTAAAAGGTCTGAATGAGTATAAACTGGAGTTATATTTTAGAGGTAATAATTTCTATCGTAGTTTACTAATAATTATAAAACAATATAATGTTTCATCTAGAATATTATTCTAGATGTGGCAAGTGTTACATATTACAATTAACTATGGAAGCAAAAGTCAATTTTTTCCAACATCAGTAGTTTTCTTCGATTGTTATATTAACATAACATATAAATTATTCAGTTGTTGATTTTAGATTAATTAAAAATTCGCAATTAGATTTGACAACTGAAATTTTGTGCTATGGACTTTGAGTGTATATCTAAATGTATTTAGTTATTATTTTTGTTAAAATAATGATCTATATCTATAATGCATTTTCTATTTATATAAACTCAACATATAAATAATTCGGTATATGTATTTTGAATGATTCGAAATTTAGATGTGCAATTAGATTGGCAGAAAAGTGAAAATTTGTAACTTTCATTTGGGTCCAAATCTAATTTCCAGGTAACAGTGTACAGGTAGAATTTAGATAGTAAATTACTGGGTGGGGAAATATCAAGTCCTGGTATAAAACGAACTAACGAGTAGCTGAACCCTCAGTTTGTTGTTAGTTTAGAAAAGGCACTTATGTCTCCGATACTATTATTGCTGACATAAAGTTAGAATTGTGAATATAAGTGGTAATACTAAGGTCAATGTGATTTTTGGTTCATAATGAATTTAAGATATCGTTGATATGTGAATTGTATTAATGAGCCTGAATTCGTTACTGTGAAATAGTTTACATCAGTGAAAATTGTGGTTATCGTTTTGATTTCATAATTTCTACCGCAGATTAATAATAATTATGAAATTTCATATATTATTATGAAGGATATAAAAACTGTTTTATAATAATATGAAACTAAAGTGAATAAGTTGACAAAGCGGTAGGTTTTTCGATTATTGAATCATTTATAATTTGAAATGACTAAAGATCTATATCTATAATGCATTTTCTATTTATATAAACTTAACATATAAATAATTCGGTATATGTATTTTGAATGATTCGAAATTTAGATGTGCAATTAGATTGGCAGAAAAGTGAAAATTTGTAACTTTCATTTGGGTCCAAATCTAATTTCCAGGTAACAGTGTACAGGTAGAATTTAGATAGTAAATTAGTGGGTGGAGGAATATCAAGTCCCGGTATAAAACGAACTAACGAGTAGCTGAACCATCAGTTCGTTGGTAGTTTAGAAAAGGCACTTATGTCTCCGATACCATTATTGCAGACATAAAGTTAGAATTGTGAATATAAGTGGTAATACTAAAATCAATGTGATTTTTGGTTCATAGTGAACTAAGGCTATACATGATAATAGTGAATTGTATTAATGAGCCTGAATTCGTTACTGTGAAATAGTTTACATCAGTGAAAATTGTGGTTATCGTTTTGATTTCATAATTTCTACCGCAGATTAATAATAATTATGAAATTTCATATATTATTATGAAGGATATAAAAACTGTTTTATAATAATATGAAACTAAAGTGAATAAGTTGACAAAGCGGTAGGTTTTTCGATTATTGAATTATTTCTAATTTGAAATGACATTCAGAAACGAAAATTTCGTGCAAGAACTTTGAAGTGTATACTTAAGGGTAATTATTCAATATTTACACCTAAATGGCCGATTTCTTTACAGTTAAAAGGTCTGTATGAGTATAAACTGGAGTTATATTTTAGATTTAATAATTTCTATCGTAGTTTACTAATAATTATAAAACAATATAATGTTTCATCTAGAATATTATTCTAGATGTGGCAAGTGTTACATATTACTATGAACTATGTAAGCAAAAGTCAATTATTTCCAACATCAGTAGTTTTCTTCGATTGTTATATTAACATAACATATAAATTATTCAGTATTTGATTTTAAATTAATTTAAAATTGGCAATTAGATTTGGCAACTGAAATTATGTGCTATGGACTTTGAGTGTATATCTAAATGTATTTAGTTATTATTTTTGTTAAAATATTGATTCATATCTATAATGCATTTTCTATTTATATAAACTTAACATATAAATAATTCGGTATATGTATTTTGAATGATTCGAAATTTAGATGTGCAATTAGATTGGCAGAAAAGTGAAAATTTGTAACTTTCATTTGGGTCCAAATCTAATTTCCAGGTAACAGTGTACAGGTAGAATTTAGATAGTGAATTACTGGGTGGGGGAATATCAAGTGCCGGTATGAAACGAACTAACGAGTAGCTGAACCATCAGTTCGTTGGTAGTTTAGAAAAGGCACTTATGTCTCCGACACTATTATTGCAGACATAAAGTTAGAATTGTGAATATAAGTGGTAATACTAAGGTCAATGTGATCTTTGGTTCATAGTGAACTAAAGATATAATTGATAATAGTGATTTGTATTAATGAGCCTGAATTCGTTACTGTGAAATAGTTTACATCAGTGAAAATTGTGGTTATCGTTTTGATTTCATAATTTCTACTGCAGATTAATAATAATTATGAAATTTCATATATTATTATGAAGGATATAAAAACTGTTTTATAATAATATGAAACTAAAGTGAATAAGTTGACAAAGCGATAGGTTTTTCGATTATTGAATTATTTCTAATTTGAAATGACTAATGATCTATATCTATAATGCATATTCTATTTATATAAACTTAACATATAAATAATTCGGTATATGTATTTTGAATGATTCGAAATTTAGATGTGCAATTAGATTGGCAGAAAAGTGAAAATTTGTAACTTTCATTTGGGTCCAAATCTAATTTCCAGGTAACAGTGTACAGGTAGAATTTAGATAGTAAATTACTGGGTGGGGGAATATCAAGCCTCAGTATAAAACGAATAAACTAGTAGCTGAACCATCAGTTCGTTGGTAGTTTAGAAAAGGCACCTATTTCTCCGATACTATTATTGCAGACATAAAGTTAGAATTGTGAATATAAGTGGTAATACTAAAATCAATGTGATTTTTGGTTCATAGTGAACTAAGGATATAATTGATAATAGTGAATTGTATTAATGAGCCTGAATACGTTACTGTGAAATAGTTTACATCAGGGAAAATTGTGGTTATCGTTTTGATTTCATAATTTCTACCGCAGATTACCGCAGATTAATAATAATTATGAAATTTCATATATTATTATGAAGGATATAAAAACTGTTTTATAATAATATGAAACTAAAGTGTATAAGTTGACAAAGCGGTAGGTTTTTCGATTTTTGAATTATTTCTAATCTGAAATGACATTCAGAAACGAAAATTTCGTGCTAGAAGTTTGAAGTGCATACAGTGGTAATACTAAGGTCAATGCGATTTTTGGTTCATAGTGAACTAAGGATATAATTGATAATAGTGAATTTTATTAATGAGCCTGAATTCGTTACTGTGAAATAGTTTACATCAGTGAAAATTGTGGTTATCGTTCTGATTTCATAATTTCTACCGCAGGTTAATAATAATTATGAAATTTCATATATTATTATGAAGGATATAAAAACTGTTTTATAATAATATGAAACTAAAGTGAATAAGTTGACAAAGCGGTAGGTTTTTCGATTATTGAATTATTTCTAATTTGAAATGACTAATGATCTATATCTATAATGCATTTTCTATTTATATAAACTTAACATATAAATAATTCGGTATATGTATTTTGAATGATTCGAAATTTAGATGTGCAATTAGATTGGTAAAAAAGTGAAAATTTGTAACTTTCATTTGGGTCCAAATCTAATTTCCAGGTAACAGTGTACAGGTAGAATTTAGATAGTAAATTACTGGGTGGGGGAATATCAAGCCTCGGTATAAAACGAATTAACTAGTAGCTGAACCATCAGTTCGTTGGTAGTTTAGAAAAGGCACCTATTTCTCCGATACTATTATTGCAGACAAAGTTAGAATTGTGAATATAAGTGGTAATACTAAAATCAATGTGATTTTTGGTTCATAGTGAACTAAGGATATAATTGATAATAGTGAATTTTATTAATGAGCCTGAATTCGTTTCTGTGAAATAGTTTACATCAGTGAAAATTGTTATCGTTTTGATTTCATAATTTCTTCCGCAGATTAATAATAATTATGAAATTTCATATATTATTATGAAGGATATAAAAACTGTTTTATAATAATATGAAACTAAAGTGAATAAGTTGACAAAGCGGTAGGTTTTTCGATTATTGAATCATTTCTAATTTGAAATGACTAATGATCATTATCTATAATGCATTTTCTATTTATATAAACTTAACATATAAATAATTCGGTATATGTATTTTGAATGATTCGAAATTTAGATGTGCAATTAGATTGGCAGAAAAGTGAAAATTTGTAACTTTCATTTGGGTCCAAATCTAATTTCCAGGTAACAGTGTACAGGTAGAATTTAGATAGTAAATTAGTGGGTGGGCGAATTTCAAGTCCCGGTATAAAACGAACTAACGAGTAGCTGAACCATCAGTTCGTTGTTAGTTTAGAAAAGGCACCTATTTCTCCGATACTATTATTGCAGACATAAAGTTAGAATTGTGAATATAAGTGGTAATACTAAGGTCAATGTTATTTTTGGTTCATAGTGAACTAAGGATATAATTGATAAGAGTGAATTGTATTAATGAGCCTGAATTCGGTACTGTGAAATAGTTTACATCAGTGAAAATTGTGGTTATCGTTTTGATTTCATAATTTCTACCGCAGATTAATAATAATTCTGAAATTTCATATATTATTATGAAGGATAAAAAAACTGTTTTATAATAATATGAAACTAAAGTGAATAAGTTGACAAAGCGGTAGATTTTTCGATTTTTGAATTATTTCTAATTTGAAATGACATTCAGAAACGGAAATTTCATGCTAGAAGTTTGAATTGTATACTTAAGGGTAATTATTCAATATTTACACCTAAATGGCCGATTTCTTTACAGTTAAAAGGTCTGAATGAGTAGAAACTGGAGTTATATTTTAGATGTAATAATTTCTATCGTAGTTTACTAATAATTATAAAACAAAATAATGTTTCATCTAGAATATTATTCTAGATGTGGCATGTGTTACATATTACAATTAACTATGGAAGCAAAAGTCAATTTTTTCCAACATCAGTAGTTTTCTTCGATTGTTATATTAACATAACATATAAATTATTCAGTAGTTATTTTAGATTAATTAAAAATTCGCAATTAGATTTGACAACTGAAATTTTGTGCTATGGACTTTGAGTGTATATCTAAATGTATTTAGTTATTATTTTTGTTAAAATAATGATCTATATCTATTATGCATTTTCTATTTATTTAAACTTAAAATATAAATAATTCGTTATATGTATTTTGAATGATTCGAAATTTAGATGTGCAATTAGATTGGCAGAAAAGTGAAAATTTGTAACTTTCATTTGGGTCCAAATCTAATTTCCAGGTAACAGTGTACAGGTAGAATTTAGATAGTAAATTACTGGGTGGGGAAATATCAAGTCCCGGTATAAAACGAACTAACGAGTAGCTGAACCCTCAGTTTGTTGTTAGTTTAGAAAAGGCACTTATGTCTCCGATACTATTATTGCTGACATAAAGTTAGAATTGTGAATATAAGTGGTAATACTAAAATCAATGTGATTTTTGGTTCATAGTGAACTAAGGCTATAATTGATAATAGTGAATTGTATTAATAAGCCTGAATTCGTTACTGTGAAATAGTTTACATCAGTGAAAATTGTGGTTATCGTTTTGATTTCATAATTTCTACCGCAGATTAATAATAATTATGAAATTTCATATATTATTATGCAGGATATAAAAACTGTTTTATAATAATATGAAACTAAAGTGAATAAGTTGACAAAGCGGTAGGTTTTTCGATTATTGAATTATTTCTAATTTGAAATGACATTCAGATACGAAAATTTCGTGCAAGAACTTTGAAGTGTATACTTAAGGGTAATTATTCAATATTTACACCTAAATGGCCGATTTCTTTACAGTTAAAAGGTCTGTATGAGTATAAACTGGAGTTATATTTTAGATGTAATAATTTCTATCGTAGTTTACTAATAATTATAAAACAAAATAATGTTTCATCTAGAATATTATTCTAGATGTGGCATGTGTTACATATTACAATTAGCTATGGAAGCAAAAGTCAATTTTTTCCAACATCAGTAGTTTTCTTCGATTGTTATATTAACATAACATATAAATTATTCAGTAGTTGATTTTAGATTAATTAAAAATTCGCAATTAGATTTGACAACTGAAATTTTGTGCTATGGACTTTGAGTGTAAATCTAAATGGATTTAGTTATTATTTTTGTTAAAATAATGATCTATATCTATTATGCATTTTCTATTTATATAAACTTAAAATATAAATAATTCGTTATATGTATTTTGAATGATTCGAAATTTAGATGTGGAATTAGATTGGCAGAAAAGTGAAAATTTGTAACTTTCATTTGGGTCCAAATCTAATTTCCAGGTAACAGTGTACAGGTAGAATTTAGATAGTGAATTACTGGGTGGGGGAATATCAAGTCCCGGTATAAAACGAACTAACGAGTAGCTGAACCATCAGTTCGTTGGTAGTTTAGAAAAGGCACTTATGTCTCCGACACTATTATTGCAGACATAAAGTTAGAATTGTGAATATAAGTGGTAATACTAAGGTCAATGTGATTTTTGGTTCATAGTGAACAAAAGATATAATTGATAATAGTGATTTGTATTAATGAGCCTGATTTCGTTACTGTGAAATAGTTTACATCAGTGAAAATTGTGGTTATCGTTTTGATTTCATAATTTCTACTGCAGATTAATAATAATTATGAAATTTCATATATTATTATGAAAGATATAAAAACTGTTTTATAATAATATGAAACTAAAGTGAATAAGTTGACAAAGCGGTAGGTTTTTCGATTATTGAATTATTTCTAATTTGAAATGACTAATGATCTATATCTATAATGCATTTTCTATTTATATAAACTTAACATATAAATAATTCGGTATATGTATTTTGAATGATTCGAAATTTAGATGTGCAATTAGATTGGCAGAAAAGTGAAAATTTGTAACTTTCATTTGGGTCCAAATCTAATTTCCAGGTAACAGTGTACAGGTAGAATTTAGATAGTAAATTACTGGGTGGGGGAATATCAAGCCTCGGTATAAAACGAATTAACTAGTAGCTGAACCATCAGTTCGTTGGTAGTTTAGAAAAGGCACCTATTTCTCCGATACTATTATTGCAGACATAAAGTTAGAATTGTGAATATAAGTGGTAATACTAAAATCAATGTGATTTTTGATTCATAGTGAACTAAGGATATAATTGATAATAGTGAATTGTATTTATGAGCCTGAATTCGTTACTGTGAAATAGTTTACATCAGTGAAAATTGTGGTTATCGTTTTGATTTCATAATTTCTACCGCAGATTAATAATAATTATGAAAGTTCATATATTATTATGAAGGATATAAAAACTGTTTTATAATAATATGAAACTAAAGTGAATAAGTTGACAAAGCGGTAGGTTTTTCGATTTTTGAATTATTTCTAATCTGAAATGACATTCAGAAACGAAAATTTCGTGCTAGAAGTTTGAAGTGTATACAGTGGTAATACTAAGGTCAATGCGATTTTTGGTTCATAGTGAACTAAGGATATAATTGATAATAGTGAATTTTATTAATGAGCCTGAATTCGTTACTGTGAAATAGTTTACATCAGTGAAAATTGTGGTTATCGTTTTGATTTCATAATTTCTACTGCAGATTAATAATAATTATGAAATTTCATATATTATTATGAAGGATATAAAAACTGTTTTATAATAATATGAAACTAAAGTGAATAAGTTGACAAAGCGGTAGGCTTTTCGATTATTGAATTATTTCTAATTTGAAATGACTAATGATCTATATCTATAATGCATTTTCTATTTATATAAACTTAACATATAAATAATTCGGTATATGTATTTTGAATGATTCGAAATTTAGATGTGCAATTAGATTGGCAGAAAAGTGAAAATTTGTAACTTTCATTTGGGTCCAAATCTAATTTCCAGGTAACAGTGTACAGGTAGAATTTAGATAGTAAATTACTGGGTGGGGGAATATCAAGCCTCGGTATAAAGCGAATTAACTAGTAGCTGAACCATCAATTCGTTGGTAGTTTAGAAAAGGCACCTATTTCTCCGATACTATTATTGCAGACATAAAGTTAGAATTGTGAATATAAGTGGTAATACTAAAATCAATGTGATTTTTGGTTCATAGTGAACTAAGGATATAATTGATATTAGTGAATTTTATTAATGAGCCTGAAGTCGTTTCTGTGAAATAGTTTACATCAGTGAAAATTGTTATCGTTTTGATTTCATAATTTCTACCGCAGATTAAAAATAATTATGAAATTTCATATATTATTATGAAGGATATAAAAACTGTTTTATAATAATATGAAACTAAAGTGAATAAGTTGACAAAGCGGTAGATTTTTCGATTTTTGAATTATTTCTAATTTGAAATGACATTCAGAAACGAAAATTTCGTGCTAGAAGTTTGAAGTGTATACAGTGGTAATACTAAGGTCAATGCGATTTTTGGTTCATAGTGAACTAAGGATATAATTGATAATAGTGAATTTTATTAATGAGCCTGAATTCGTTACTGTGAAATAGTTTACATCAGTGAAAATTGTGGTTATCGTTTTGATTTCATAATTTCTACCGCAGATTAATAATAATTATGAAATTTCATATATTATTATGAAGAATATAAGAACTGTTTTATAATAATATGAAACTAAAGTGAATAAGTTGACAAAGCGGTAGGTTTTTCGATTATTGAATCATTTCTAATTTGAAATGACTAACGATCTATATCTATAATGCATTTTCTATTTATATAAACTTAACATATAAATAATTCGGTATATGTATTTTGAATGATTCGAAATTTAGATGTGCAATTAGATTGGCAGAAAAGTGAAAATTTGTAACTTTCATTTGGGTCCAAATCTAATTTCCAGGTAACAGTGTACAGGTAGAATTTAGATAGTAAATTAGTGGGTGGAGGAATATCAAGTCCCGGTATAAAACGAACTAACGAGTAGCTGAACCATCAGTTCGTTGGTAGTTTAGAAAAGGCACTTATGTCTCCGATACCATTATTGCAGACATAAAGTTAGAATTGTGAATATAAGTGGTAATACTAAAATCAATGTGATTTTTGGTTCATAGTGAACTAAGGCTATAATTGATAATAGTGAATTGTATTAATGAGCCTGAATTCGTTACTGTGAAATAGTTTACATCAGTGAAAATTGTGGTTATCGTTTTGATTTCATAATTTCTACCGCAGATTAATAATAGTTATGAAATTTCATATAGTATTATGAAGGATATAAAAACTGTTTTATAATAATATGAAACTAAAGTGAATAAGTTGACAAAGCGGTAGGTTTTTCGATTATTGAATTATTTCTAATTTGAAATGACATTCAGAAACGAAAATTTCGTGCAAGAACTTTGAAGTGTGTACTTAAGGGTAATTATTCAATATTTACACCTAAATGGCCGATTTCTTTACAGTTAAAAGGTCTGAATGAGTATAAACTGGAGTTATATTTTAGATGTAATAATTTCTATCGTAGTTTACTAATAATTATAAAACAATATAATGTTTCATCTAGAATATTATTCTAGATGTGGCAAGTGTTACATATTACAATTAACTATGGAAGCAAAAGTCAATTTTTTCCAACATCAGTAGTTTTCTTCGATTGTTATATTAACATAACATATAAATTATTCAGTAGTTGATTTTAGATTAATTAAAAATTCGCAATTAGATTTGACAACTGAAATTTTGTGCTATGGACTTTGAGTGTATATCTAAATGTATTTAGTTATTATTTTTGTTAAAATAATGATCTATCTCTATAATGCATTTTCTATTTATATAAACTTAAAATATAAATAATTCGTTATATGTATTTTGAATGATTCGAAATTTAGATGTTCAATTAGATTGGCAGAAAAGTGAAAATTTGTAACTTTCATTTGGGTCCAAATCTTATTTCCAGGTAACAGTGTACAGGTAGAATTTAGATAGTAAATTACTGGGTGGGGAAATATCAAGTCCCGGTATAAAACGAACTAACGAGTAGCTGAACCCTCAGTTTGTTGTTAGTTTAGAAAAGGCACTTATGTCTCCGATACTATTATTGCTGACATAAAGTTAGAATTGTGAATATAAGTGGTAATACTAAGGTCAATGTGATTTTTGGTTCATAATGAATTTAAGATATCGTTGATATGTGAATTGTATTAATGAGCCTGAATTCGTTACTGTGAAATAGTTTACATCAGTGAAAATTGTGGTTATCGTTTTGATTTCATAATTTCTACCGCAGATTAATAATAATTATGAAACTTCATATATTATTATGAAGGATAAAAAAACTGTTTTATAATAATATGAAACTAAAGTGAATAAGTTGACAAAGCGGTAGGTTTTTCGATTTTTGAATTATTTCTAATCTGAAATGACATTCAGAAACGAAAATTTCGTGCTAGAAGTTTGAAGTGTATACAGTGGTAATACTAAGGTCAATGCGATTTTTGGTTCATAGTGAACTAAGGATATAATTGATAATAGTGAATTTTATTAATGAGCCTGAATTCGTTACTGTGAAATAGTTTACATCAGTGAAAATTGTGGTTATCGTTTTGATTTCATAATTTCTACCGCAGATTAATAATAATTATGAAATTTCATATATTATTATGAAGAATATAAGAACTGTTTTATAATAATATGAAACTAAAGTGAATAAGTTGACAAAGCGGTAGGTTTTTCGATTATTGAATCATTTCTAATTTGAAATGACTAACGATCTATATCTATAATGCATTTTCTATTTATATAAACTTAACATATAAATAATTCGGTATATGTATTTTGAATGATTCGAAATTTAGATGTGCAATTAGATTGGCAGAAAAGTGAAAATTTGTAACTTTCATTTGGGTCCAAATCTAATTTCCAGGTAACAGTGTACAGGTAGAATTTAGATAGTAAATTAGTGGGTGGAGGAATATCAAGTCCCGGTATAAAACGAACTAACGAGTAGCTGAACCATCAGTTCGTTGGTAGTTTAGAAAAGGCACTTATGTCTCCGATACCATTATTGCAGACATAAAGTTAGAATTGTGAATATAAGTGGTAATACTAAAATCAATGTGATTTTTGGTTCATAGTGAACTAAGGCTATAATTGATAATAGTGAATTGTATTAATGAGCCTGAATTCGTTACTGTGAAATAGTTTACATCAGTGAAAATTGTGGTTATCGTTTTGATTTCATAATTTCTACCGCAGATTAATAATAGTTATGAAATTTCATATATTATTATGAAGGATATAAAAACTGTTTTATAATAATATGAAACTAAAGTGAATAAGTTGACAAAGCGGTAGGTTTTTCGATTATTGAATTATTTCTAATTTGAAATGACATTCAGAAACGAAAATTTCGTGCAAGAACTTTGAAGTGTGTACTTAAGGGTAATTATTCAATATTTACACCTAAATGGCCGATTTCTTTACAGTTAAAAGGTCTGAATGAGTATAAACTGGAGTTATATTTTAGATGTAATAATTTCTATCGTAGTTTACTAATAATTATAAAACAATATAATGTTTCATCTAGAATATTATTCTAGATGTGGCATGTGTTACATATTACAATTAACTATGGAAGCAAAAGTCAATTTTTTCCAACATCAGTAGTTTTCTTCGATTGTTATATTAACATAACATATAAATTATTCAGTAGTTGATTTTAGATTAATTAAAAATTCGCAATTAGATTTGACAACTGAAATTTTGTGCTATGGACTTTGAGTGTATATCTAAATGTATTTAGTTATTATTTTTGTTAAAATAATGATCTATATCTATAATGCATTTTCTATTTATATAAACTTAAAATAAAAATAATTCGTTATATGTATTTTGAATGATTCGAAATTTAGATGTGCAATTAGATTGGCAGAAAAGTGAAAATTTGTAACTTTCATTTGGGTCCAAATCTAATTTCCAGGTAACAGTGTATAGGTAGAATTTAGATAGTAAATTACTGGGTGGGGAAATATCAAGTCCCGGTATAAAACGAACTAACGAGTAGCTGAACCCTCAGTTTGTTGTTAGTTTAGAAAAGGCACTTATGTCTCCGATACTATTATTGCTGACATAAAGTTAGAATTGTGAATATAAGTGGTAATACTAAGGTCAATGTGATTTTTGGTTCATAATGAATTTAAGATATCGTTGATATGTGAATTGTATTAATGAGCCTGAATTCGTTACTGTGAAATAGTTTACATCAGTGAAAATTGTGGTTATCGTTTTGATTTCATAATTTCTACCGCAGATTAATAATAATTATGAAATTTCATATATTATTATGAAGGATATAAAAACTGTTTTATAATAATATGAAACTAAAGTGAATAAGTTGACAAAGCGGTAGGTTTTTCGATTATTGAATCATTTCTAATTTGAAATGACTAATGATCATTATCTATAATGCATTTTCTATTTATATAAACTTAACATATAAATAATTCGGTATATGTATTTTGAATGATTCGAAATTTAGATGTGCAATTAGATTGGCAGGAAAGTGAAAATTTGTAACTTTCATTTGGGTCCAAATCTAATTTCCAGGTAACAGTGTACAGGTAGAATTTAGATAGTAAATTAGTGGGTGGAGGAATATCAAGTCCCGGTATAAAACGAACTAACGAGTAGCTGAACCATCAGTTCGTTGGTAGTTTAGAAAAGGCACTTATGTCTCCGATACCATTATTGCAGACATAAAGTTAGAATATTGAATATAAGTGGTAATACTAAAATCAATGTGATTTTTGGTTCATAGTGAACTAAGGCTATAATTTATAATAGTGAATTGTATTAATGAGCCCGAATTCGTTACTGTGAAATAGTTTACATCAGTGAAAATTGTGGTTATCGTTTTGATTTCATAATTTCTACCGCAGATTAATAATAATTATGAAATTTCATATATTATTATGAAGGATATAAAAACTGTTTTATAATAATATGAAACTAAAGTGAATAAGTTGACAAAGCGGTAGGTTTTTCGATTATTGAATTATTTCTAATTTGAAATGACATTCAGAAACGAAAATTTCGTGCAAGAACTTTGAAGTGTATACTTAAGGGTAATTATTCAATATTTACACCTAAATGGCCGATTTCTTTACAGTTAAAAGGTCTGTATGAGTATAAACTGGAGTTATATTTTAGATTTAATAATTTCTATCGTAGTTTACTAATAATTATAAAACAATATAATGTTTCATCTAGAATATTATTCTAGATGTGGCAAGTGTTACATATTACTATGAACTATGTAAACAAAAGTCAATTTTTTCCAACATCAGTAGTTTTCTTCGATTGTTATATTAACATAACATATAAATTATTCAGTATTTGATTTTAACTTAATTTAAAATTCGCAATTAGTATATAATGAAAGTTACAAATTTTCACTTTTCTGCCAATCTAATTGCACATCTAAATTTCGAATCATTCAAAATACATAAACCGAATTATTTATATGTTAAGTTTATATAAATAGAAAATGCATTATAGATATAGATCATTAGTCATTTCAAATTAGAAATGATTCAATAATCGAAAAATCTACCGCTTTGTCAACTTATTCACTTTAGTTTCATATTATTATAAAACAGTTTTTATATCCTTCATAATAATATATGAAATTTCATAATTATTATTAATCTGCGGTAGAAATTATGAAATCAAAACGATAACCACAATTTTCACTGATGAAAACTATTTCACAGTAACGAATTCAGGCTCATCAATAAAATTCACTATTATCAATTATATCCTTAGTTCACTATGAACCAAAAATCGCATTGACCTTAGTATTACCACTGTATACACTTCAAACTTCTAGCACGAAATTTTCGTTTCTGAATGTCATTTCAGATTAGAAATAATTCAAAAATCGAAAAACTTACCGCTTTGTCAACTTATTCACTTTAGTTTCATATTATTATAAAACAGTTTTTTTATCCTTCATAATAATATATGAAGTTTCATAATTATTATTAATCTGCGGTAGAAATTATGAAATCAAAACGATAACCACAATTTTCACTGATGTAAACTATTTCACAGTAACGAATTCAGGCTCATTAATACAATTCACATATCAACGATATCTTAAATTCATTATGAACCAAAAATCACAATGACCTTAGTATTACCACTTATATTCACAATTCTAACTTTATGTCAGCAATAATAGTATCGGAGACATAAGTGCCTTTTCTAAACTAACAACAAACTGAGGGTTCAGCTACTCGTTAGTTCGTTTTATACCATGACTTGATATTTCCCCACCCAGTAATTTACTATCTAAATTCTACCTGTACACTGTTACCTGGAAATTAGATTTGGACCCAAATGAAAGTTACAAATTTTCACTTTTCTGCCAATCTAATTGCACATCTAAATTTCGAATCATTCAAAATACTGTGATAATTACAATTAACTATGGAAGCAAAAGTCAATTTTTTCCAACATCAGTAGTTTTCTTCGATTGTTATATTAACATAACATATAAATTATTCAGTAGTTGATTTTAGATTAATTAAAAATTCGCAATTAGATTTGACAACTGAAATTTTGTGCTATGGACTTTGAGTGTATATCTAAATGTATTTAGTTATTATGTTTGTTAAAATAATGATCTATATCTATAATGCATTTTCTATTTATATAAACTTAAAATATAAATAATTCGTTATATGTATTTTGAATGATTCGAAATTTAGATGTGCAATTAGATTGGCAGAAAAGTGAGAATTTGTAACTTTCATTTGGGTCCAAATCTAATTTCCATGTAACAGTGTACAGGTAGAATTTAGATAGTAAATTACTGGGTGGGGAAATATCAAGTCCCGGTATAAAACGAACTAACGAGTAGCTGAACCCTCAGTTTGTTGTTAGTTTAGAAAAGGCACTTATGTCTCCGATACTATTATTGCTGACATAAAGTTAGAATTGTGAATATAAGTGGTAATACTAAGGTCAATGTGATTTTTGGTTCATAATGAATTTAAGATATCGTTGATATGTGAATTGTATTAATGAGCCTGAATTCGTTACTGTGAAATAGTTTACATCAGTGAAAATTGTGGTTATCGTTTTGATTTCATAATTTCTACCGCAGATTAATAATAATTATGAAACTTCATATATTATTATGAAGGATAAAAAAACTGTTTTATAATAATATGAAACTAAAGTGAATAAGTTGACAAAGCGGTAGGTTTTTCGATTTTTGAATTATTTCTAATCTGAAATGATATTCAGAAACGAAAATTTCGTGCTAGAAGTTTGAAGTGTATACAGTGGTAATACTAAGGTCAATGCGATTTTTGGTTCATAGTGAACTAAGGATATAATTGATAATAGTGAATTTTATTAATGAGCCTGAATTCGTTACTGTGAAATAGTTTACATCAGTGAAAATTGTGGTTATCGTTTTGATTTCATAATTTCTACCGCAGATTAATAATAATTATGAAATTTCATATATTATTATGAAGGATATAAAAACTGTTTTATAATAATATGAAACTAAAGTGAATAAGTTGACAAAGCGGTAGATTTTTCGATTATTGAATCATTTCTAATTTGAAATGACTAATGATCTATATCTATAATGCATTTTCTATTTATATAAACTTAACATATAAATAATTCGGTATATGTATTTTGAATGATTCGAAATTTAGATGTGCAATTAGATTGGCAGAAAAGTGAAAATTTGTAACTTTCATTTGGGTCCAAATCTAATTTCCAGGTAACAGTGTACAGGTAGAATTTAGATAGTAAATTACTGGGTGGGGAAATATCAAGTCCCGGTATAAAACGAACTAACGAGTAGCTGAACCCTCAGTTTGTTGTTAGTTTAGAAAAGGCACTTATGTCTCCGATACTATTATTGCTGACATAAAGTTAGAATTGTGAATATAAGTGGTAATACTAAGGTCAATGTTATTTTTGGTTCATAGTGAACTAAGGATATAATTGATAAGAGTGAATTGTATTAATGAGCCTGAATTCGTTACTGTGAAATAGTTTACATCAGTGAAAATTGTGGTTATCGTTTTGATTTCATAATTTCTACCGCAGATTAATAATAATTATGAAATTTCATATATTATTATGAAGGATATAAAAACTGTTTTATAATAATATGAAACTAAAGTGAATAAGTTGACAAAGCGGTAGGTTTTTCGATTATTGAATTATTTCTAATTTGAAATGACATTCAGAAACGAAAATTTCGTGCAAGAACTTTGAAGTGTATACTTAAGGGTAATTATTCAATATTTACACCTAAATGGCCGATTTCTTTACACTTAAAAGGTCTGTATGAGTATAAACTGGAGTTATATTTTAGATTTAATAATTTCTATCGTAGTTTAATAATAATTATAAAACAATATAATGTTTCATCTAGAATATTATTCTAGATGTGGCAAGTGTTACATATTACTATGAACTATGTAAGCAAAAGTCAATTATTTCCAACATCAGTAGTTTTCTCCGATTGTTATGTTAACATAACATATAAAGTATTCAGTATTTGATTTTAAATTAATTTAAAATTGGCAATTAGATTTGGCAACTGAAATTATGTGCTATGGACTTTGAGTGTATATCTAAATGTATTTAGTTATTATTTTTGTTAAAATATTGATTCATATCTATAATGCATTTTCTATTCATATAAACTCAACATATAAATAATTCGGTATATGTATTTTGAATGATTCGAAATTTATATGTGCAATTAGATTGGCAGAAAAGTGAAAATTTGTAACTTTCATTTGGGTCCAAATCTAATTTCCAGGTAACAGTGTACAGGTAGAATTTAGATAGTAAATTACTGGGTGGGGAAATATCAAGTCCCGGTATAAAACGAACTAACGAGTAGCTGAACCCTCAGTTTGTTGTTAGTTTAGAAAAGGCACTTATGTCTCCGATACTATTATTGCTGACATAAAGTTAGAATTGTGAATATAAGTGGTAATACTAAGGTCAATGTGATTTTTGGTTCATAATGAATTTAAGATATCGTTGATATGTGAATTGTATTAATGAGCCTGAATTCGTTACTGTGAAATAGTTTACATCAGTGAAAATTGTGGTTATCGTTTTGATTTCATAATTTCTACCGCAGATTAATAATAATTATGAAATTTCATATATATTATGAAGGATATAAAAACTGTTTTATAATAATATGAAACTAAAGTGAATAAGTTGACAAAGCGGTAGGTTTTTCGATTATTGAATCATTTCTAATTTGAAATGACTAATGATCATTATCTATAATGCATTTTCTATTTATATAAACTTAACATATAAATAATTCGGTATATGTATTTTGAATGATTCGAAATTTAGATGTGCAATTAGATTGGCAGGAAAGTGAAAATTTGTAACTTTCATTTGGGTCCAAATCTAATTTCCAGGTAACAGTGTACAGGTAGAATTTAGATAGTGAATTACTGGGTGGGGGAATATCAAGTCCCGGTATAAAACGAACTAACGAGTAGCTGAACCATCAGTTCGTTGTTAGTTTAGAAAAGGCACCTATTTCTCCGATACTATTATTGCAGACATAAAGTTAGAATTGTGAATATAAGTGGTAATACTAAGGTCAATGTTATTTTTGGTTCATAGTGAACTAAGGATATAATTGATAAGAGTGAATTGTATTAATGAGCCTGAATTCGTTACTGTGAAATAGTTTACATCAGTGAAAATTGTGGTTATCGTTTTGATTTCATAATTTCTACCGCAGATTAATAATAATTATGAAATTTCATATATTATTATGAAGGATATAAAAACTGTTTTATAATAATATGAAACTAAAGTGAATAAGTTGACAAAGCGGTAGGTTTTTCGATTATTGAATTATTTCTAATTTGAAATGACTAATGATCATTATCTATAATGCATTTTCTATTTATATAAACTTAACATATAAATAATTCGGTATATGTATTTTGAATGATTCGAAATTTAGATGTGCAATTAGATTGGCAGAAAAGTGAAAATTTGTAACTTTCATTTGGGTCCAAATCTAATTTCCAGGTAACAGTGTACAGGTAGAATTTAGATAGTAAATTAGTGGGTGGGCGAATTTCAAGTCCCGGTATAAAACGAACTAACGAGTAGCTGAACCATCAGTTCGTTGTTAGTTTAGAAAAGGCACCTATTTCTCCGATACTATTATTGCAGACATAAAGTTAGAATTGTGAATATAAGTGGTAATACTAAGGTCAATGTTATTTTTGGTTCATAGTGAACTAAGGATATAATTGATAAGAGTGAATTGTATTAATGAGCCTGAATTCGGTACTGTGAAATAGTTTACATCAGTGAAAATTGTGGTTATCGTTTTGATTTCATAATTTCTACCGCAGATTAATAATAATTCTGAAATTTCATATATTATTATGAAGGATAAAAAAAACTGGTTTATAATAATATGAAACTAAAGTGAATAAGTTGACAAAG
This sequence comes from Megalocaria dilatata, assembly GCA_034642435.1. NCBI lineage: Eukaryota > Metazoa > Arthropoda > Insecta > Coleoptera > Coccinellidae > Megalocaria > Megalocaria dilatata. Next base: position 94,269,797 of record CM067854.1, read on the forward strand.
CGGTAGATTTTTCGATTTTTGAATTATTTCTAATTTGAAATGACATTCAGAAACGAAAATTTCGTGCTAGAAGTTTGAATTGTATACTTAAGGGTAATTATTCAATATTTACACCTAAATGGCCGATTTCTTTACAGTTAAAAGGTCTGAATGAGTATAAACTGGAGTTATATTTTAGATGTAATAATTTCTATCGTAGTTTACTAATAATTATAAAACAATATAATGTTTCATCTAGAATATTATTCTAGATGTGGCAAGTGTTACATATTACTATGAACTATGTAAACAAAAGTCAATTTTTTCCAACATCAGTAGTTTTCTTCGATTGTTATATTAACATAACATATAAATTATTCAGTATTTGATTTTAACTTAATTTAAAATTCGCAATTAGATTTGGCAACTGAAATTATGTGCTATGGACTTTGAGTGTATATCTAAATGTATTTAGTTATTATTTTTGTTAAAATATTTATTCATATCTATAATGCATTTTCTATTCATATAAACTCAACATATAAATAATTCGGTATATGTATTTTGAATGATTCGAAATTTATATGTGGAATTAGATTGGCAGAAAAGTGAAAATTTGTAACTTTCATTTGGGTCCAAATCTAATTTCCAGGTAACAGTGTACAGGTAGAATTTAGATAGTGAATTACTGGGTGGGGGAATATCAAGTCCCGGTATAAAACGAACTAACGAGTAGCTGAACCATCAGTTCGTTGGTAGTTTAGAAAAGGCACTTATGTCTCCGACACTATTATTGCAGACATAAAGTTAGAATTGTGAATATAAGTGGTAATACTAAGGTCAATGTGATTTTTGGTTCATAGTGAACTAAAGATATAATTGATAATAGTGATTTGTATTAATGAGCCTGAATTCGTTACTGTGAAATAGTTTACATCAGTGAAAATTGTGGTTATCGTTTTGATTTCATAATTTCTACTGCAGATTAATAATAATTATGAAATTTCATATATTATTATGAAGGATATAAAAACTGTTTTATAATAATATGAAACTAAAGTGAATAAGTTGACAAAGCGGTAGGTTTTTCGATTATTGAATTATTTCTAATTTGAAATGACTAATGATCTATATCTATAATGCATTTTCTTTTTATATAAACTTAACATATAAATAATTCGGTATATGTATTTTGAATGATTCGAAATTTAGATGTGCAATTAGATTGGCAGAAAAGTGAAAATTTGTAACTTTCATTTGGGTCCAAATCTAATTTCCAGGTAACAGTGTACAGGTAGAATTTAGATAGTAAATTACTGGGTGGGGGAATATCAAGCCTCGGTATAAAACGAATTAACTAGTAGCTGAACCATCAGTTCGTTGGTAGTTTAGAAAAGGCACCTAATTCTCCGATACTATTATTGCAGACATAAAGTTAGAATTGTGAATATAAGTGGTAATACTAAAATCAATGTGATTTTTGATTCATAGTGAACTAAGGATATAATTGATAATAGTGAATTGTATTTATGAGCCTGAATTCGTTACTGTGAAATAGTTTACATCAGTGAAAATTGTGGTTATCGTTTTGATTTCATAATTTCTACCGCAGATTACCGCAGATTAATAATAATTATGAAAATTCATATATTATTATGAAGGATATAAAAACTGTTTTATAATAATATGAAACTAAAGTGAATAAGTTGACAAAGCGGTAGGTTTTTCGATTTTTGAATTATTTCTAATCTGAAATGACATTCAGAAACGAAAATTTCGTGCTAGAAGTTTGAAGTGTATACAGTGGTAATACTAAGGTCAATGCGATTTTTGGTTCATAGTGAACTAAGGATATAATTGATAATAGTGAATTTTATTAATGAGCCTGAATTCGTTACTGTGAAATAGTTTACATCAGTGAAAATTGTGGTTATCGTTTTGATTTCATAATTTCTACCGCAGGTTAATAATAATTATGAAATTTCATATATTATTATGAAGGATATAAAAACTGTTTTATAATAATATGAAACTAAAGTGAATAAGTTGACAAAGCGGTAGGTTTTTCGATTATTGAATTATTTCTAATTTGAAATGACTAATGATCTATATCTATAATGCATTTTCTATTTATATAAACTTAACATATAAATAATTCGGTATATGTATTTTGAATGATTCGAAATTTAGATGTGCAATTAGATTGGCAGAAAAGTGAAAATTTGTAACTTTCATTTGGGTCCAAATCTAATTTCCAGGTAACAGTGTACAGGTAGAATTTAGATAGTAAATTAGTGGGTGGGCGAATTTCAAGTCCCGGTATAAAACGAACTAACGAGTAGCTGAACCATCAGTTCGTTGTTAGTTTAGAAAAGGCACCTATTTCTCCGATACTATTATTGCAGACATAAAGTTAGAATTGTGAATATAAGTGGTAATACTAAGGTCAATGTTATTTTTGGTTCATAGTGAACTAAGGATATAATTGATAATAGTGAATTTTATTAATGAGCCTGAAGTCGTTTCTGTGAAATAGTTTACATCAGTGAAAATTGTTATCGTTTTGATTTCATAATTTCTACCGCAGATTAATAATAATTCTGAAATTTCATATATTATTATGAAGGATAAAAAAACTGTTTTATAATAATATGAAACTAAAGTGAATAAGTTGACAAAGCGGTAGATTTTTCGATTTTTGAATTATTTCTAATTTGAAATGACATTCAGAAACGAAAATTTCGTGCTAGAAGTTTGAATTGTATACTTAAGGGTAATTATTCAATATTTACACCTAAATGGCCGATTTCTTTACAGTAAAAAGGTCTGAATGAGTATAAACTGGAGTTATATTTTAGATGTAATAATTTCTATCGTAGTTTACTAATAATTATAAAACAAAATAATGTTTCATCTAGAATATTATTCTAGATGTGGCATGTGTTACATATTACAATTAACTATGGAAGCAAAAGTCAATTTTTTCCAACATCAGTAGTTTTCTTCGATTGTTATATTAACATAACATATAAATTATTCAGTAGTTGATTTTAGATTAATTAAAAATTCGCAATTAGATTTGACAACTGAAATTTTGTGCTATGGACTTTGAGTGTATATCTAAATGTATTTAGTTATTATTTTTGTTAAAATAATGATCTATATCTATAATGCATTTTCTATTTATATAAACTTAAAATATAAATAATTCGTTATATGTTTTTTGAATGATTCGAAATTTAGATGTGCAATTAGATTGGCAGAAAAGTGAAAATTTGTAACTTTCATTTGGGTACAAATCTAATTTCCAGGTAACAGTGTACAAGTAGAATTTAGATAGTAAATTACTGGGTGGGGAAATATCAAGTCCCGGTATAAAACGAACTAACGAGTAGCTGAACCCTCAGTTTGTTGTTAGTTTAGAAAAGGCACTTATGTCTCCGATACTATTATTGCTGACATAAAGTTAGAATTGTGAATATAAGTGGTAATATTAAGGTCAATGTGATTTTTGGTTCATAATGAATTTAAGATATCGTTGATATGTGAATTGTATTAATGAGCCTGAATTCGTTACTGTGAAATAGTTTACATCAGTGAAAATTGTGGTTATCGTTTTGATTTCATAATTTCTACCGCATATTAATAATAATTATGAAATTTCATATATTATTATGAAGGATATAAAAACTGTTTTATAATAATATGAAACTAAAGTGAATAAGTTGACAAAGCGGTAGGTTTTTCGATTATTGAATCATTTCTAATTTGAAATGACTAATGATCATTATCTATAATGCATTTTCTATTTATATAAACTTAACATATAAATAATTCGGTATATGTATTTTGAATGATTCGAAATTTAGATGTGCAATTAGATTGGCAGGAAAGTGAAAATTTGTAACTTTCATTTGGGTCCAAATCTAATTTCCAGGTAACAGTGTACAGGTAGAATTTAGATAGTAAATTAGTGGGTGGAGGAATATCAAGTCCCGGTATAAAACGAACTAACGAGTAGCTGAACCATCAGTTCGTTGGTAGTTTAGAAAAGGCACTTATGTCTCCGATACCATTATTGCAGACATAAAGTTAGAATTGTGAATATAAGTGGTAATACTAAAATCAATGTGATTTTTGGTTCATAGTGAACTAAGGCTATAATTGATAATAGTGAATTGTATTAATAAGCCTGAATTCGTTACTGTGAAATAGTTTACATCAGTGAAAATTGTGGTTATCGTTTTGATTTCATAATTTCTACCGCAGATTAATAATAATTATGAAATTTCATATATTATTATGAAGGATATAAAAACTGTTTTATAATAATATGAAACTAAAGTGAATAAGTTGACAAAGCGGTAGGTTTTTCGATTATTGAATTATTTCTAATTTGAAATGACATTCAGATACGAAAATTTCGTGCAAGAACTTTGAAGTGTATACTTAAGGGTAATTATTCAATATTTACACCTAAATGGCCGATTTCTTTACAGTTAAAAGGTCTGTATGAGTATAAACTGGAGTTATATTTTAGATTTAATAATTTCTATCGTAGTTTACTAATAATTATAAAACAATATAATGTTTCATCTAGAATATTATTCTAGATGTGGCAAGTGTTACATATTACTATGAACTATGTAAACAAAAGTCAATTTTTTCCAACATCAGTAGTTTTCTTCGATTGTTATATTAACATAACATATAAATTATTCAGTATTTGATTTTAACTTAATTTAAAATTCGCAATTAGATTTGGCAACTGAAATTATGTGCTATGGACTTTGAGTGTATATCTAAATGTATTTAGTTATTATTTTTGTTAAAATATTGATTCATATCTATAATGCATTTTCTATTCATATAAACTCAACATATAAATAATTCGGTATATGTATTTTGAATGATTCGAAATTTATATGTGGAATTAGATTGGCAGAAAAGTGAAAATTTGTAACTTTCATTTGGGTCCAAATCTAATTTCCAGGTAACAGTGTATAGGTAGAATTTAGATAGTGAATTACTGGGTGGGGGAATATCAAGTCCCGGTATAAAACGAACTAACGAGTAGCTGAACCATCAAATCGTTGGTAGTTTAGAAAAGGCACTTATGTCTCCGACACTATTATTGCAGACATAAAGTTAGAATTGTGAATATAAGTGGTAATACTAAGGTCAATGTGATTTTTGGTTCATAGTGAACTAAAGATATAATTGATAATAGTGATTTGTATTAATGAGCCTGAATTCGTTACTGTGAAATAGTTTACATCAGTGAAAATTGTGGTTATCGTTTTGATTTCATAATTTCTACTGCAGATTAATAATAATTATGAAATTTCATATATTATTATGAAGGATATAAAAACTGTTTTATAATAATATGAAACTAAAGTGAATAAGTTGACAAAGCGGTAGGTTTTTCGATTATTGAATTATTTCTAATTTGAAATGACTAATGATCTATATCTATAATGCATTTTCTTTTTATATAAACTTAACATATAAATAATTCGGTATATGTATTTTGAATGATTCGAAATTTAGATGTGCAATTAGATTGGCAGAAAAGTGAAAATTTGTAACTTTCATTTGGGTCCAAATCTAATTTCCAGGTAACAGTGTACAGGTAGAATTTAGATAGTAAATTACTGGGTGGGGGAATATCAAGCCTCGGTATAAAACGAATTAACTAGTAGCTGAACCATCAGTTCGTTGGTAGTTTAGAAAAGGCACCTAATTCTCCGATACTATTATTGCAGACATAAAGTTAGAATTGTGAATATAAGTGGTAATACTAAAATCAATGTGATTTTTGATTCATAGTGAACTAAGGATATAATTGATAATAGTGAATTGTATTTATGAGCCTGAATTCGTTACTGTGAAATAGTTTACATCAGTGAAAATTGTGGTTATCGTTTTGATTTCATAATTTCTACCGCAGATTACCGCAGATTAATAATAATTATGAAAATTCATATATTATTATGAAGGATATAAAAACTGTTTTATAATAATATGAAACTAAAGTGAATAAGTTGACAAAGCGGTAGGTTTTTCGATTTTTGAATTATTTCTAATCTGAAATGACATTCAGAAACGAAAATTTCGTGCTAGAAGTTTGAAGTGTATACAGTGGTAATACTAAGGTCAATGCGATTTTTGGTTCATAGTGAACTAAGGATATAATTGATAATAGTGAATTTTATTAATGAGCCTGAATTCGTTACTGTGAAATAGTTTACATCAGTGAAAATTGTGGTTATCGTTTTGATTTCATAATTTCTACCGCAGGTTAATAATAATTATGAAATTTCATATATTATTATGAAGGATATAAAAACTGTTTTATAATAATATGAAACTAAAGTGAATAAGTTGACAAAGCGGTAGGTTTTTCGATTATTGAATTATTTCTAATTTGAAATGACTAATGATCTATATCTATAATGCATTTTCTATTTATATAAACTTAACATATAAATAATTCGGTATATGTATTTTGAATGATTCGAAATTTAGATGTGCAATTAGATTGGCAGAAAAGTGAAAATTTGTAACTTTCATTTGGGTCCAAATCTAATTTCCAGGTAACAGTGTACAGGTAGAATTTAGATAGTAAATTACTGGGTGGGGGAATATCAAGCCTCGGTATAAAACGAATTAACTAGTAGCTGAACCATCAGTTCGTTGGTAGTTTAGAAAAGGCACCTATTTCTCCGATACTATTATTGCAGACATAAAGTTAGAATTGTGAATATAAGTGGTAATACTAAAATCAATGTGATTTTTGGTTCATAGTGAACTAAGGATAAAATTGATAATAGTGAATTTTATTAATGAGCCTGAAGTCGTTTCTGTGAAATAGTTTACATCAGTGAAAATTGTTATCGTTTTGATTTCATAATTTCTACCGCAGATTAAAAATAATTATGAAATTTCATATATTATTATGAAGGATATAAAAACTGTTTTATAATAATATGAAACTAAAGTGAATAAGTTGACAAAGCGGTAGATTTTTCGATTTTTGAATTATTTCTAATTTGAAATGACATTCAGAAACGAAAATTTCGTGCTAGAAGTTTGAATTGTATACTTAAGTGTAATTATTCAAGATTTACACCTAAATGGCCGATTTCTTTACAGTTAAAAGGTCTGAATGAGTATAAACTGGAGTTATATTTTAGATGTAATAATTTCTATCGTAGTTTACTAATAATTATAAAACAATATAATGTTTCATCTAGAATATTATTCTAGATGTGGCAAGTGTTACATATTACAATTAACTATGGAAGCAAAAGTCAATTTTTTCCAACATCAGTAGTTTTCTTCGATTGTTATATTAACATAACATATAAATTATTCAGTAGTTGATTTTAGATTAATTAAAAATTCGCAATTAGATTTGACAACTGAAATTTTGTGCTATGGACTTTGAGTGTATATCTAAATGTATTTAGTTATTATTTTTGTTAAAATAATGATCTATATCTATAATGCATTTTCTATTTATATAAACTTAAAATATAAATAATTCGTTATATGTATTTTGAATGATTCGAAATTTAGATGTTCAATTAGATTGGCAGAAAAGTGAAAATTTGTAACTTTCATTTGGGTCCAAATCTTATTTCCAGGTAACAGTGTACAGGTAGAATTTAGATAGTAAATTACTGGGTGGGGAAATATCAAGTCCCGGTATAAAACGAACTAACGAGTAGCTGTACCCTCAGTTTGTTGTTAGTTTAGAAAAGGCACTTATGTCTCCGATACTATTATTGCTGACATAAAGTTAGAATTGTGAATATAAGTGGTAATACTAAGGTCAATGTGATTTTTGGTTCATAATGAATTTAAGATATCGTTGATATGTGAATTGTATTAATGAGCCTGAATTCGTTACTGTGAAATAGTTTACATCAGTGAAAATTGTGGTTATCGTTTTGATTTCATAATTTCTACCGCAGATTAATAATAATTATGAAACTTCATATATTATTATGAAGGATAAAAAAACTGTTTTATAATAATATGAAACTAAAGTGAATAAGTTGACAAAGCGGTAGGTTTTTCGATTTTTGAATTATTTCTAATCTGAAATGACATTCAGAAACGAAAATTTCGTGCTAGAAGTTTGAAGTGTATACAGTGGTAATACTAAGGTCAATGCGATTTTTGGTTCATAGTGAACTAAGGATATAATTGATAATAGTGAATTTTATTAATGAGCCTGAATTCGTTACTGTGAAATAGTTTACATCAGTGAAAATTGTGGTTATCGTTTTGATTTCATAATTTCTACCGCAGGTTAATAATAATTATGAAATTTCATATATTATTATGAAGGATATAAAAACTGTTTTATAATAATATGAAACTAAAGTGAATAAGTTGACAAAGCGGTAGGTTTTTCGATTATTGAATTATTTCTAATTTGAAATGACTAATGATCTATATCTATAATGCATTTTCTATTTATATAAACTTAACATATAAATAATTCGGTATATGTATTTTGAATGATTCGAAATTTAGATGTGCAATTAGATTGGTAGAAAAGTGAAAATTTGTAACTTTCATTTGGGTACAAATCTAATTTCCAGGTAACAGTGTACAGGTAGAATTTAGATAGTAAATTACTGGGTGGGGGAATATCAAGCCTCGGTATAAAACGAATTAACTAGTAGCTGAACCATCAGTTCGTTGTTAGTTTAGAAAAGGCACCTATTTCTCCGATACTATTATTGCAGACATAAAGTTAGAATTGTGAATATAAGTGGTAATACTAAGGTCAATGTTATTTTTGGTTCATAGTGAACTAAGGATATAATTGATAAGAGTGAATTGTATTAATGAGCCTGAATTCGTTACTGTGAAATAGTTTACATCAGTGAAAATTGTGGTTATCGTTTTGATTTCATAATTTCTACCGCAGATTAATAATAATTATGAAATTTCATATATTATTATGAAGGATATAAAAACTGTTTTATAATAATATGAAACTAAAGTGAATAAGTTGACAAAGCGGTAGGTTTTTCGATTATTGAATTATTTCTAATTTGAAATGACATTCAGAAACGAAAATTTCGTGCAAGAACTTTGAAGTGTATACTTAAGGGTAATTATTCAATATTTACACCTAAATGGCCGATTTCTTTACACTTAAAAGGTCTGTATGAGTATAAACTGGAGTTATATTTTAGATTTAATAATTTCTATCGTAGTTTAATAATAATTATAAAACAATATAATGTTTCATCTAGAATATTATTCTAGATGTGGCAAGTGTTACATATTACTATGAACTATGTAAGCAAAAGTCAATTATTTCCAACATCAGTAGTTTTCTCCGATTGTTATGTTAACATAACATATAAAGTATTCAGTATTTGATTTTAAATTAATTTAAAATTGGCAATTAGATTTGGCAACTGAAATTATGTGCTATGGACTTTGAGTGTATATCTAAATGTATTTAGTTATTATTTTTGTTAAAATATTGATTCATATCTATAATGCATTTTCTATTCATATAAACTCAACATATAAATAATTCGGTATATGTATTTTGAATGATTCGAAATTTATATGTGCAATTAGATTGGCAGAAAAGTGAAAATTTGTAACTTTCATTTGGGTCCAAATCTAATTTCCAGGTAACAGTGTACAGGTAGAATTTAGATAGTAAATTACTGGGTGGGGAAATATCAAGTCCCGGTATAAAACGAACTAACGAGTAGCTGAACCCTCAGTTTGTTGTTAGTTTAGAAAAGGCACTTATGTCTCCGATACTATTATTGCTGACATAAAGTTAGAATTGTGAATATAAGTGGTAATACTAAGGTCAATGTGATTTTTGGTTCATAATGAATTTAAGATATCGTTGATATGTGAATTGTATTAATGAGCCTGAATTCGTTACTGTGAAATAGTTTACATCAGTGAAAATTGTGGTTATCGTTTTGATTTCATAATTTCTACCGCAGATTAATAATAATTATGAAATTTCATATATTATTATGAAGGATATAAAAACTGTTTTATAATAATATGAAACTAAAGTGAATAAGTTGACAAAGCGGTAGGTTTTTCGATTATTGAATCATTTCTAATTTGAAATGACTAATGATCATTATCTATAATGCATTTTCTATTTATATAAACTTAACATATAAATAATTCGGTATATGTATTTTGAATGATTCGAAATTTAGATGTGCAATTAGATTGGCAGGAAAGTGAAAATTTGTAACTTTCATTTGGGTCCAAATCTAATTTCCAGGTAACAGTGTACAGGTAGAATTTAGATAGTAAATTAGTGGGTGGGCGAATTTCAAGTCCCGGTATAAAACGAACTAACGAGTAGCTGAACCATCAGTTCGTTGTTAGTTTAGAAAAGGCACCTATTTCTCCGATACTATTATTGCAGACATAAAGTTAGAATTGTGAATATAAGTGGTAATACTAAGGTCAATGTTATTTTTGGTTCATAGTGAACTAAGGATATAATTGATAAGAGTGAATTGTATTAATGAGCCTGAATTCGTTACTGTGAAATAGTTTACATCAGTGAAAATTGTGGTTATCGTTTTGATTTCATAATTTCTACCGCAGGTTAATAATAATTATGAAATTTCATATATTATTATGAAGGATATAAAAACTGTTTTATAATAATATGAAACTAAAGTGAATAAGTTGACAAAGCGGTAGGTTTTTCGATTATTGAATTATTTCTAATTTGAAATGACTAATGATCTATATCTATAATGCATTTTCTATTTATATAAACTTAACATATAAATAATTCGGTATATGTATTTTGAATGATTCGAAATTTAGATGTGCAATTAGATTGGCAGAAAAGTGAAAATTTGTAACTTTCATTTGGGTCCAAATCTAATTTCCAGGTAACAGTGTACAGGTAGAATTTAGATAGTAAATTACTGGGTGGGGGAATATCAAGCCTCGGTATAAAACGAATTAACTAGTAGCTGAACCATCAGTTCGTTGGTAGTTTAGAAAAGGCACCTATTTCTCCGATACTATTATTGCAGACATAAAGTTAGAATTGTGAATATAAGTGGTAATACTAAAATCAATGTGATTTTTGGTTCATAGTGAACTAAGGATATAATTGATAATAGTGAATTTTATTAATGAGCCTGAAGTCGTTTCTGTGAAATAGTTTACATCAGTGAAAATTGTTATCGTTTTGATTTCATAATTTCTACCGCAGATTAAAAATAATTATGAAATTTCATATAATATTATGAAGGATATAAAAACTGTTTTATAATAATATGAAACTAAAGTGAATAAGTTGACAAAGCGGTAGATTTTTCGATTTTTGAATTATTTCTAATTTGAAATGACATTCTGAAACGAAAATTTCGTGCTAGAAGTTTGAATTGTATACTTAAGGGTAATTATTCAATATTTACACCTAAATGGCCGATTTCTTTACAGTTAAAAGGTCTGAATGAGTATAAACTGGAGTTATATTTTAGATGTAATAATTTCTATCGTAGTTTACTAATAATTATAAAACAATATAATGTTTCATCTAGAATATTATTCTAGATGTGGCAAGTGTTACATATTACAATTAACTATGGAAGCAAAAGTCAATTTTTTCCAACATCAGTAGTTTTCTTCGATTGTTATATTAACATAACATATAAATTATTCAGTAGTTGATTTTAGATTAATTAAAAATTCGCAATTAGATTTGACAACTGAAATTTTGTGCTATGGACTTTGAGTGTATATCTAAATGTATTTAGTTATTATTTTTGTTAAAATAATGATCTATATCTATAATGCATTTTCTATTTATATAAACTTAAAATATAAATAATTCGTTATATGTATTTTGAATGATTCGAAATTTAGATGTTCAATTAGATTGGCAGAAAAGTGAAAATTTGTAACTTTCATTTGGGTCCAAATCTTATTTCCAGGTAACAGTGTACAGGTAGAATTTAGATAGTAAATTACTGGGTGGGGAAATATCAAGTCCCGGTATAAAACGAACTAACGAGTAGCTGTACCCTCAGTTTGTTGTTAGTTTAGAAAAGGCACTTATGTCTCCGATACTATTATTGCTGACATAAAGTTAGAATTGTGAATATAAGTGGTAATACTAAGGTCAATGTGATTTTTGGTTCATAATGAATTTAAGATATCGTTGATATGTGAATTGTATTAATGAGCCTGAATTCGTTACTGTGAAATAGTTTACATCAGTGAAAATTGTGGTTATCGTTTTGATTTCATAATTTCTACCGCAGATTAATAATAATTATGAAACTTCATATATTATTATGAAGGATAAAAAAACTGTTTTATAATAATATGAAACTAAAGTGAATAAGTTGACAAAGCGGTAGGTTTTTCGATTTTTGAATTATTTCTAATCTGAAATGACATTCAGAAACGAAAATTTCGTGCTAGAAGTTTGAAGTGTATACAGTGGTAATACTAAGGTCAATGCGATTTTTGGTTCATAGTGAACTAAGGATATAATTGATAATAGTGAATTTTATTAATGAGCCTGAATTCGTTACTGTGAAATAGTTTACATCAGTGAAAATTGTGGTTATCGTTTTGATTTCATAATTTCTACCGCAGGTTAATAATAATTATGAAATTTCATATATTATTATGAAGGATATAAAAACTGTTTTATAATAATATGAAACTAAAGTGAATAAGTTGACAAAGCGGTAGATTTTTCGATTTTTGAATTATTTCTAATTTGAAATGACATTCAGAAACGAAAATTTCGTGCTAGAAGTTTGAAGTGTATACAGTGGTAATACTAAGGTCAATGCGATTTTTGGTTCATAGTGAACTAAGGATATAATTGATAATAGTGAATTTTATTAATGAGCCTGAATTCGTTACTGTGAAATAGTTTACATCAGTGAAAATTGTGGTTATCGTTTTGATTTCATAATTTCTACCGCAGGTTAATAATAATTATGAAATTTCATATATTATTATGAAGGATATAAAAACTGTTTTATAATAATATGAAACTAAAGTGAATAAGTTGACAAAGCGGTAGGTTTTTCGATTTTTGAATTATTTCTAATCTGAAATGACATTCAGAAACGAAAATTTCGTGCTAGAAGTTTGAAGTGTATACAGTGGTAATACTAAGGTCAATGCGATTTTTGGTTCATAGTGAACTAAGGATATAATTGATAATAGTGAATTTTATTAATGAGCCTGAATTCGTTACTGTGAAATAGTTTACATCAGTGAAAATTGTGGTTATCGTTTTGATTTCATAATTTCTACCGCAGATTAATAATAATTATGAAACTTCATATATTATTATGAAGGATAAAAAAACTGTTTTATAATAATATGAAACTAAAGTGAATAAGTTGACAAAGCGGTAGGTTTTTCGATTTTTGAATTATTTCTAATCTGAAATGACATTCAGAAACGAAAATTTCGTGCTAGAAGTTTGAAGTGTATACAGTGGTAATACTAAGGTCAATGCGATTTTTGGTTCATAGTGAACTAAGGATATAATTGATAATAGTGAATTTTATTAATGAGCCTGAATTCGTTACTGTGAAATAGTTTACATCAGTGAAAATTGTGGTTATCGTTTTGATTTCATAATTTCTACCGCAGGTTAATAATAATTATGAAATTTCATATATTATTATGAAGGATATAAAAACTGTTTTATAATAATATGAAACTAAAGTGAATAAGTTGACAAAGCGGTAGGTTTTTCGATTATTGAATTATTTCTAATTTGAAATGACTAATGATCTATATCTATAATGCATTTTCTATTTATATAAACTTAACATATAAATAATTCGGTATATGTATTTTGAATGATTCGAAATTTAGATGTGCAATTAGATTGGTAGAAAAGTGAAAATTTGTAACTTTCATTTGGGTACAAATCTAATTTCCAGGTAACAGTGTACAAGTAGAATTTAGATAGTAAATTACTGGGTGGGGGAATATCAAGCCTCGGTATAAAACGAATTAACTAGTAGCTGAACCATCAGTTCGTTGGTAGTTTAGAAAAGGCACCTATTTCTCCGATACTATTATTGCAGACATAAAGTTAGAATTGTGAATATAAGTGGTAATACTAAAATCAATGTGATTTTTGGTTCATAGTGAACTAAGGATATAATTGATAATAGTGAATTTTATTAATGAGCCTGAATTCGTTTCTGTGAAATAGTTTACATCAGTGAAAATTGTTATCGTTTTGATTTCATAATTTCTACCGCAGATTAATAATAATTATGAAATTTCATATATTATTATGAAGGATATAAAAACTGTTTTATAATAATGTGAATAAGTTGACAAAGCGGTAGGTTTTTCGATTATTGAATCATTTCTAATTTGAAATGACTAATGATCTATATCTATAATGCATTTTCTATTTATATAAACTTAACATATAAATAATTCGGTATATGTATTTTGAATGAGTCGAAATTTAGATGTGCAATTAGATTGGCAGAAAAGTGAAAATTTGTAACTTTCATTTGGGTCCAAATCTAATTTCCAGGTAACAGTGTACAGGTAGAATTTAGATAGTAAATTAGTGGGTGGGCGATTTTCAAGTCCCGGTATAAAACGAACTAACGAGTAGCTGAACCATCAGTTCGTTGTTAGTTTAGAAAAGGCACCTATTTCTCCGATACTATTATTGCAGACATAAAGTTAGAATTGTGAATATAAGTGGTAATACTAAGGTCAATGTTATTTTTGGTTCATAGTGAACTAAGGATATAATTGATAAGAGTGAATTGTATTAATGAGCCTGAATTCGGTACTGTGAAATAGTTTACATCAGTGAAAATTGTGGTTATCGTTTTGATTTCATAATTTCTACCGCAGATTAATAATAATTCTGAAATTTCATATATTATTATGAAGGATAAAAAAAACTGGTTTATAATAATATGAAACTAAAGTGAATAAGTTGACAAAGCGGTAGATTTTTCGATTTTTGAATTATTTCTAATTTGAAATGACATTCAGAAACGAAAATTTCGTGCTAGAAGTTTGAATTGTATACTTAAGGGTAATTATTCAATATTTACACCTAAATGGCCGATTTCTTTACAGTTAAAAGGTCTGAATGAGTATAAACTGGAGTTATATTTTAGATGTAATAATTTCTATCGTAGTTTACTAATAATTATAAAACAATATAATGTTTCATCTAGAATATTATTCTAGATGTGGCAAGTGTTACATATTACTATGAACTATGTAAACAAAAGTCAATTTTTTCCAACATCAGTAGTTTTCTTCGATTGTTATATTAACATAACATATAAATTATTCAGTATTTGATTTTAACTTAATTTAAAATTCGCAATTAGATTTGGCAACTGAAATTATGTGCTATGGACTTTGAGTGTATATCTAAATGTATTTAGTTATTATTTTTGTTAAAATATTGATTCATATCTATAATGCATTTTCTATTCATATAAACTCAACATATAAATAATTCGGTATATGTATTTTGAATGATTCGAAATTTATATGTGGAATTAGATTGGCAGAAAAGTGAAAATTTGTAACTTTCATTTGGGTCCAAATCTAATTTCCAGGTAACAGTGTACAGGTAGAATTTAGATAGTGAATTACTGGGTGGGGGAATATCAAGTCCCGGTATAAAACGAACTAACGAGTAGCTGAACCATCAGTTCGTTGGTAGTTTAGAAAAGGCACTTATGTCTCCGACACTATTATTGCAGACATAAAGTTAGAATTGTGAATATAAGTGGTAATACTAAGGTCAATGTGATTTTTGGTTCATAGTGAACTAAAGATATAATTGATAATAGTGATTTGTATTAATGAGCCTGAATTCGTTACTGTGAAATAGTTTACATCAGTGAAAATTGTGGTTATCGTTTTGATTTCATAATTTCTACTGCAGATTAATAATAATTATGAAATTTCATATATTATTATGAAGGATATAAAAACTGTTTTATAATAATATGAAACTAAAGTGAATAAGTTGACAAAGCGGTAGCTTTTTCGATTATTGAATTATTTCTAATTTGAAATGACTAATGATCTATATCTATAATGCATTTTCTATTTATATAAACTTAACATATAAATAATTCGGTATATGTATTTTGAATGATTCGAAATTTAGATGTGCAATTAGATTGGCAGAAAAGTGAAAATTTGTAACTTTCATTTGGGTCCAAATCTAATTTCCAAGTAACAGTGTACAGGTAGAATTTAGATAGTAAATTACTGGGTGGGGGAATATCAAGCCTCGGTATAAAACGAATTAACTAGTAGCTGAACCATCAGTTCGTTGGTAGTTTAGAAAAGGCACCTATTTCTCCGATACTATTATTGCAGACATAAAGTTAGAATTGTGAATATAAGTGGTAATACTAAAATCAATGTGATTTTTGATTCATAGTGAACTAAGGATATAATTGATAATAGTGAATTGTATTTATGAGCCTGAATTCGTTACTGTGAAATAGTTTACATCAGTGAAAATTGTGGTTATCGTTTTGATTTCATAATTTCTACCGCAGATTACCGCAGATTAATAATAATTATGAAAATTCATATATTATTATGAAGGATATAAAAACTGTTTTATAATAATATGAAACTAAAGTGAATAAGTTGACAAAGCGGTAGGTTTTTCGATTTTTGAATTATTTCTAATCTGAAATGACATTCAGAAACGAAAATTTCGTGCTAGAAGTTTGAAGTATATACAGTGGTAATACTAAGGTCAATGCGATTTTTGGTTCATAGTGAACTAAGGATATAATTGATAATAGTGAATTTTATTAATGAGCCTGAATTCGTTACTGTGAAATAGTTTACATCAGTGAAAATTGTGGTTATCGTTTTGATTTCATAATTTCTACCGCAGGTTAATAATAATTATGAAATTTCATATATTATTATGAAGGATATAAAAACTGTTTTATAATAATATGAAACTAAAGTGAATGAGTTGACAAAGCGGTAGGTTTTTCGATTATTGAATTATTTCTAATTTGAAATGACTAATGATCTATATCTATAATGCATTTTCTATTTATATAAACTTAACATATAAATAATTCGGTATATGTATTTTGAATGATTCGAAATTTAGATGTGCAATTAGATTGGCAGAAAAGTGAAAACTTGTAACTTTCATTTGGTTCCAAATCTAATTTCCAGGTAACAGTGTACAGGTAGAATTTAGATAGTAAATTACTGGGTGGGGGAATATCAAGCCTCGGTATAAAACGAATTAACTAGTAGCTGAACCATCAGTTCGTTGGTAGTTTAGAAAAGGCACCTATTTCTCCGATACTATTATTGCAGACATAAAGTTAGAATTGTGAATATAAGTGGTAATACTAAAATCAATGTGATTTTTGGTTCATAGTGAACTAAGGATATAATTGATAATAGTGAATTTTATTAATGAGCCTGAAGTCGTTTCTGTGAAATAGTTTACATCAGTGAAAATTGTTATCGTTTTGATTTCATAATTTCTACCGCAGATTAAAAATAATTATGAAATTTCATATATTATTATGAAGGATATAAAAACTGTTTTATAATAATATGAAACTAAAGTGAATAAGTTGACAAAGCGGTAGATTTTTCGATTTTTGAATTATTTCTAATTTGAAAGAACATTCAGAAACGAAAATTTCGTGCTAGAAGTTTGAATTGTATACTTAAGGGTAATTATTCAATATTTACACCTAAATGGCCGATTTCTTTACAGTTAAAAGGTCTGAATGAGTATAAACTGGAGTTATATTTTAGATGTAATAATTTCTATCGTAGTTTACTAATAATTATAAAACAATATAATGTTTCATCTAGAATATTATTCTAGATGTGGCAAGTGTTACATATTACAATTAACTATGGAAGCAAAAGTCAATTTTTTCCAACATCAGTAGTTTTCTTCGATTGTTATATTAACATATCATATAAATTATTCAATAGTTGATTTTAGATTAATTAAAAATTCGCAATTAGATTTGACAACTGAAATTTTGTGCTATGGACTTTGAGTGTATATCTAAATGTATTTAGTTATTATTTTTGTTAAAATAATGATCTATATCTATAATGCATTTTCTATTTATATAAACTTAAAATATAAATAATTCATTATATGTATTTTGAATGATTCGAAATTTAGATGTTCAATTAGATTGGCAGAAAAGTGAAAATTTGTAACTTTCATTTGGGTCCAAATCTTATTTCCAGGTAACAGTGTACAGGTAGAATTTAGATAGTAAATTACTGGGTGGGGAAATATCAAGTCCCGGTATAAAACGAACTAACGAGTAGCTGAACCCTCAGTTTGTTGTTAGTTTAGAAAAGGCACTTATGTCTCCGATACTATTATTGCTGACATAAAGTTAGAATTGTGAATATAAGTGGTAATACTAAGGTCAATGTGATTTTTGGTTCATAATGAATTTAAGATATCGTTGATATGTGAATTGTATTAATGAGCCTGAATTCGTTACTGTGAAATAGTTTACATCAGTGAAAATTGTGGTTATCATTTTGATTTCATAATTTCTACCGCAGATTAATAATAATTATGAAACTTCATATATTATTATGAAGGATAAAAAAACTGTTTTATAATAATATGAAACTAAAGTGAATAAGTTGACAAAGCGGTAGGTTTTTCGATTTTTGAATTATTTCTAATCTGAAATGACATTCAGAAACGAAAATTTCGTGCTAGAAGTTTGAAGTGTATACAGTGGTAATACTAAGGTCAATGCGATTTTTGGTTCATAGTGAACTAAGGATATAATTGATAATAGTGAATTTTATTAATGAGCCTGAATTCGTTACTGTGAAATAGTTTACATCAGTGAAAATTGTGGTTATCGTTTTGATTTCATAATTTCTACCGCAGATTATTAATAATTATGAAATTTCATATATTATTATGAAGGATATAAAAACTGTTTTATAATAATATGAAACTATAGTGAATAAGTTGACAAAGCGGTAGGTTTTTCGATTATTGAATCATTTCTAATTTGAAATGACTAATGATCTATATCTATAATGCATTTTCTATTTAAATAAACTTAACATATAAATAATTCGGTATATGTATTTTGAATGATTCGAAATTCAGATGTGCAATTAGATTGGCAGAAAAGTGAAAATTTGTAACTTTCATTTGGGTCCAAATCTAATTTCCAGGTAACAGTGTACAGGTAGAATTTAGATAGTAAATTAGTGGGTGGAGGAATATCAAGTCCCGGTATAAAACGAACTAACGAGTAGCTGAACCATCAGTTCGTTGGTAGTTTAGAAAAGGCACTTATGTCTCCGATACCATTATTGCAGACATAAAGTTAGAATTGTGAATATAAGTGGTAATACTAAAATCAATGTGATTTTTGGTTCATAGTGAACTAAGGCTATAATTGATAATAGTGAATTGTATTAATGAGCCTGAATTCGTTACTGTGAAATAGTTTACATCAGTGAAAATTGTGGTTATCGTTTTGATTTCATAATTTCTACCGCAGATTACCGCAGATTAATAATAATTATGAAATTTCATATATTATTATGAAGGATATAAAAACTGTTTTATAATAATATGAAACTAAAGTGAATAAGTTGACAAAGCGGTAGGTTTTTCGATTTTTGAATTATTTCTAATCTGAAATGACATTCAGAAACGAAAATTTCGTGCTAGAAGTTTGAAGTGTATACAGTGGTAATACTAAGGTCAATGCGATTTTTGGTTCATAGTGAACTAAGGATATAATTGATAATAGTGAATTTTATTAATGAGCCTGAATTTGTTACTGTGAAATAGTTTACATCAGTGAAAATTGTGGTTATCGTTTTGATTTCATAATTTCTACCGCAGGTTAATAATAATTATGAAATTTCATATATTATTATGAAGGATATAAACTGTTTTATAATAATATGAAACTAAAGTGAATAAGTTGACAAAGCGGTAGGTTTTTCGATTATTGAATTATTTCTAATTTGAAATGACTAATGATCTATATCTATAATGCATTTTCTATTTATATAAACTTAACATATAAATAATTCGGTATATGTATTTTGAATGATTCGAAATTCAGATGTGCAATTAGATTGGCAGAAAAGTGAAAATTTGTAACTTTCATTTGGGTCCAAATCTAATTTCCAGGTAACAGTGTACAGGTAGAATTTAGATAGTAAATTACTGGGTGGGGGAATATCAAGCTTCGGTATAAAACGAATTAACTAGTAGCTGAACCATCAGTTCGTTGGTAGTTTAGAAAAGGCACCTATTTCTCCGATACTATTATTGCAGACATAAAGTTAGAATTGTGAATATAAGTGGTAATACTAAAATCAATGTGATTTTTGGTTCATAGTGAACTAAGGATATAATTGATAATAGTGAATTTTATTAATGAGCCTGAAGTCGTTTCTGTGAAATAGTTTACATCAGTGAAAATTGTTATCGTTCTGATTTCATAATTTCTACCGCAGATTAAAAATAATTATGAAATTTCATATATTATTATGAAGGATATAAAAACTGTTTTATAATAATATGAAACTAAAGTGAATAAGTTGACAAAGCGGTAGATTTTTCGATTTTTGAATTATTTCTAATTTGAAATGACATTCAGAAACGAAAATTTCGTGCTAGAAGTTTGAATTGTATACTTAAGGGTAATTATTCAATATTTACACCTAAATGGCCGATTTCTTTACAGTTAAAAGGTCTGAATGAGTATAAACTGGAGTTATATTTTAGATGTAATAATTTCTATCGTAGTTTACTAATAATTATAAAACAATATAATGTTTCATCTAGAATATTATTCTAGATGTGGCAAGTGTTACATATTACAATTAACTATGAAAGCAAAAGTCAATTTTTTCCAACATCAGTAGTTTTCTTCGATTGTTATATTAACATAACATATAAATTATTCAGTAGTTGATTTTAGATTAATTAAAAATTCGCAATTAGATTTGACAACTGAAATTTTGTGCTATGGACTTTGAGTGTATATCTAAATGTATTTAGTTATTATTTTCGTTAAAATAATGATCTATATCTATAATGCATTTTCTATTTATATAAACTTAAAATATAAATAATTCGTTATATGTATTTTGAATGATTCGAAATTTAGATGTTCAATTAGATTGGCAGAAAAGTGAAAATTTGTAACTTTCATTTGGGTCCAAATCTTATTTCCAGGTAACAGTGTACAGGTAGAATTTAGATAGTAGATTACTGGGTGGGGAAATATCAAGTCCCGGTATAAAACGAACTAACGAGTAGCTGAACCCTCAGTTTGTTGTTAGTTTAGAAAAGGCACTTATGTCTCCGATACTATTATTGCTGACATAAAGTTAGAATTGTGAATATAAGTGGTAATACTAAGGTCAATGTGATTTTTGGTTCATAATGAATTTAAGATATCGTTGATATGTGAATTGTATTAATGAGCCTGAATTCGTTACTGTGAAATAGTTTACATCAGTGAAAATTGTGGTTATCGTTTTGATTTAATAATTTCTACCGCAGATTAATAATAATTATGAAACTTCATATATTATTATGAAGGAAAAAAAAACTGTTTTATAATAATATGAAACTAAAGTGAATAAGTTGACAAAGCGGTAGGTTTTTCGATTTTTGAATTATTTCTAATCTGAAATGACATTCAGAAACGAAAATTTCGTGCTAGAAGTTTGAAGTGTATACAGTGGTAATACTAAGGTCAATGCGATTTTTGGTTCATAGTGAACTAAGGATATAATTGATAATAGTGAATTTTATTAATGAGCCTGAATTCGTTACTGTGAAATAGTTTACATCAGTGAAAATTGTGGTTATCGTTTTGATTTCATAATTTCTACCGCAGGTTAATAATAATTATGAAATTTCATATATTATTATGAAGGATATAAAAACTGTTTTATAATAATATGAAACTAAAGTGAATAAGTTGACAAAGCGGTAGGTTTTTCGATTATTGAATTATTTCTAATTTGAAATGACTATTGATCTATATCTATAATGCATTTTCTATTTATATAAACTTAACATATAAATAATTCGGTATATGTATTTTGAATGATTCGAAATTTAGATGTGCAATTAGATTGGTAGAAAAGTGAAAATTTGTAACTTTCATTTGGGTCCAAATCCAATTTCCAGGTAACAGTGTACAGGTAGAATTTAGATAGTAAATTACTGGGTGGGGGAATATCAAGCCTCGGTATAAAACGAATTAACTAGTAGCTGAACCATCAGTTCGTTGGTAGTTTAGAAAAGGCACCTATTTCTCCGATACTATTATTGCAGACATAAAGTTAGAATTGTGAATATAAGTGGTAATACTAAAATCAATGTGATTTTTGGTTCATAGTGAACTAAGGATATAATTGATAATAGTGAATTTTATTAATGAGCCTGAATTCGTTTCTGTGAAATAGTTTACCTCAGTGAAAATTGTTATCGTTTTGATTTCATAATTTCTACCGCAGATTAATAATAATTATGAAATTTCATATATTATTATGAAGGATATAAAAACTGTTTTATAATAATATGAAACTAAAGTGAATAAGTTGACAAAGCGGTAGGTTTTTCGATTAGTGAATCATTTCTAATTTGAAATGACTAATGATCTATATCTATAATGCATTTTCTATTTATATAAACTTAACATATAAATAATTCGGTATATGTATTTTGAATGATTCGAAATTTAGATGTGCAATTAGATTGGCAGAAAAGTGAAAATTTGTAACTTTCATTTGGGTCCAAATCTAATTTCCAGGTAACAGTGTACAGGTAGAATTTAGATAGTAAATTAGTGGGTGGGCGAATTTCAAGTCCCGGTATAAAACGAACTAACGAGTAGCTGAACCATCAGTTCGTTGTTAGTTTAGAAAAGGCACCTATTTCTCCGATACTATTATTGCAGACATAAAGTTAGAATTGTGAATATAAGTGGTAATACTAAGGTCAATGTTATTTTTGGTTCATAGTGAACTAAGGATATAATTGATAATAGTGAATTTTATTAATGAGCCTGAAGTCGTTTCTGTGAAATAGTTTACATCAGTGAAAATTGTTATCGTTTTGATTTCATAATTTCTACCGCAGATTAATAATAATTCTGAAATTTCATATATTATTATGAAGGATAAAAAAACTGTTTTATAATAATATGAAACTAAAGTGAATAAGTTGACAAAGCGGTAGATTTTTCGATTTTTGAATTATTTCTAATTTGAAATGACATTCAGAAACGAAAATTTCGTGCTAGAAGTTTGAATTGTATACTTAAGGGTAATTATTCAATATTTACACCTAAATGGCCGATTTCTTTACAGTAAAAAGGTCTGAATGAGTATAAACTGGAGTTATATTTTAGATGTAATAATTTCTATCGTAGTTTACTAATAATTATAAAACAAAATAATGTTTCATCTAGAATATTATTCTAGATGTGGCATGTGTTACATATTACAATTAACTATGGAAGCAAAAGTCAATTTTTTCCAACATCAGTAGTTTTCTTCGATTGTTATATTAACATAACATATAAATTATTCAGTAGTTGATTTTAGATTAATTAAAAATTCGCAATTAGATTTGACAACTGAAATTTTGTGCTATGGACTTTGAGTGTATATCTAAATGTATTTAGTTATTATTTTTGTTAAAATAATGATCTATATCTATAATGCATTTTCTATTTATATAAACTTAAAATATAAATAATTCGTTATATGTTTTTTGAATGATTCGAAATTTAGATGTGCAATTAGATTGGCAGAAAAGTGAAAATTTGTAACTTTCATTTGGGTCCAAATCTAATTTCCAGGTAACAGTGTACAGGTAGAATTTAGATAGTAAATTACTGGGTGGGGAAATATCAAGTCCCGGTATAAAACGAACTAACGAGTAGCTGAACCCTCAGTTTGTTGTTAGTTTAGAAAAGGCACTTATGTCTCCGATACTATTATTGCTGACATAAAGTTAGAATTGTGAATATAAGTGGTAATATTAAGGTCAATGTGATTTTTGGTTCATAATGAATTTAAGATATCGTTGATATGTGAATTGTATTAATGAGCCTGAATTCGTTACTGTGAAATAGTTTACATCAGTGAAAATTGTGGTTATCGTTTTGATTTCATAATTTCTACCGCATATTAATAATAATTATGAAATTTCATATATTATTATGAAGGATATAAAAACTGTTTTATAATAATATGAAACTAAAGTGAATAAGTTGACAAAGCGGTAGGTTTTTCGATTATTGAATCATTTCTAATTTGAAATGACTAATGATCATTATCTATAATGCATTTTCTATTTATATAAACTTAACATATAAATAATTCGGTATATGTATTTTGAATGATTCGAAATTTAGATGTGCAATTAGATTGGCAGGAAAGTGAAAATTTGTAACTTTCATTTGGGTCCAAATCTAATTTCCAGGTAACAGTGTACAGGTAGAATTTAGATAGTAAATTAGTGGGTGGAGGAATATCAAGTCCCGGTATAAAACGAACTAACGAGTAGCTGAACCATCAGTTCGTTGGTAGTTTAGAAAAGGCACTTATGTCTCCGATACCATTATTGCAGACATAAAGTTAGAATTGTGAATATAAGTGGTAATACTAAAATCAATGTGATTTTTGGTTCATAGTGAACTAAGGCTATAATTGATAATAGTGAATTGTATTAATAAGCCTGAATTCGTTACTGTGAAATAGTTTACATCAGTGAAAATTGTGGTTATCGTTTTGATTTCATAATTTCTACCGCAGATTAATAATAATTATGAAATTTCATATATTATTATGAAGGATATAAAAACTGTTTTATAATAATATGAAACTAAAGTGAATAAGTTGACAAAGCGGTAGGTTTTTCGATTATTGAATTATTTCTAATTTGAAATGACATTCAGATACGAAAATTTCGTGCAAGAACTTTGAAGTGTATACTTAAGGGTAATTATTCAATATTTACACCTAAATGGCCGATTTCCTTACAGTTAAAAGGTCTGTATGAGTATAAACTGGAGTTATATTTTAGATTTAATAATTTCTATCGTAGTTTACTAATAATTATAAAACAATATAATGTTTCATCTAGAATATTATTCTAGATGTGGCAAGTGTTACATATTACTATGAACTATGTAAACAAAAGTCAATTTTTTCCAACATCAGTAGTTTTCTTCGATTGTTATATTAACATAACATATAAATTATTCAGTATTTGATTTTAACTTAATTTAAAATTCGCAATTAGATTTGGCAACTGAAATTATGTGCTATGGACTTTGAGTGTATATCTAAATGTATTTAGTTATTATTTTTGTTAAAATATTGATTCATATCTATAATGCATTTTCTATTCATATAAACTCAACATATAAATAATTCGGTATATGTATTTTGAATGATTCGAAATTTATATGTGGAATTAGATTGGCAGAAAAGTGAAAATTTGTAACTTTCATTTGGGTCCAAATCTAATTTCCAGGTAACAGTGTATAGGTAGAATTTAGATAGTGAATTACTGGGTGGGGGAATATCAAGTCCCGGTATAAAACGAACTAACGAGTAGCTGAACCATCAAATCGTTGGTAGTTTAGAAAAGGCACTTATGTCTCCGACACTATTATTGCAAAGATAAAGTTAGAATTGTGAATATAAGTGGTAATACTAAGGTCAATGTGATTTTTGGTTCATAGTGAACTAAAGATATAATTGATAATAGTGATTTGTATTAATGAGCCTGAATTCGTTACTGTGAAATAGTTTACATCAGTGAAAATTGTGGTTATCGTTTTGATTTCATAATTTCTACTGCAGATTAATAATAATTATGAAATTTCATATATTATTATGAAGGATATAAAAACTGTTTTATAATAATATGAAACTAAAGTGAATAAGTTGACAAAGCGGTAGGTTTTTCGATTATTGAATTATTTCTAATTTGAAATGACTAATGATCTATATCTATAATGCATTTTCTATTTATATAAACTTAACATATAAATAATTCGGTATATGTATTTTGAATGATTCGAAATTTAGATGTGCAATTAGATTGGCAGAAAAGTGAAAATTTGTAACTTTCATTTGGGTCCAAATCTAATTTCCAGGTAACAGTGTACAGGTAGAATTTAGATAGTAAATTACTGGGTGGGGGAATATCAAGCCTCGGTATAAAACGAATTAACTAGTAGCTGAACCATCAGTTCGTTGGTAGTTTAGAAAAGGCACCTATTTCTCCGATACTATTATTGCAGACATAAAGTTAGAATTGTGAATATAAGTGGTAATACTAAAATCAATGTGATTTTTGATTCATAGTGAACTAAGGATATAATTGATAATAGTGAATTGTATTTATGAGCCTGAATTCGTTACTGTGAAATAGTTTACATCAGTGAAAATTGTGGTTATCGTTTTGATTTCATAATTTCTACCGCAGATTACCGCAGATTAATAATAATTATGAAAATTCATATATTATTATGAAGGATATAAAAACTGTTTTATAATAATATGAAACTAAAGTGAATAAGTTGACAAAGCGGTAGGTTTTTCGATTTTTTAATTATTTCTAATCTGAAATGACATTCAGAAACGAAAATTTCGTGCTAGAAGTTTGAAGTATATACAGTGGTAATACTAAGGTCAATGCGATTTTTGGTTCATAGTGAACTAAGGATATAATTGATAATAGTGAATTTTATTAATGAGCCTGAATTCGTTACTGTGAAATAGTTTACATCAGTGAAAATTGTGGTTATCGTTTTGATTTCATAATTTCTACCGCAGGTTAATAATAATTATGAAATTTCATATATTATTATGAAGGATATAAAAACTGTTTTATAATAATATGAAACTAAAGTGAATGAGTTGACAAAGCGGTAGGTTTTTCGATTATTGAATTATTTCTAATTTGAAATGACTAATGATCTATATCTATAATGCATTTTCTATTTATATAAACTTAACATATAAATAATTCGGTATATGTATTTTGAATGATTCGAAATTTAGATGTGCAATTAGATTGGCAGAAAAGTGAAAATTTGTAACTTTCATTTGGGTCCAAATCTAATTTCCAGGTAACAGTGTACAGGTAGAATTTAGATAGTAAATTAGTGGGTGGGCGAATTTCAAGTCCCGGTATAAAACGAACTAACGAGTAGCTGAACCATCAGTTCGTTGTTAGTTTAGAAAAGGCACCTATTTCTCCGATACTATTATTGCAGACATAAAGTTAGAATTGTGAATATAAGTGGTAATACTAAGGTCAATGTGATTTTTGGTTCATAGTGAACTAAGGATATAATTGATAAGAGCGAATTGTATTAATGAGCCTGAATTCGTTACTGTGAAATAGTTTACATCAGTGAAAATTGTGGTTTTCGTTTTGATTTCATAATTTCTACCGCAGATTAATAATAATTATGAAATTTCATATATTATTATGAAGGATAAAAAAACTGTTTTATAATAATATGAAACTAAAGTGAATAAGTTGACAAAGCGGTAGATTTTTCGATTTTTGAATTATTTCTAATTTGAAATGACATTCAGAAACGAAAATTTCGTGCTAGAAGTTTGAATTGTATACTTAAGGGTAATTATTCAATATTTACACCTAAATGGCCGATTTCTTTACAGTTAAAAGGTCTGAATGAGTATAAACTGGAGTTATATTTTAGATGTAATAATTTCTATCGTAGTTTACTAATAATTATAAAACAATATAATGTTTCATCTAGAATATTATTCTAGATGTGGCAAGTGTTACATATTACAATTAAC
Organism: Megalocaria dilatata; assembly: GCA_034642435.1. Taxonomy (NCBI): domain Eukaryota; kingdom Metazoa; phylum Arthropoda; class Insecta; order Coleoptera; family Coccinellidae; genus Megalocaria; species Megalocaria dilatata. Next base: position 94,297,706 of record CM067854.1, read on the forward strand.
TATGGAAGCAAAAGTCAATTTTTTCCAACATCAGTAGTTTTCTTCGATTGTTATATTAACATAACATATAAATTATTCAGTAGTTGATTTTAGATTAATTAAAAATTCGCAATTAGATTTGACAACTGAAATTTTGTGCTATGGACTTTGAGTGTATATCTAAATGTATTTAGTTATTATTTTTGTTAAAATAATGATCTATATCTATAATGCATTTTCTATTTATATAAACTTAAAATATAAATAATTCGTTATATGTATTTTGAATTATTCGAAATTTAGATGTGCAATTAGATTGGCAGAAAAGTGAAAATTTGTAACTTTCATTTGGGTCCAAATCTAATTTCCAGGTAACAGTGTACAGGTAGAATTTAGATAGTAAATTACTGGGTGGGGAAATATCAAGTCCCGGTATAAAACGAACTAACGAGTAGCTGAACCCTCAGTTTGTTGTTAGTTTAGAAAAGGCACTTATGTCTCCGATACTATTATTGCTGACATAAAGTTAGAATTGTGAATATAAGTGGTAATACTAAGGTCAATGTGATTTTTGGTTCATAATGAATTTAAGATATCGTTGATATGTGAATTGTATTAATGAGCCTGAATTCGTTACTGTGAAATAGTTTACATCAGTGAAAATTGTGGTTATCGTTTTGATTTCATAATTTCTACCGCAGATTAATAATAATTATGAAACTTCATATATTATTATGAAGGATAAAAAAACTGTTTTATAATAATATGAAACTAAAGTGAATAAGTTGACAAAGCGGTAGGTTTTTCGATTTTTGAATTATTTCTAATCTGAAATGACATTCAGAAACGAAAATTTCGTGCTAGAAGTTTGAAGTGTATACAGTGGTAATACTAAGGTCAATGCGATTTTTGGTTCATAGTGAACTAAGGATATAATTGATAATAGTGAGTTTTATTAATGAGCCTAAATTCGTTACTGTGAAATAGTTTACATCAGTGAAAATTGTGGTTTTCGTTTTGATTTCATAATTTCTACCGCAGGTTAATAATAATTATGAAATTTCATATATTATTATGAAGGATATAAAAACTGTTTTATAATAATATGAAACTAAAGTGAATAAGTTGACAAAGCGGTAGGTTTTTCGATTATTGAATTATTTCTAATTTGAAATGACTAATGATCTATATCTATAATGCATTTTCTATTTATATAAACTTAACATATAAATAATTCGGTAAATGTATTTTGAATGATTCGAAATTTAGATGTGCAATTAGATTGGCAGAAAAGTGAAAATTTGTAACTTTCATTTGGGTCCAAATCTTATTTCCAGGTAACAGTGTACAGGTAGAATTTAGATAGTAAATTAGCGGGTGGAGGAATATCAAGTGCCGGTATAAAACGAACTAACGAGTAGCTGAACCATCAGTTCGTTGGTAGTTTAGAAAAGGCACTTATGTCTCCGATACCATTATTGCGGACATAAAGTTAGAATTGTGAATATAAGTGGTAATACTAAAATCAATGTGATTTTTGGTTCATAGTGAACTAAGGATATAATTGATAATAGTGAATTGTATTAATGAGCCTGAATTCGTTACTGTGAAATAGTTTACATCAGTGAAAATTGTGGTTATAGTTTTGATTTCATAATTTCTACCGCAGATTAATAATAATAATAATAATAATGACTTTATTGCAAAAAATAAAAATATATATAATTATAATTAATATAATGAATTCTGAAAGGAACAATCACAGGGCGGAGTTCAGATGGCCATAAAGCAATCTGCTTTGCAACCCCTGCTCTTCCACTCAAACCCTGATCAAAAATATATATAAAAAAAAATAATACAATTCGAGGCGAAAATACAAACAAAAAAAACAGAAAAAGTATTCGGATATTCCAACCTTAACAATTATAAGAATGTATTAAAGTGCCATATATGAAAATGAAATTACTGATCACTCTGACCGCACTGATCTCTATAAATCAAATTCCTGACCCTAGCTTTGAAGGACATCACGGATAGATTCGCAAGAGAACTAACTATATAATTGTTATAGAATTTATAAATTGAGAAACTAAAAGATCTCTCAAATAGTGACAACCTATGAGGAGGGGGAGATATAAGCCCTCTACTACGTGTGTTCAGATTATGGACGTCAGACCTGAACGTTATCTTTCGATACAGATAAGATGGCTTACGAGACAATAAAATCCTATGATAACAAGCTAGAGCTCCCACCAAAAATCTGTTACGCATATTCAACCAATTCACATCCACCAATTTATGACTTATATGCTCAAATTTACGGATTCCAAAAATGAACCTTAAGCAAGAATTTTGTATCCTTTGTACTGAGTTTAAAGTAGCCTGATCCAAGCAGGAGAAAAATACCTGAGAGCAGTAATTAAAATTGGACAGCACCAGGGAATCGCAGACAGCTTTCTTGACCTCAACAGGCAGAACACTACGGTGAGGATAAATTAGCCTCAAGGCGTAGAGAGAACGCCTAATACAACCCGCAATATGCAACCTATAACGAAAAGAATTGTCCATTATCAGACCAAGGTTACGAACGCTCTTCACGATGGGAATCTCATTACCTCCAATGAAAAAATGGACATGTTCACTCAACTGATCACACACAGACTGATTGCCGAAAAGTATCGCACATGACTTACCAGGATTAACCAAAAGATTGTGCTGCTCAGATATCTCTTGGATGGTCGCGAGATCATAATTTATTTTTCGAACACCTTCATCAACATCACCAGCAACAAAACTGAGGTAAAGCTGGGCATTATCAGCATAAAAATGGGCGTTACAGAATTTAAGGTATTTCCAAAACATATGGGTATAAATTATGAAGAGCAGGGGACCCAGCAATGATCCCTGTGGTACACCTACAGATATAGGCAGAGGAGCCGATAGTGAACCATTGACTTTCACACGCTGGGTTCTATTAGAAAGATAGCTCGTAAGCAATGAAACTGAATCTTCGGACAATCCCACGAAAGAAAGCACAGCAATCAGCAAATCATGTGAGATCGTATCAAATGCTTTTGTATAATCTAATAAGATCAACGCTGTTACAAGACCCCTATCGGAATTCAATAAAATGTCATCACTTATTTTGAGAAGAGCAGTCGTACAACTGTAACCTCTACGAAACCCCGATTGAAACTCCGGAAGCACTTCAAACTTATTTAGATGTTCAATCATCTGGTGATACAGGATCTTCTCGAATATCTTAGAGACAGCAGGCAATATGCTGATAGGTCGTAAGTCACTGAGCTGCTCCACATTACGTTTTTTTGGTATCGGCAAGACTATAGAATTTTTCCATGCTGAGGGATAGTATCCACTCAGAATGCAGCTGTTTATTATATTCACGAGATACATCAGAACGGAAGGACCACACAATTTAATCAATGAGATGCTCAGATCATCAGAACCAGCGGCATTCGATTGTATATCATGCAAATATTTATTGACCAACGCCTCAACAACCAGTGAGAAAGTTGTTTTCACCTCGAATTCGCAAAAAGTGTTAGAAGAGTAATAATTGAGAAACTCATCAGATGAACTATTTTGACTAGTTGGAATGGAATGGACAAAAAAGTTATTCAGTTCATCAGGGTCAGCTAAACCGTGAGGAATCGAAGGTCGTTGTCTACTACCTATATTCATATAATTCAGTTGCTTCCACAAATCTCTCTCATTATGAGTTCGAAACAAGGAAGAAAAATATTCCCTTTTAGAGTTACGTATTTTAAGTGTAGTCAAGTTGCGTAGCTCTTTATATCTTACCCAGTCTGATGCCTTCTTCGACTTTCTGAATCCCGCCTTGGCTCTATCTCTAGACTTCATTTGTTCCTTGATATCCTCAGATAGCCAAGGATCCGGCGGTTTTGTAATGCGACGCGAAACAAGAGGAACATGCCTATCGAACAAGTCAGCCAAAACACTATTCAAGATCTCCACCTTTTCATCAACATCATTAGTTTTAAAAATATTACTCAGGTGAGATAGCTCCAAATCTCTCTGAAAAAGATTCAATGAAAATTTTTTAAGATTTCTATATAGTACAAATTTAGGACTACACTTATGAACAGGAATCGAAACGGAAAATCTGACCAAATCATGATCACTATCATGAAAATCAACAACATCCACCGAGTGAAAAATATCAGGAACGTTGGTGACTACATGATCAAGACAGGCAGCCCCTCGAGTTGGTTGAGTTACCAACTGCGTCAAACCAAAGTTATCCAAGGTGCTCAAATAAGACTTGCAGTAAAGACTATCACTCTGCAAGTAATCAACATTCATATCACCCAGTAAAATAACTTTATCGACCATAGCTACAGACTTCAGCATAAAATTCTCAATATCATCCAAGAGTAATTGTAAACTAGCATTATTATAAATTTTTGGTGGCTTATAAACAACACAGAACAAAAATTTTACCTTATTTACAGTAACCAAAATGGATGAACCTTCTAGCTTCAACTCCAAGTTCACAACCTCATAATCGATTCCTTCCTTCACATATATACCAGTACCTCCTCCTCTAGTTATCCTATCATTTCTCACAAACCGATATCCATCAATGAAAATAGAATCATCCGGATCATCCTTCAACCAAGTTTCAGTCAGCGCCAACAAATCAAAGTTATTTAACAAAAGTACATCACGTAATTCAAGAAAATTTGAGAGCAATGACCTTACATTCAAATTAGCACATATTAAATCAATCATCTAACTTATATTATCAAAAAAAAGCACAATGAAATAATAACAAAATTAATAAACAATTTCAATGGAACATTCACCGTCAACAGACGAGACGTTTATTATGTAAGAGTTTAGACCCGCACTGATTCTCCCAACTGCACCTCATATCCCTGCAAACCATCCATACTCCGAAGTCTCCGTATTATATTATCAATGCGTGCAAAAATTCTCCCCTCTGAAGTCCATACATTTCTGAACCCAAATTTTGACTTACAGACATTGAACAAATTATAGTTTTCTCTCGTTAAATCTTCAGTAATAAATACGCCTGTTCCCTTTAGTTTAGATTTATTTCTATAGTCAATATCACGACCAGCAGAAGTTGTAAAAGTTACTAATAGGGGCCACAGCCCAGACTTACCCTCCGCTGATTTTAGTCTGTAGCATCGCTCTATCTCGAAAGCAGTTTTTGATAATTGCAACTTCTCAATCAATCTTTTATGGACTAATACCTTGGTATTTTCTTCAGTTTCAGGCGGAATTCCAATTATTCTGAGCGACTTTGATTTCTGGTTTTGTTCTAAATTATTCAGACGATTTTTGAGGTTGAGATTTTCGCTCTTAAGTTTAACGACCTCTGTTTCTAATTCAGTCGATTTCGTATACAAACATTGTATCTTCCTGTCTAGTTTCTCTAGAACTTTTTTAGCAACACATTCGGCGAATTTTGATAAGAAGGTATCGTCCGTTATCAATTCATTGATAATATCACGGACGTCAGATTGTTGTTGGGATGTTAAAACCATTCTGAAATGCTAAATTCTTGCGATTCAACTAGAGAAAAATGGAGAATTCAACGATCCAATGTTATTTCACTCCCAGATTTACCGAAACACGGTTTCAGTATATATCAATCAAATTATCAATAAACAAGGGTGAGCCGGAGAACACACTACTATCTCGACCTCTGCATGCTCTGCATAATAGTTATGAAATTTCATATATTATTATGAAGGATATAAAAACTGTTTTATAATAATATGAAACTAAAGTGAATAAGTTGACAAAGTGGTAGGTTTTTCGATTATTGAATTATTTCTAATTTGAAATGACATTCAGAAACGAAAATTTCGTGCAAGAACTTTGAAGTGTATACTTAAGAGTAATTATTCAATATTTACTCCTAAATGGCCGATTTCTTTACAGTTAAAAGGTCTGAATGAGTATAAACTGGAGTTATATTTTATATTTAATAATTTGTATCGTGGTTTACTAATAATTATAAAACAATATATGGTTTCGTCTAGAATATCATTCTAGATGTGGCAAGTGTTTCATATTTCTATGAACTATGGAAACAAGAGTCAATTTTTTCCAATATCAGTAGTTTTCTCCGATTGTTATATTAACATAACATATGAATAATTCAGTATCAGCTTTTAAATTAATTTAAAATTCGCAATTAGATTTGGCAACTGAAATTATGTGCTATGGACTTTGAGTGTATATCTAAATGTATTTAGTTATTATTTTTGTTAAAATATTGATTCATATCTATAATGCATTTTCTATTCATATAAAATCAACATATAAATAATTCGGTATATGTATTTTGAATGATTCGAAATTTATATGTGCAATTAGATTGGCAGAAAAGTGAAAATTTGTAACTTTCATTTGGGTCCAAATCTAATTTCCAGGTAACAGTGTACAGGTAGAATTTAGATAGTGAATTACTGGGTGGGGGAATATCAAGTCCCGGTATAAAACGAACTAACGAGTAGCTGAACCATCAGTTCGTTGGTAGTTTAGAAAAGGCACTTATGTCTCCGATACTATTATTGCAGACAAAAAGTTAGAATTGTGAATATAAGTGGCAATACTAAGGTCAATGTAATTTTTGGTTCATAGTGAACTAAAGATATAATTGATGATAATGATTTGTATTAATGAGCCTGAATTCGTTACTGTGAAATAGTTTACATCAGTGAAAATTGTGGTTATCGTTTTGATTTCATAATTTCTACTGCAGATTAATAATAATTATGAAATTTCATATATTATTATGAAGGATATAAAAACTGTTTTATAATAATATGAAACTAAAGTGAATAAGTTGACAAAGCGGTAGGTTTTTCGATTATTGAATTATTTCTAATTTGAAATGACTAATGTTCTATATCTATAATGCATTTTCTATTTATATAAACTTAACATATAAATAATTCGGTATATGTATTTTGAATGATTCGAAATTTAGATGTGCAATTAGATTGGTAGAAAAGTGAAAATTTGTAACTTTCATTTGGGTCCAAATCTAATTTCCAGGTAACAGTGTACAGGTAGAATTTAGATAGTAAATTACTGGGTGGGGGAATATCAAGCCTCGGTATAAAACGAATTAACTAGTAGCTGAACCATCAGTTCGTTGGTAGTTTAGAAAAGGCACCTATTTCTCCGATACTATTATTGCAGACATAAAGTTAGAATTGTGAATATAAGTGGTAATACTAAAATCAATGTGATTTTTGGTTCATAGTGAACTAAGGATATAATTGATAATAGTGAATTGTATTAATGAGCCTGAATTCGTTACTGTGAAATAGTTTACATCAGTGAAAATTGTGGTTATCGTTTTGATTTCATAATTTCTACCGCAGATTACCGCAGATTAATAATAATTATGAAATTTCATATATTATTATGAAGGATATAAAAACTGCTTTATAATAATATGAAACTAAAGTGAATAAGTTGACAAAGCGGTAGGTTTTTCGATTTTTGAATTATTTCTAATCTGAAATGACATTCAGAAACGAAAATTTCGTGCTAGAAGTTTGAAGTGTATACAGTGGTAATACTAAGGTCAATGCGATTTTTGGTTCATAGTGAACTAAGGATATAATTGATAATAGTGAATTTTATTAATGAGCCTGAATTCGTTACTGTGAAATAGTTTACATCAGTGAAAATTGTGGTTATCGTTTTGATTTCATAATTTCTACCGCAGATTAATAATAATTATGAAATTTCATATATTATTATGAAGGATATAAAAACTGTTTTATAATTATATGAAACTAAAGTGAATAAAATGACAAAGCGGTAGGTTTTTCGATTATTGAATCATTTCTAATTTGAAATGACTAATGATCTATATCTATAATGCATTTTCTATTTATATAAACTTAACATATAAATAATTCGGTATATGTATTTTGAATGATTCGAAATTTAGATGTGCAATTAGATTGGCAGAAAAGTGAAAATTTGTAACTTTCATTTGGGTCCAAATCTTATTTCCAGGTAACAGTGTACAGATAGAATTTAGATAGTAAATTAGTGGGTGGAGGAATATCAAGTCCCGGTATAAAACGAACTAACGAGTAGCTGAACCATCAGTTCGTTGGTAGTTTAGAAAAGGCACTTATGTCTCCGATACCATTATTGCGGACATAAAGTTAGAATTGTGAATATAAGTGGTAATACTAAAATCAATGTGATTTTTGGTTCATAGTGAACTAAGGATATAATTGATAATAGTGAATTGTATTAATGAGCCTGAATTCGTTACTATGAAATAGTTTACAACAGTGAAAATTGTATTTATAGTTTTGATTTCATAATTTCTACCGCAGATTAATAATAGTTATGAAATTTCATATATTATTATGAATGATATAAAAACTGTTTTATAATAATATGAAACTAAAGTGAATAAGTTGACAAAGCGGTAGGTTTTTCGATTATTGAATTATTTCTAATTTGAAATGACATTCAGAAACGAAAATTTCGTGCAAGAACTTTGAAGTGTATACTTAAGAGTAATTATTCAATATTTACTCCTAAATGGCCGATTTCTTTACAGTTAAAAGGTCTGAATGAGTATAAACTGGAGTTATATTTTATATTTGATAATTTGTATCGTGGTTTACTAATAATTATAAAACAATATATGGTTTCGTCTAGAATATCATTCTAGATGTGGCAAGTGTTTCATATTTCTATGAACTATGGAAACAAGAGTCAATTTTTTCCAATATCAGTAGTTTTCTCCGATTGTTATATTAACATAACATATGAATAATTCAGTATTAGTTTTTAAATTAATTTAAAATTTGCAATCAGATTTGGCAACTGAAATTATGTGCTATGGACTTTGAGTGTATATCTAAATGTATTTAGTTATTATTTTTGTTAAAATATTGATTCATATCTATAATGCATTTTCTATTCATATAAACTCAACATATAAATAATTCGGTATATGTATTTTGAATGATTAGAAATTTATATGTGCAATTAGATTGGCAGAAAAGTGAAAATTTGTAACTTTCATTTGGGTCCAAATCTAATTTCCAGGTAACAGTGTACAGGTAGAATTTAGATAGAGAATTACTGGGTGGGGAATATCAAGTCCCGGTATAAAACGAACTAACGAGTAGCTGAAACATCAGTTCGTTGGTAGTTTAGAAAAGGCACTTATGTCTCCGATACTATTATTGCAGACATAAAGTAAGAATTGTGAATATAAGTGGCAATACTAAGGTCAATGTGATTTTTGGTTCATAGTGAACTAAAGATATAATTGATAATAATGATTTGTATTAATGAGCCTGAATTCGTTACTGTGAAATAGTTTACATCAGTGAAAATTGTGGTTATCGTTTTGATTTCATAATTTCTACCGCAGGTTAATAATAATTATGAAATTTCATATATTATTATGAAGGATATAAAAACTGTTTTATAATAATATGAAACTAAAGTGAATAAGTTGACAAAGCGGTAGGTTTTTCGATTACTGAATTATTTCTAATTTGAAATGACTAATGATCTATATCTATAATGCATTTTCTATTTATATAAACTTAACATATAAATAATTCGGTATATGTATTTTGAATGATTCGAAATTCAGATGTGCAATTAGATTGGCAGAAAAGTGAAAATTTGTAGCTTTCATTTGGGTCCAAATCTAATTTCCAGGTAACAGTGTACAGGTAGAATTGAGATAGTAAATTACTGGGTGGGGGAATATCAAGCCTCGGTATAAAACGAATTAACTAGTAGCTGAACCATCAGTTCGTTGGTAGTTTAGAAAAGGCACCTATTTCTCCGATACTATTATTGCAGACATAAAGTTAGAATTGTGAATATAAGAGGTAATACTAAAATCAATGTGATTTTTGGTTCATAGTGAACTAAGGATATAATTGATAATAGTGAATTGTATTAATGAGCCTGAATTCGTTACTGTGAAATAGTTTACATCAGTGAAAATTGTGGTTATCGTTTTGATTTCATAATTTCTACCGCAGATTACCGCAGATTAATAATAATTATGAAATTTCATATATTATTATGAAGGATATAAAAACTGTTTTATAATAATATGAAACTAAAGTGAATAAGTTGACAAAGCGGTAGGTTTTTCGATTATTGAATTATTTCTAATTTGAAATGACATTCAGAAACGAAAATTCCGTGCTAGAACTTTGAAGTGTATACTTAAGGGTAATTATTCAATATTTACACTTAAATGGCCGATTTCTTTACAGTTAAAAGGTCTGAATGAGTATAAACTGGAGTTATATTTTATATTTAATAATTTGTATCGTGGTTTACTATTAATTATAAAACAATATATGGTTTCATCTAGAATAATATTCTAGATGTGGCAAGTGTTTCATATTACTATGAACTATGGAAACAAGAGTCAATTTTTTCCAATATCAGTAGTTTTCTCCGATTGTTATGTTAACATAACATATAAATAATTCAGTATTAGATTTCAGATTAATTAAAAATTCGCAATTAGATTTGGCAACTGAAATTATGTTCTATGGACTTTGAGTGTATATCTAAATGTATTTAGTTATTATTTTTGTTAAAATAATGATCTATTTCTATACTGCATTTTCTATTTATATAAACTTAACATATAAATAATTCGGTATATGTATTTTGAATGATTCGAAATTTAGATGTGCAATTAGATTGGCAGAAAAGTGAAAATTTGTAACTTTCATTTGGGTCCAAATCTAATTTCCAGGTAACAGTGTACAGGTAGAATTTAGATAGTAAATTACTGGGTGGAAGAATATCAAGCCCTGGTATAAAACGAACTAACGAGTAGCTGAACCATCAGTTCGTTGGTAGTTTAGAAAAGGCACTTATGTCTCCGATACTATTATTGCAGACATAAAGTTAGAATTGTGAATATAAGTGGTAATACTAAGGTCAATGTGATTTTTGGTTCATAGTGAACTAAAGATATAATCGATAATAGTGAATTGTATTAATGAGCCTGAATTCGTTACTGTTAAATAGTTTACATCAGTGAAAATTGTGGTTATCGTTTTGATTCCATAATTTCTACCACAGATTAATAATAATTATGAAATTTCATATTATATTATGAAGGATAAAAAAACTGTTTAATAATAATATAAAACTAAACTGAATAAGTTGACAAAGCGGTAGGTTTTTCGATTATTGAATTATTTCTAATTTGAAATGACATTCAGAAACGAAAATTTCGTGCTAGAACTTTGAAGTGTATACTTAAGGGTAATTATTCAATATTTACACTTAAATGGCCGATTTCTTTACAGTTAAAAGGTCTGAATGAGTATAAACTGGAGTTATATTTTATATTTAATAATTTGTATCGTGGTTTACTATTAATTATAAAACAATATATGGTTTCATCTAGAATAATATTCTAGATGTGGCAAGTGTTTCATATTACTATGAACTATGGAAACAAGAGTCAATTTTTTCCAATATTAGTAGTCTTCACCGATTGTTATATCAACATAACATATGAATAAATCAGTATTAGTTTTTAAATTAATTAAAAATTCGCAATTAGATTTGGCAACTGAAATTATGTGCTATGGATTTTGAGTGTATATCTAAATGTATTTAGTTATTATTTTTGTTGAAATAATGATCCATATCTATAATGCATTTTCTATTTATATAAACTCAACATATAAATAATTCGGTATATGTATTTTGAATGATTAGAAATTTATATGTGCAATTAGATTGGCAGAAAAGTGAAAATTTGTAACTTTCATTTGGGTCCAAATCTAATTTCCAGGTAACAGTGTACAGGTAGAATTTAGATAGTGAATTACTGGGTGGGGGAATATCAAGTCCCGGTATAAAACGAACTAACGAGTAGCTGAACCATCAGTTCGTTGGTAGTTTAGAAAAGGCACTTATGTCTCCGATACTATTATTGCAGACATAAAGTTAGAATTGTGAATATAAGTGGTAATTCTAAGGTCAATGTGATTTTTGGTTCATAGTGAACTAAAGATATAATTGATAATAATGATTTGTATTAATGAGCCTGAATTCGTTACTGTGAAATAGTTTACATCAGTGAAAATTGTGGTTATCGTTTTGATTTCATAATTTCTTCCGCAGGTTAATAATAATTATGAAATTTCATATATTATTATGAAGGATATAAAAACTGTTTTATAATAATATGAAACTAAAGTGAATAAGTTGACAAAGCGGTAGCTTTTTCGATTACTGAATTATTTCTAATTTGAAATGACTAATGATCTATATCTATAATGCATTTTCTATTTATATAAACTTAACATATAAATAATTCGGTATATGTATTTTGAATTATTCGAAATTTAGATGTGCAATTAGATTGGCAGAAAATTGAAAATTTGTAACTTTCATTTGGGTCCAAATCTAATTTCCAGGTAACAGTGTACAGGTAGAATTTAGATAGTAAATTACTGGGTGGGGGAATATCAAGCCTCGGTATAAAACGAATTAACTAGTAGCTGAACCATCAGTTCGTTGGTAGTTTAGAAAAGGCACCTATTTCTCCCATACTATTATTGCAGACATAAAGTCAGAATTGTGAATATAAGTGGTAATACTAAAATCAATGTGATTTTTGGTTCATAGTGAACTAAGGATATAATTGATAATAGTGAATTGTATTAATGAGCCTGAATTCGTTACTGTGAAATAGTTTACATCAGTGAAAATTGTGGTTATCGTTTTGATTTCATAATTTCTACCGCAGATTACCGCAGATTAATAATAATTATGAAATTTCATATATTATTATGAAGGATATAAAAACTGTTTTATAATAATATGAAACTAAAGTGAATAAGTTGACAAAGCGGTAGGTTTTTCGATTATTGAATTATTTCTAATTTGAAATGACATTCAGAAACGAAAATTTCGTGCCAGAACTTTGAAGTGTATACTTAAGGGTAATTATTCAATATTTAAACTTAAATGGCCGATTTCTTTACAGTTAAAAGGTCTGAATGAGTATAAACTGGAGTTATATTTTATATTTAATAATTTGTATCGTGGTTTACTAATAATTATAAAACAATATACGGTTTCATCTAGAATAATATTCTAGATGTGGCAAGTGTTTCATATTACTATGAACTATGGAAACAAGAGTCAATTTTTTCCAATATCAGTAGTTTTCTCCGATTGTTATATCAACATAACATATGAATAATTCAGTATTAGTTTTTAAATTAATTAAAAATTCGCAATTAGATTTGGCAACTGAAATTATGTGCTATGGACTTTGAGTGTATATCTAAATGTATTTAGTTAATATTTTTGTTGAAATAATGATCCATATCTATAATGCATTTTCTATTTATATAAACTCAACATATAAATAATTCGGTATATGTATTTTGAATGATTCGAAATTTATATGTGCAATTAGATTGGCAGAAAAGTGAAAATTTGTAACTTTCATTTGGGTCCAAATCTAATTTCCAGGTAACAGTGTACAGGTAGAATTTAGATAGTGCATTACTGGGTGGGGGAATATCAAGTCCCGGTATAAAACGAACTAAGGAGTAGCTGAACCATCAGTTCGTTGGTAGTTTAGAAAAGGCACTTATGTCTCCGATACTATTATTGCAGACATAACGTTAGAATTGTGAATATAAGTGGTAATACTAAGGTCAATGTGATTTTTGGTTCATAGTGAACTAAAGATATAATCGATAATAGTGAATTGTATTAATGAGCCTGAATTCGTTACTGTGAAATAGTTTACATCAGTGAAAATTGTGGTTATCGTTTTGATTCCATAATTTCTACCACAGATTAATAATAATTATGAAATTTCATATTATATTATGAAGGATAAAAAAACTGTTTATTAATAATATAAAACTAAACTGAATAAGTTGACAAAGCGGTAGGTTTTTCGATTATTGAATTATTTCTAATTTGAAATGACATTCAGAAACAAAAATTTCGTGCTAGAACTTTGAAGTGTATACTTAAGGGTAATTATTCAATATTTACACCTAAATGGCCGATTTCTTTACAGTTAAAAGGTCTGTATGAGTATAAACTGGAGTTATATTTTAGATTTAATAATTTCTATCGTAGTTTACTAATAATTATAAAACAATATATGGTTTCATCTAGAATAATATTCTAGATGTGGCAAGTGTTTCATATTACTATGAACTATGGAAACAAGAGTCAATTTTTTCCAATATCAGTAGTTTTCTCCGATTGTTATATCAACATAACATATGAATAATTCAGTATTAGTTTTTTAATTAATTAAAAATTCGCAATTAGATTTGGCAACTGAAATTATGTGCTATGGACTTTGAGTGTATATCTAAATGTATTTAGTTAATATTTTTGTTGAAATAATGATCCATATCTATAATGCATTTTCTATTTATATAAACTCAGCATATAAATAATTCGGTATATGTATTTTGAATGATTCGAAATTTATATGTGCAATTAGATTGGCAGAAAAGTGAAAATTTGTAACTTTCATTTGGGTCCAAATCTAATTTCCAGGTAACAGTAGAATTTAGATAGTAAATTACTAGGTGGGGGAATATCAACCCCGGTATAAAACGAACTAACGAGTAGCTGAACCCTCAGTTTGTTGTTAGTTTAGAAAAGGCACTTATGTCTCCGATACTATTATTGCAGACATAAAATTAGAATTGTGAATATAAGTGGTAATACTAAGGTCAATGTGATTTTTGGTTCATAGTGAACTAAAGATATAATTGATAATAGTGAATTGTATTAATGAGCCTGAATGCGTTACTGCGAAATAGTTTACATCAGTGAAAATTGTATTTATCGTTTTGATTTCATAATTTCTACCGCAGATTAATAATAATTATGAAATTTCATATATTATTATGAAGGATATAAAAACTGTTTTATAATAATATGAAACTAAAGTGAATATGTTGACAAAGCGGTAGGTTTTTCGATTATTGAATTATTTCTAATTTAAAATGA
Source organism: Megalocaria dilatata (assembly GCA_034642435.1). Classification (NCBI taxonomy): domain Eukaryota; kingdom Metazoa; phylum Arthropoda; class Insecta; order Coleoptera; family Coccinellidae; genus Megalocaria; species Megalocaria dilatata. The sequence goes on from CM067854.1 coordinate 94,312,754, forward strand.
CATTCAGAAACAAAAATTTCGTACTAGAACTTTGAAGTGTATACTTAAGGGTAATTATTCAATATTTAACCCTAAATGGCCGATTTCTTTACAGTTAAAAGGTCTGTATGAGTATAAACTGAAGTTATATTTTAGATTTAATAATTTCTATCGTAGTTTACTAATAATTATAAAACAATATAATGTTTCATCTAGAATATTATTCTAGATGTGGCAAGTGTTACATATTACTATGAACTATGGAAGCAAAAGAGAATTTTTTCCAACATCAGTATTTTTCTTCGATTGTCATATTAACATAACATATAAATAATTCAGTATTTGATTTTAGATTAATTAAAAATTCGCAATTAGATTTGACAACTGAAATTTTGTGCTATGGATTTTGAGTGTATATCTAAATGTATTTAGTTATTATTTTTGTTAAAATAATGATCTATATCTATAATGCATTTTCTATTTATATAAACTTAACATATAAATAATTCGGTATATGTATTTTGAATGATTCGAAATTTATATGTGCAATTAGATTGGCAGAAAAGTGAGAATTTGTAACTTTCATTTGGGTCCAAATCTAATTTCCAGGTGACAGTGTTCAGGTAGAATTTAGATAGTAAATTACTGGGTGGGGGAATATCAAGCCCCGGTATAAAATGAACTAACGAGTAGCTGAACCCTCAGTTAGTTGTTAGTTTAGAAAAGTCACTTATGTCTCCGATACTATTATTGCAGACATAAAGTTAGAATTGTGAATATAAGTGGTAATACTAAGGTCAATGTGATTTTTGGTTCATAGTGAACTAAGGATAAAATTGATAAGAGTAAATTGTATTAATGAGCCTGAATTCGTTACTGTGAAATAGTTTACATCAGTGAAAATTGTGGTTATCGTTTTGATTTCATAATTTCTACCGCAGGTTAATAATAATTATGAAATTTCATATATTATTATGAAGGATATAAAAACTGTTTTATAATAATATGAAACTAAAGTGAATAAGTTGACAAAGCGGTAGGTTTTTCGATTACTGAATTCTTTCTAATTTGAAATGATCTATATCTATAATGCATTTTCTATTTATATAAACTTAACATATAAATAATTCGGTATATGTATTTTGAATGATTCGAAATTTAGATGTGCAATTAGATTGGCAGAAAAGTGAAAATTTGTAGCTTTCATTTGGGTCCAAATCTAATTTCCAGGTAACAGTGTACAGGTAGAATTTAGATAGTAAATTACTGGGTGGGGGATTATCAAGCCTCGGTATAAAACGAATTAACTAGTAGCTGAACCATCAGTTCGTTGGTAGTTTAGAAAAGGCACCTATTTCTCCGATACTATTATTGCAGACATAAAGTTAGAATTGTGAATATAAGTGGTAATACTAAAATCAATGTGATTTTTGGTTCATAGTGAACTAAGGATATAATTGATAATAGTGAATTGTATTAATGAGCCTGAATTCGTTACTGTGAAATAGTTTACATCAGTGAAAATTGTGGTTATCGTTTTGATTTCATAATTTCTACCGCAGTTTACCGCAGATTAATAATAATTATGAAATTTCATATATTATTATGAAGGATATAAAAACTGTTTTATAATAATATAAAACTAAAGTGAATAAGTTGACAAAGCGGTAGGTTTTTCGATTATTGAATTATTTCTAATTTGAAATGACATTCAGAAACGAAAATTCCGTGCTAGAACTTTGAAGTGTATACTTAAGGGTAATTATTCAATATTTACACTTAAATGGCCGATTTCTTTACAGTTAAAAGGTCTGAATGAGTATAAACTGGAGTTATATTTTATATTTAATAATTTGTATCGTGGTTTACTAATAATTATAAAACAATATATGGTTTCATCTAGAATAATATTCTAGATGTGGCAAGTGTTTCATATTACTATGAACTATGGAAACAAGAGTCAATTTTTTCCAATATCAGTAGTTTTCTCCGATTGTTATGTTAACATAACATATAAATAATTCAGTATTAGATTTCAGATTAATTAAAAATTCGCAATTAGATTTGGCAACTGAAATTATGTTCTATGGACTTTGAGTGTATATCTAAATGTATTTAGTTATTATTTTTGTTAAAATAATGATTTATTTCTATACTGCATTTTCTATTTATATAAACTCAACATATAAATAATTCGGTATATGTATTTTGAATGATTCGAAATTTAGATGTGCAATTAGATTGGCAGAAAAGTGAAAATTTGTAACTTTCATTTGGGTCCAAATCTAATTTCCAGGTAACAGTGTACAGGTAGAATTTAGATAGTAAATTACTGGGTGGGGGAATATCAAGCCCCGGTATAAAACGAACTAACGAGTAGCTGAACCATCAGTTCGTTGGTAGTTTAGAAAAGGCACTTATGTCTCCGATACTATTATTGCAGACATAAAGTTAGAATTGTGAATATAAGTGGTAATACTAAGGTCAATGTGATTTTTGGTTCATAGTGAACTAAAGATATAATCGATAAGAGTGAATTGTATTAATGAGCCTGAATTCGTTACTGTGAAATAGTTTACATCAGTGAAAATTGTGGTTATCGTTTTGATTCCATAATTTCTACCACAGATTAATAATAATTATGAAATTTCATATTATATTATGAAGGATAAAAAAACTGTTTAATAATAATATAAAACTAAACTGAATAAGTTGACAAAGCGGTAGGTTTTTCGATTATTGAATTATCTCTAATTTGAAATGACATTCAGAAACGAAAATTTCGTGCTAGAACTTTGAAGTGTATACTTAAGGGTAATTATTCAATATTTACACCTAAATGGCCGATTTCTTTACAGTTAAAAGGTCTGTATGAGTATAAACTGGAGTTATATTTTAGATTTAATAATTTCTATCGTAGTTTACTGATAATTATAAAACAATATATGGTTTCATCTAGAATATTATTCTAGATTTGGCAAGTGTTTCATATTACTATGAACTATGGAAACAAGAGTCAATTTTTTCCAATATTAGTAGTCTTCACCGATTGTTATATCAACATAACATATGAATAATTCAGTATTAGTTTTTAAATTAATTAAAAATTCGCAATTAGATTTGGCAACTGAAATTATGTGCTATGGACTTTGAGTGTATATCTAAATGTATTTAGTTATTATTTTTGTTGAAATAATGATCCATATCTATAATGCATTTTCTATTTATATAAACTCAACATATAAATAATTCGGTATATGTATTTTGAATGATTCGAAATTTATATGTGCAATTAGATTGGCAGAAAAGTGAAAATTTGTAACTTTCATTTGGGTCCAAATCTAATTTCCAGGTAACAGTGTACAGGTAGAATTTAGATAGTGAATTACTGGGTGGGGGAATATCAAGTCCCGGTATAAAACGAACTAACGAGTAGCTGAACCCTCAGTTCGTTGGTAGTTTAGAAAAGGCACCTATTTCTCCGATACTATTATTGCAGACATAAAGTTAGAATTGTGAATATAAGTGGTAATACTGAAATCAATGCGATTTTTGGTTCATAGTGAACTAAGGATATAATTGATAATAGTAAATTGTATTAATGAGCCTGAATTCGTTACTGTGAAATAGTTGACATCAGTGAAAATTGTGGTTATCGTTTTGATTTCATAATTTCTACCGCAGGTTAATAATAATTATGAAATTTCATATATTATTATGAAGGATATAAAAACTGTTTTATAATAATATGAAACTAGAGTGAATAATTTGACAAAGCGGTAGGTTTTTCGATTATTGAATTATCTCTAATTTGAAATGACATTCAGAAACGAAAATTTCGTGCTAGAGCTTTGAAGTGTATACTTAAAGGTAACTATTCAATATTTATACCTAAATGACCGATTTCTTTACAGTTAAAAGGTCTGTATGAGTATAAAATGGAGTCATATTTTAGATTTAATAATTTCTATCGTAGTTTACTAATAATTATAAAACAATATATGGTTTCATCTAGAATATTATTCTAGATGTGGCAAGTGTTTCATATTACTATGAACTATGGAAACAAGAGTCAATTTTTTCCAATATCAGTAGTTTTCTCCGATTGTTATATTAACATACCATATGAATAATTCAGTATTAGTTTTTAAATTAATTTTAATTTCGCAATTAGATTTGGCAACTGAAATTATGTGCTATGGACTTTGAGTGTATATCTAAATGTATTTAGTTATTATTTTTGTTGAAATAATGATCCATATCTATAATGCATTTTCTATTTATATAAACTCAGCATATAAATAATTCGGTATATGTATTTTGAATGATTCGAAATTTATATGTGCAATTAGATTGGCAGAAAAGTGAAAATTTGTAACTTTCATTTGGGTCCAAATCTAATTTCCAGGTAACAGTAGAATTTAGATAGTAAATTACTAGGTGGGGGAATATCAACCCCGGTATAAAACGAACTAACGAGTAGCTGAACCCTCAGTTTGTTGTTAGTTTAGAAAAGGCACTTATGTCTCCGATACTATTATTGCAGACATAAAATTAGAATTGTGAATATAAGTGGTAATACTAAGGTCAATGTGATTTTTGGTTCATAGTGAACTAAAGATATAATTGATAATAGTGAATTGTATTAATGAGCCTGAATGCGTTACTGCGAAATAGTTTACATCAGTGAAAATTGTATTTATCGTTTTGATTTCATAATTTCTACCGCAGATTAATAATAATTATGAAATTTCATATATTATTATGAAGGATATAAAAACTGTTTTATAATAATATGAAACTAAAGTGAATATGTTGACAAAGCGGTAGGTTTTTCGATTATTGAATTATTTCTAATTTAAAATGACATTCAGAAACAAAAATTTCGTACTAGAACTTTGAAGTGTATACTTAAGGGTAATTATTCAATATTTAACCCTAAATGGCCGATTTCTTTACAGTTAAAAGGTCTGTATGAGTATAAACTGAAGTTATATTTTAGATTTAATAATTTCTATCGTAGTTTACTAATAATTATAAAACAATATAATGTTTCATCTAGAATATTATTCTAGATGTGGCAAGTGTTACATATTACTATGAACTATGGAAGCAAAAGAGAATTTTTTCCAACATCAGTATTTTTCTTCGATTGTCATATTAACATAACATATAAATAATTCAGTATTTGATTTTAGATTAATTAAAAATTCGCAATTAGATTTGACAACTGAAATTTTGTGCTATGGATTTTGAGTGTATATCTAAATGTATTTAGTTATTATTTTTGTTAAAATAATGATCTATATCTATAATGCATTTTCTATTTATATAAACTTAACATATAAATAATTCGGTATATGTATTTTGAATGATTCGAAATTTATATGTGCAATTAGATTGGCAGAAAAGTGAGAATTTGTAACTTTCATTTGGGTCCAAATCTAATTTCCAGGTGACAGTGTTCAGGTAGAATTTAGATAGTAAATTACTGGGTGGGGGAATATCAAGCCCCGGTATAAAATGAACTAACGAGTAGCTGAACCCTCAGTTAGTTGTTAGTTTAGAAAAGTCACTTATGTCTCCGATACTATTATTGCAGACATAAAGTTAGAATTGTGAATATAAGTGGTAATACTAAGGTCAATGTGATTTTTGGTTCATAGTGAACTAAGGATAAAATTGATAAGAGTAAATTGTATTAATGAGCCTGAATTCGTTACTGTGAAATAGTTTACATCAGTGAAAATTGTGGTTATCGTTTTGATTTCATAATTTCTACCGCAGGTTAATAATAATTATGAAATTTCATATATTATTATGAAGGATATAAAAACTGTTTTATAATAATATGAAACTAAAGTGAATAAGTTGACAAAGCGGTAGGTTTTTCGATTACTGAATTCTTTCTAATTTGAAATGATCTATATCTATAATGCATTTTCTATTTATATAAACTTAACATATAAATAATTCGGTATATGTATTTTGAATGATTCGAAATTTAGATGTGCAATTAGATTGGCAGAAAAGTGAAAATTTGTAGCTTTCATTTGGGTCCAAATCTAATTTCCAGGTAACAGTGTACAGGTAGAATTTAGATAGTAAATTACTGGGTGGGGGATTATCAAGCCTCGGTATAAAACGAATTAACTAGTAGCTGAACCATCAGTTCGTTGGTAGTTTAGAAAAGGCACCTATTTCTCCGATACTATTATTGCAGACATAAAGTTAGAATTGTGAATATAAGTGGTAATACTAAAATCAATGTGATTTTTGGTTCATAGTGAACTAAGGATATAATTGATAATAGTGAATTGTATTAATGAGCCTGAATTCGTTACTGTGAAATAGTTTACATCAGTGAAAATTGTGGTTATCGTTTTGATTTCATAATTTCTACCGCAGTTTACCGCAGATTAATAATAATTATGAAATTTCATATATTATTATGAAGGATATAAAAACTGTTTTATAATAATATAAAACTAAAGTGAATAAGTTGACAAAGCGGTAGGTTTTTCGATTATTGAATTATTTCTAATTTGAAATGACATTCAGAAACGAAAATTCCGTGCTAGAACTTTGAAGTGTATACTTAAGGGTAATTATTCAATATTTACACTTAAATGGCCGATTTCTTTACAGTTAAAAGGTCTGAATGAGTATAAACTGGAGTTATATTTTATATTTAATAATTTGTATCGTGGTTTACTAATAATTATAAAACAATATATGGTTTCATCTAGAATAATATTCTAGATGTGGCAAGTGTTTCATATTACTATGAACTATGGAAACAAGAGTCAATTTTTTCCAATATCAGTAGTTTTCTCCGATTGTTATGTTAACATAACATATAAATAATTCAGTATTAGATTTCAGATTAATTAAAAATTCGCAATTAGATTTGGCAACTGAAATTATGTTCTATGGACTTTGAGTGTATATCTAAATGTATTTAGTTATTATTTTTGTTAAAATAATGATTTATTTCTATACTGCATTTTCTATTTATATAAACTCAACATATAAATAATTCGGTATATGTATTTTGAATGATTCGAAATTTAGATGTGCAATTAGATTGGCAGAAAAGTGAAAATTTGTAACTTTCATTTGGGTCCAAATCTAATTTCCAGGTAACAGTGTACAGGTAGAATTTAGATAGTAAATTACTGGGTGGGGGAATATCAAGCCCCGGTATAAAACGAACTAACGAGTAGCTGAACCATCAGTTCGTTGGTAGTTTAGAAAAGGCACTTATGTCTCCGATACTATTATTGCAGACATAAAGTTAGAATTGTGAATATAAGTGGTAATACTAAGGTCAATGTGATTTTTGGTTCATAGTGAACTAAAGATATAATCGATAAGAGTGAATTGTATTAATGAGCCTGAATTCGTTACTGTGAAATAGTTTACATCAGTGAAAATTGTGGTTATCGTTTTGATTCCATAATTTCTACCACAGATTAATAATAATTATGAAATTTCATATTATATTATGAAGGATAAAAAAACTGTTTAATAATAATATAAAACTAAACTGAATAAGTTGACAAAGCGGTAGGTTTTTCGATTATTGAATTATCTCTAATTTGAAATGACATTCAGAAACGAAAATTTCGTGCTAGAACTTTGAAGTGTATACTTAAGGGTAATTATTCAATATTTACACCTAAATGGCCGATTTCTTTACAGTTAAAAGGTCTGTATGAGTATAAACTGGAGTTATATTTTAGATTTAATAATTTCTATCGTAGTTTACTGATAATTATAAAACAATATATGGTTTCATCTAGAATATTATTCTAGATTTGGCAAGTGTTTCATATTACTATGAACTATGGAAACAAGAGTCAATTTTTTCCAATATTAGTAGTCTTCACCGATTGTTATATCAACATAACATATGAATAATTCAGTATTAGTTTTTAAATTAATTAAAAATTCGCAATTAGATTTGGCAACTGAAATTATGTGCTATGGACTTTGAGTGTATATCTAAATGTATTTAGTTATTATTTTTGTTGAAATAATGATCCATATCTATAATGCATTTTCTATTTATATAAACTCAACATATAAATAATTCGGTATATGTATTTTGAATGATTCGAAATTTATATGTGCAATTAGATTGGCAGAAAAGTGAAAATTTGTAACTTTCATTTGGGTCCAAATCTAATTTCCAGGTAACAGTGTACAGGTAGAATTTAGATAGTGAATTACTGGGTGGGGGAATATCAAGTCCCGGTATAAAACGAACTAACGAGTAGCTGAACCCTCAGTTCGTTGGTAGTTTAGAAAAGGCACCTATTTCTCCGATACTATTATTGCAGACATAAAGTTAGAATTGTGAATATAAGTGGTAATACTGAAATCAATGCGATTTTTGGTTCATAGTGAACTAAGGATATAATTGATAATAGTAAATTGTATTAATGAGCCTGAATTCGTTACTGTGAAATAGTTGACATCAGTGAAAATTGTGGTTATCGTTTTGATTTCATAATTTCTACCGCAGGTTAATAATAATTATGAAATTTCATATATTATTATGAAGGATATAAAAACTGTTTTATAATAATATGAAACTAGAGTGAATAATTTGACAAAGCGGTAGGTTTTTCGATTATTGAATTATCTCTAATTTGAAATGACATTCAGAAACGAAAATTTCGTGCTAGAGCTTTGAAGTGTATACTTAAAGGTAACTATTCAATATTTATACCTAAATGACCGATTTCTTTACAGTTAAAAGGTCTGTATGAGTATAAAATGGAGTCATATTTTAGATTTAATAATTTCTATCGTAGTTTACTAATAATTATAAAACAATATATGGTTTCATCTAGAATATTATTCTAGATGTGGCAAGTGTTTCATATTACTATGAACTATGGAAACAAGAGTCAATTTTTTCCAATATCAGTAGTTTTCTCCGATTGTTATATTAACATACCATATGAATAATTCAGTATTAGTTTTTAAATTAATTTTAATTTCGCAATTAGATTTGGCAACTGAAATTATGTGCTATGGACTTTGAGTGTATATCTAAATGTATTTAGTTATTATTTTTGTTGAAATAATGATCCATATCTATAATGCATTTTCTATTTATATAAACTCAACATATAAATAATTCGGTATATGTATTTTGAATGATTCGAAATTTAGACGTGCAATTAGATTGGCAGATGTAACTTTCATTTGGGTCCAAATCTAATTTCCAGGTAACAGTGTACAGGTAGAATTTAGATAGTAAATTACTGGGTGGGGGAATTTCAAGTCCCGGTATAAAACGAACTAACGAGTAGCTGAACCATCAGTTCGTTGTTAGTTTAGAAAAGGCACCTATTTCTCCGATACTATTATTGCAGACATAAAGTTAGAATTGTGAATATAAGTGGTAATACTAAGGTCAATGCGATTTTTGGTTCATAGTGAACTAAGGATATAATTGATAATAGTGAATTGTATTAATGAGCCTGAATTCGTTACTGTGAAATAGTTTACATCAGTGAAAATTGTGGTTATCGTTTTGATTTCATAATTTCTACCGCAGATTAATAATAATTATGAAATTTCATATATTTATATGAAGGATATAAAAACTGTTTTATAATAATATGAAACTAAAGTGAATAAGTTGACAAGGCGGTAGGTTTTTCGATTATTGAATTATTTCTCATTTGAAATGACATTCAGAAACGAAAATTTCGTGCAAGAACTTTGAAGTGTATACTTAAGGGTAATTATTCAATATTTACACCTAAATGGCCGATTTCTTTACAGTTAAAAGGTCTGAATGAGTATAAACTGGAGTTATATTTTAGATTTAATAATTTCTATCGTAGTTTACTAATAATTATAAAACAATATAATGTTTCATCTAGAATATTATTCTAGATGTGGCAAGTGATACATATTACAATTAACTATGGAAGCAAAAGTCAATTTTTTCCAACATCAGTAGTTTTCTTCGATTGTTATATTAACATAACATATAAATTATTCAGTATTTGATTTTAGGTTAATTAAAAATTCGCAATTAGATTTGACAACTGAAATTTTGTGCTATGGACTTTGAGTGTATATCTAAATGTATTTAGTTATTATTTTTGTTAAAATAATGATCTATATCTATAATGCATTTTCTATTTATATAAACTTAAAATATAAATAATTCGTTATATGTATTTTGAATGATTCGAAATTTAGATGTGCAATTAGATTGGCAGAAAAGTGAAAATTTGTAACTTTCATTTGGGTCCAAATCTAATTTCCAGGTGACAGTGTTCAGGTAGAATTTAGATAGTAAATTACTGGGTGGGGGAATATCAAGTCCCGGTATAAAACGAACTAACGAGTAGCTGAACCATGAGTTTGCTGTTAGTTTAGAAAAGGCACTTATGTCTCCGATACTATTATTGCTGACATAAAGTTAGAATTGTGAATATAAGTGATAATACTAAGGTCAATGTGATTTTTGGTTCATAATGAATTTAAGATATCGTTGATATGTGAATTGTATTAATGAGCCTGAATTCGTGACTGTGAAATAGTTTCAATCAGTGAAAATTGTGGTTATCGTTTTGATTTCATAATTTCTACCGCAGATTAATAATAATTATGAAATTTCATATATTATTAGGAAGGATATTAAAACTGTTTTATAATAATATGAATATAAAGTGAATAAGTTGACAAAGCGGTAGGTTTTTCGATTATTGAATCATTTCTAATTTGAAATGACTAATGATCTATATCTATAATGCATTTTCTATTAATATAAACTTAACATATAAATAATTCGGTATATGTATTTTGAATGATTCGAAATTTAGATGTGCAATTAGATTGGCAGAAAAGTGAAAATTTGTAACTTTCATTTGGGTCCAAATCTAATTTCCAGGTAACAGTGTACAGGTAGAATTTAGATAGTAAATTAGTGGGTGGAGGAATATCAAGTCCCGGTATAAAACGAACTAACGAGTAGCTGAACCCTCAGTTTGTTGTTAGTTTAGAAAAGGCACCTATTTCTCCGATACTATTATTGCAGACATAAAGTTAGAATTGTGAATATAAGTGGTAATACTAAAATCAATGTGATTTTTGGTTCATAGTGAACTAAGGACATAATTGATAATAGTGAATTGTATTAATGAGCCTGAATTCGTTTCTGTGAAATAGTTTACATCAGTGAAAATTGTTATCGTTTTGATTTCATAATTTCTACCGCAGATTAATAATAATTATGAAATTTCATATATTATTATGAAGGATATAAAAACTGTTTTATAATAATATGAAACTAAAGTGAATAAGTTGACAAAGCGGTAGGTTTTTCGATTATTGAATCATTTCTAATTTGAAATGACTAACGATCTATATCTATAATGCATTTTCTATTTATATAAACTTAACATATAAATAATTCGGTATATGTATTTTGAATGAGTCGAAATTTAGATGTGCAATTAGATTGGCAGAAAAGTGAAAATTTGTAACTTTCATTTGGGTCCAAATCTAATTTCCAGGTAACAGTGTACAGGTAGAATTTAGATAGTAAATTAGTGGGTGGAGGAATATCAAGTCCCGGTATAAAACGAACTAACGAGTAGCTGAACCCTCAGTTTGTTGTTAGTTTAGAAAAGGCACCTATTTCTCCGATACTATTATTGCAGACATAAAGTTAGAATTGTGAATATAAGTGGTAATACTAAAATCAATGTGATTTTTGGTTCATAGTGAACTAAGGACATAATTGATAATAGTGAATTGTATTAATGAGCCTGAATTCGTTTCTGTGAAATAGTTTACATCAGTGAAAATTGTGGTTATCGTTTTGATTTCATAATTTCTACCGCAGATTAATAATAATTATGAAATTTCATATATTATTATGAAGGATATAAAAACTGTTTTATAATAATATGAAACTAAAGTGAATAAGTTGACAAAGCGGTAGGTTTTTCGATTATTGAATTATTTCTAATTTGAAATGACATTCAGAAACGAAAATTTCGTGCAAGAACTTTGAAGTGTATACTTAAGGGTAATTATTCAATATTTACACATAAATGGTCGATTTCTTTACAGTTAAAAGGTCTGTATGAGTATAAACTGGAGTTATATTTTAGATTTAATAATTTCTATCGTAGTTTACTAATAATTATAAAACAATATAATGTTTCATCTAGAATATTATTCTAGATGTGGCAAGTGTTACATATTACTATGAACTATGTAAGCAAAAGTCAATTTTTTCCAACATCAGTAGTTTTCTTCGATTGTTATATTAACATAACATATAAATTATTCAGTATTTGATTTTAGATTAATTAAAAATTCGCAATTAGATTTGACAACTGAAATTTTGTGCTATGGACTTTGAGTGTATATCTAAATGTATTTAGTTATTATTTTTGTTAATATAATGATCTATATCTATAATGCATTTTATATTTATATAAACTTAAAATAAAAATAATTCGTTATATGTATTTTGAATGATTCGAAATTTAGATGTGCAATTAGATTGGCAGAAAAGTGGAAATTTGTAACTTTCATTTGGGTCCAAATCTAATTTCCAGGTAACAGTGTACAGGTAGAATTTAGATAGTAAATTACTGGGTGGGGGAATATCAAGCCACGGTATAAAACGGACTAACGAGTAGCTGAACCCTCAGTTTGTTGTTAGTTTAGAAAAGGCACTCATTTCTCCGATACTATTATTGCAGACATAAAGTTAGAATTTTGAATATAAGTAGTAATACTAAGCTCAATGTGATTTTTGGTTCATAGTGAACTAAAGATATAATTGATAATAGTGAATTGTATTAATGAGCCTGAATTCGTTACTGTGAAATAGTTTACATCAGTGAAAATTGTGGTTATCGTTTTGATTTCATATTTTCTACCGCAGATTAATAATAATTATGAAATTTCATATATTATTATGAAGGATATAAAAACTGTTTTATAATAATATGAAACTAAAGTGAATAAGTTGACAAAGCGGTAGGTTTTTCGATTATTGAATTATTTCTAATTTGAAATGACATTCAGAAACGAAAATTTCGTGCAAGAACTTTGAAGTGTATCCTTAATAATAATAATAATAATAATAGTGCCTTTATTCATACATTTACAATATATTAACATAGGGCGAAGTCTAGCTTAAAGCTACTCCACTCAACCCTGAAAAAAAAAAAAAAAAAAGAAAAACAAAAAGGGAAAAAAAACAAAAGGATAGAAACAAAATTAAACGAAAAAAAGAATAAAATTAACGAATCAATTCCATTGTGAGTAAACAAAACATATTTCATATTCATAAAATTTTCCTAATTTATAATTGGCTCGTCAAGAATTTTGACTTCAAAATTTTTCTCAGTGAGCTCAAAGAAACGCCTTCACACGAAACTAAAAATTCATTATGTAATTTCACCGCATTGAAGGTGAAGGAGCGCTGAAACATGGCTGAACCAAATCTTGGCAGCATGAGCCTATGACCATGCCTAACGTCCACGCAATGAACATCACGTCTAAAAATTAGCTTTTCCCTCAAATACGGTGGAAGACAAGAACGTAAAATTCGATGAACCATAATCGTCAGGTGGAGCCGGAAAACATTCTCAACCCTAAGCCATCCCAAGCTGTTAATTCCGTCTCTTATTCCACTGTCATATTTCCTCAAACCGAAAACAAACCGGCAGCATGAATTCTGCATTTTCTGTAGTCTGCGCCTCTGCACGGAATCAAGGCAAGGGTAAAAAACCGTTAATCCGTAGTTCAGTTTGGACAAAACGAGAGTCTCACAGAGATACTTGCGTGACTGAAAATCCAAACAATATCTCTGCCGATACAAAAGGCGCAATGCAAGGAAAGAATTCCTCAACAGCAACGAGACATGCTCCCTGAATCTCAACTGGCAATCGAAAAAGATTCCCAGGGTAATTATTCAATATTTACACCTAAATGGCCGATTTCTTTACAGTTAAAAGGTCTGTATGAGTATAAACTGGAGTTATATTTTAGATTTAATAATTTCTATCGTAGTTTACTAATAATTATAAAACAATATAATGTTTCATCTAGAATATTATTCGAGATGTGGCAAGTGTTACATATTGCTATGAACTATGTAAGCAAAAGACAATTTTTTCCAACATCAGTAGTTTTCTTCGATTGTTATATAAACATAAGATATAAATAATTCAGTATTTGTTTTTAGATTAAATATAATTTCGCAATTAGATTTGGCAACTGAAATTTTGTGCTATGTACTTTGAATGTATATCTAAATGTATTTAGTTATTATTTTTGTGAAAATAATGATCTGTATCTATAATGCATTTTCTATTTATATAAACTCAACATATAAATAATTCGGTATATGTATTTTGAATGATTCGAAATTTATATGTGCAATTAGATTGGCAGAAAAGTGAAAATTGGTAACTTTCATTTGGGTCCAAATCTAATTTCCAGGTAACAGTGTACAAGTAGAATTTAGATAGTGAATTACTGGGTGGGGGAATATCAAGCCCCGGTATAAAACGAACTAACGAGTAGCTAACCATCAGTTCGTTGGTAGTTTAGAAAAGGCACTTATGTCTCCGATACCATTATTGCAGACATAAAGTTAGAATTGTGAATATAAGTGGTAATACTAAGGTCAATGTGATTTTTGGTTCATATTGAACTAAAGATATAATTGATAATAGTGAATTGTATTAATGAGCCTGAATTCGTTACTGTGAAATAGTTTACATCAGTGAAAATTGTGGTTATCGTTTTGATTTCATAATTTCTACCGCAGATTAATAATAATTGTGAAATTTCATATATTATTATGAAGGATATAAAAACTGTTTTATAATAATATGAAACTAAAGTGAATAAGTTGACAAAGCGGTAGGTTTTTCGATTATTGAATTATTTCTAATTTGAAATGACATTCAGAAACGAAAATTTCGTGCTAGAAGTTTGAAGTGTATACTTAAGGGTAATTATTCAATATTTACACCTAAATGGCCGATTTCTTCACAGTTAAAAGGTCTGTATGAGTATAAACTGGAGTCATATCTTATTTTATTAATTTCTATCGTAGTTTACTAATAATTATAAAACAATATATGGTTTCATCTAGAATATCATTCTAGATGTGGCAAGTGTTTCATATTTCTATGAACTATGGAAACAAGAGTCAATTTTTTCCAATATCAGTAGTTTTCTCCGATTGTTATATTAACATAACATATGAATAATTCAGTATTAGTTTTTAAATTAATTTTAAATTCGCAATTAGATTTGACAACTTGAATTATGTGCTATGGACTTTTAGTGTATATCTAAATGTATTTAGTTATTATTTTTGTGAAAATAATGATCTATATCTATAATGCATTTTCTATTTATATAAACTCAACATATAAATATTTCGGTATATGTATTTTGAATGATTCGAAATTTATATGTGCAATTAGATTGGCAGAAAAGTGAAAATTTGTAACTTTCATTTGGATCCAAATCTAATTTCCAGGTAACAGTGTACAGGTAGAATTTAGATAGTGAATTACTGGGTGGGGGAATATCAAGTTCCGGTATAAAACGAACTAACGAGTAGCTGAACCATCAGTTCGTTGGTAGTTTAGAAAAGGCACTTATGTCTCCGATACTATTATTGCAGACATAAAGTTAGAATTGTGAATATAAGTGGTAATACTAAGGTCAATGTGATTTTTGGTTCATAGTGAACTAAAGATATAATTGATAATAGTGATTTATATTAATGAGCCTGAATTCGTTACTGTGAAATAGTTTACATCAGTGAAAATTGTGGTTATCGTTTTGATTTCATAATTTCTACCGCAGATTAATAATAATTGTGAAATTTCATATATTATTATGAAGGATATAAGAACTGTTTTATAATAATATGAAACTAAAGTGAATAAGTTGACAAAGCGGTAGGTTTTTCGATTATTGAATTATTTCTAATTTGAAATGACTAATGATCTATATCTATAATGCATTTTCTATTTATATAAACTTAACATATAAATAATTCGGTATATGTATTTTGAATGATTCGAAATTTAGATGTGCAATTAGATTGGCAGAAAAGTGAAAATTTGTAACTTTCATTTGGAGGTAACAGTGTACAGGTAGAATTTAGATAGTAAATTACTGGGTGGGGGAATATCAAGTCCCGGTATAAAACGAACTAACGAGTAGCTGAACCATCAGTTCGTTGGTAGTTTAGAAAAGGCACTTATGTCTCCGATACCATTATTGCAGACATAAAGTTAGAATTGTGAATATAAGTGGAAATACTTAGGTCAATGCGATTTTTGGTTCATAGTGAACTAAGGATATAATTGATAATAGTGAATTGTATTAATGAGCCTGAATTCGTTACTGTGAAATAGTTTACATCAGTGAAAATTGTGGTTATCGTTTTGATTTCATAATTTCTACCGCAGATTAATAATAATTGTGAAATTTCATATATTATTATGAAGGATATAAAAACTGTTTTATAATAATATGAAACTAAAGTGAATAAGTTGACAAAGCGGTAGGTTTTTCGATTATTGAATTATTTCTAATTTGAAATGACTAATGTTCTATATCTATAATGCATTTTCTATTCATATAAACTTAACATATAAATAATTCGGTATATTAATTTTGAATGATTCGAAATTTAGATGTGCAATTAGATTGGCAGAAAAGTGAAAATTTGTAACTTTCATTTGGGTCCAAATCTAATTTCCAGGTAACGGTGTACAGGTAGAATTTAGATAGTAAATTACTGGGTGGGGGAATATCAAGCCCCGGTATAAAACGAACTAACGAGTACCTGAACCCTCAGTTTGTTGTTAGTTTAGAAAAGGCACTACTCCGATACTATTATTGCAGACATAAAGTTAGAATTTTGAATATAAGTGGTAATTCTAAGGTCAATGTGATTTTTGGTTCATAGTGAACTAAAGATATAATTGATAATAGTGAATTGTATTAATGAGCCTGAATTCGTTACTGTGAAATAGCTTACATCAGTGAAAATTGTGGTTATCGTTTTGATTTCATAATTTCTACCACAGATTAATAATAATTATGAAACTTCATATAATATTATAAAGGATAAAAAAACTGTTTTATAATAATATGAATCTGAAGTGAATAAGTTGACAAAGCGGTAGGTTTTTCGATTTTTGAATTATTTCTAATTTGAAATGACATTCAAAATCGAAAATTTCGTGCTAGAAGTTTGAAGTGTATACTTAAGGGTAATTATTCAATATTTACACCTAAATGGCCGATTTCTTCACAGTTAAAAGGTCTGTATGAGTATAAACTGAAGTCATATTTTAGATTTAATAATTTCTATCGTAGTTTACTAATAATTATAAAACAATATATGGTTTCATCTAGAATATCATTCTAGATATGGCAAGTGTTTCATATTTCTATGAACTATGGAAACAAGAGTCAATTTTTTCCAATATCAGTAGTTTTCTCCGATTGTTATATTAACATAACATATGAATAATTCAGTATTAGTTTTTAAATTAATTTTAAATTCGCAATTAGATTTGGCAACTGAAATTATGTGCTATGGACTTTGAGTGTATATCTAAATGTATTTAGTTATTATTTTTGTTAATATAATGATCCATATCTATAATGCATTTTATATTTATATGAACTTATAATAAAAATAATTCGTTATATGTATTTTGAATGATTCGAAATCTAGATGTGCAATTAGATTGGCAGAAGAGTGAAAATTTGTAACTTTCATTTGGGTCCAAATCTAATTTCCAGGTAACAGTGTACAGGTAGAATTTAGATAGTAAATTACTGGGTGGGGGAATATCAAGCCCCGGTATAAAACGAACTAACGAGTAGCTCAACCCTCAGTTCGTTGGTAGTTTAGAAAACGCACCTATTTCTCCGATACTATTATTGCAGAATTAAAGTCAGAGTTGTGAATATAAGTGGTAATACTGAAATCAATGTGATTTTTGGTTCATAGTGAACTAGGGATATAATTGATAATAGTGAATTGTATTAATGAGCCTGAATTCGTTACTGTGAAATAGTTTACATCAGTGAAAATTGTGGTTATCGTTTTGATTTCATAATTTCTACTGCAGATTAATAATAATTATGAAATTTCATATATTATTATGAAGGATATAAAATGTGTTTTATAATAATATGCAACTAGAGTGAATAAGTTGACAAAGCGGTAGGTTTTTCGATTATTGAATTATCTCTAATTTGAAATGACATTCAGAAACGAAAATTTCGTGCTAGAACTTTGAAGTGTATACTTAAAGGTGACTATTCAATATTTATACCTAAATGGCCGATTTCTTCACAGTTAAAAGGTCTGTATAAAATGGAGTCATATTTTAGATTTAATAATTTCTATCGTAGTTTACTAATAATTATAAAACAATATAATGATTCATCTAGAATAATATTCTAGATGAAACCATATATTGTTTTATAATAATTAGTTAACTACGATAAAAATTATTAAATCTAAAATATAACTCCAGTTTATACTCATACAGACCTTTTAACTGTAAAGAAATCGGCCATTTAGGTATAAATATTGAATAATTACCCTTAAGTTTACACTTCAAAGTTCTAGCACGAAATTATCGTTTCTGAATGTCATTTCAAATTAGAAATAATTCAATAATCGAAAAACCTACCGCTTTGTCAACTTATTCACTTTAGTTTCATATTATTATAAAACAGTTTTTTTATCCTTCATAATAATATATGAAGTTTCATAATTATCATTAATCTGCGGTAGAAATTATGAAATCAAAACGATAACCACCATTTTCACTGATGTAAACTATTTCACAGTAACGAATTCAGGCTCATTAATACAATTCACTCTTATCAATTATATCTTTAGTTCACTATGAACCAAAAATCACATTGACCTTAGTATTACCACTTATATTCACAATTCTAACTTTATGTCTGCAATAATAGTATCGGAGACATAAGAGCATTTTCTAAACTACCAACGAACTGATGGTTCAGCTACTCGTTAATTCGTTTTATACCGAGGCTTGATATCCCCCCACCCAGTAATTTACTATCTAAATTCTACCTGTACAATGTTACCTGGAAATTAGATTTGGACCCAAAGGAAAGTTATAAATTTTCACTTTTCTGTCAATCTAATTGCACATCTAAATTTCGAATCATTCAAAATACATATATATATATATATATATATATATATATATATATTTATATATATATATATATATATATATATATAAATATATATTATAATATATTTATATACCAAATGATTCGCAAGTTATATTAATATAATATTCGAAAAAACTACCGCTTTGGCAATTTATTCACTTTAGTTTCATTTTATTATAAAACAGCTTTTTATGCCTCATCATAATATATGAAGTTTCATTATCCACGGTAGATATTATGAAATCAAAACTATAACAACTTACTTCACTCAAGTAAATAATTTCACAGTAACGAATTAAGGCAAATTAATACAATTCACATAACAATGATATCTTTAGTTCAATATGAACCAACAATCACATTGACCTCAGTATTACCACTTATATTCACAAATCTAACTTTATGTCTGCAATTATAGTATCGGAGACGTAAGTGCCTTTTTTAAACTACCAACGAACTGATGGTTCAGCTACTCGTTAAATCGTTTTATACCGAGGCTTGATATTCCCATACCCAGTAATTTACTATCTAAATTCTACCTGTACACTGTTACCTGGAAATTAGATTTGGACCCAAATGAAAGTTATAAATTTTCACTTTTCTGCCAATCTAATTGCACATCTAAATTTCGAATCATTCAAAATACATATACGGAATTATTTATATGTAAAATTTATATAAAAATCCAAGAAAACTCTCGATATCGCAACTAATTCACTTTTGTATCCATAGTTCATAATATTATGAAGCAGTTTCCACATCTGGAATATTCTAGAAGAAACATTTCATAATTATGATGAATCTACGAAAGAAATTATCATATCAAAAATATAACTACACATTTCACTCACGCAAACATTCGAAGTAAATTCAGGCACTTACGTGTAAGTAATGAATAAATTAAAAAATAAAATAAACATTTAAGTGTACTTTTCAAAGTTCTAGCACGAAATTTTCCATAAATATATATATATATATATATATATATATATATATATATATATATATATATCTAAAGGTTACTTCCAAGACATTTTTAGTTATCTATTGTATACTTCCGAGACAATTGTTGAGTTCCAAGACAGTCTTGGAAGTTTTTTATATCTAATGGTTACTTCCAAGACAGTCTTGGAAGTATCATGTCTTGGAACTATCACAATTCTGCTCAACAATGATTCGATTACCTCTCGGACATTTGAAATCTTTATGTCAGCTTGTATCAGGGGATTGAACGCTACCGTGTTTTGCCAACATGAAAATATCGAATTTTCAGCTGAAAGTATTTTCAAACAATTTAATGATTTCAAATATTAAATCGTAGTCAAATACCATTCCGCCTTATCATCTATACTGCCGTCCTTTGGTGATATAACAAAAGGGGCATTTTGAGGTAATATAAGAATTTTTAGCAGACCTTCATCTCAAAGAATGAAGCTCGAAGTACAAAAATGTTCAGATCATTTCAGCAGTTAGGTGAAATTTTTCTGCTTCATTCCAATTTTTCATGGAATATTCATATTAATAACAAGTACACAATAATATACTCTACCTAATTTATGCGAGCTAAATCTCGCCCCAATAGTGTAAGTCAATTTGTATTGTAAATTTTTTCCTAATTAAGACCATTATTAGTATTATTATTATTTTTTCAATAGGTAGGTACATAAATAGGGAATTTCTGAAGCCACACTTACAGAACAGAACTGAACACAACTGAAATGTTCAGAATTGAACAAAATTCAACAAAACAGTATAAAACTCAACAGAAACTGAAAGAAACTGATTAGAACTGGAAGAAAGCAAACAGGACGGAACATAACGTATGAATATTTATATATAACAGAACGGAGCAGATAGATACTGGATAGAATTGAAAAGAACTGAAAGAAACCTAATTGAAATGAACGGCACGGAACTGAACAGAAATGACCGCAATGTACAAATATTTGTAACAGAACGTTAAAGAAAGTAAACAGAACTGAAAGAAATTGAACTGAACGGAACATGATTGAACAACTGAACACTACTGAACGGAGACTGAAAGAAACTGATTAGATCTGAGAAAAACTAAATAACGGATCATAAGCTACTAATATTTGTAGCAGAACATTAACTGAACAGAATTAAAAGAAACTAGAGAGAACGAAACAGCATTATACGGAACTGAATAAAATCAGTAGAAACTGAACAGAATTAAATAGAACCGAACAGGCCTGAACAGAACCGAATAGAACTGAACAAAGATTAACAGAACAAAGAGTCGAAATGAACAGAACTCAACTTAACGAAAATGAATACAACTGATTGCATATAACAATATCATTGCCTGGGTAAAATGAATTCGAACAGAAGCAATTACTGATCTTGCTATTTAAATAATAATTTTTTAATCCTTCAAGACACTACACAGTGTACTGGATAATTCAAGTTCCAAGAAAAATACAAAATAAGTTAAATTCTAAACATTCAAGGGTCAGAAAAATAATCCTCAACCGAACAGAAATACTTAATCAAGAGCATGTTTTTCATTGTTTTGCGCACTTCTTTTAAGGAATAGCGTGCTATCGTTTTGCCCGAATGTCTGTAATTTTCTAATTTTGAGTAGAGAATGGTATCAAATAACAGGGTTGAACACCCTGATAAAAAATCCGGGGTCAAAAGTAATTCCGACCGGCCGTGAACACGCAAACTTTCTAACGGATAAAGCTAGAGACTTGAAATTTTCTGAGGCGATTAGGGTTCCAAATACCTCGGCTTAGTTCGTAATGGGCCAAACCGCTCTAATGGTTTTGTAGTTATTTCAATTCAAATTTTTTCATATTTTTCCCAATAATTTCCAAAGTATACTTTCGATCGAACTGAACTTTAGCAGTCAGAAAGACGGTAATGACGCGCAAAATTGTGCAAAATTTCATGAGGATCGTAGGATAAGAAAGCTTTTTAAAATTTTTTTTTTGTACATTTTGGATACGGTGCAGTACGAAAATCTGAAATTGAATTGAACTATCAAATGAAAATATTTAAGTTTTCAGGTTAGTTTCATTAAGATTTGAAATGTTGTCTTCTTTTCTCCAAATACTTTTGAAACTACGAATCCGATCAACATCAAATTTGGTATTAAGGAATCGAATAGTGACATGCATGTTTTGCCAAATTTCCACAAGGTTGTATAATAAGAAGATACTTAAAAAAATATTTTATTCGTACTTGTCGAATACTGTGGAGCCCGCATATTAAAACTGAATTGAGTCTCGAACTAAAAGTGATAGAGATTTGAAATTTTTGGGTTAGATTTGGGACCTGAATATCTCGCCTAAGTTTCTTAATGGGCACAATCTATTTAAGGATTCCGGAGCGCAATTGAATCTCTTTTTTTATTTTATCAATAGTTCCGAAACTACTTATCAGATCAGAATAAAATCTGGTTCTTAAGTGAATAATAACGATGCGGAGGATTGTGTCAAATTTCATAAGGATCGGCTAGCCGGTCCGAAGATTAAGTTAAACTGCAAACTTCCGAACTGAAGGACCTAGAGACTTGAAATTTTCATATTATGTTGGAAGTCTGAATATATCCGTTGTGTCGTGAAATGATCAAAATCCGCCGAATGGTTCGTGAGTTGTGACAATTTGAAATTTTATTCTTCAAATACTTTTGTATCAGCAAATCCAATCGACAACAAATGTTGTATTTGGGAGAAGAATGAGCGAGAACACTCACGCATAACTTCGTGCGAATATATGCCATAATTTTTCAAATTGCAAATCTTTAAATGTGACGTTTGAATCACTTGATAAAGGGTTTTCCAATAGCGATGATGCAGTTTAAAAATTGAAAAAACACATAGGTCACTCACTAAGACACAATTTGTGTACGTTCGATGTTTATTTTCAATTATTTAGTTGTTGGATTATCAGCATATGACTTAGCATATCCCCAAGATATTATATCACACGAGCCAGGAGCATAAGTAACTTGACCATTTCTTGAGATAATTTTATCATCGGATTTTGTTTTCAATGAATCGATTGTTGAGGTGGCTGTGTGGCAGGTAACATCATTTTGTTGAATCCACATATCCTCCAGATTATTCTCAACAGCAGCAGGAAAAAAATTCATTTAACATTGTTCGTTATCTATTAACTGATATTTTTTGACCATTTTTTGTTTATATAATCATTCAATCAAAAATGAGCTTCATCACTGAATAAAATTTTTCACTAAAATTTTTCATAATTTTCAAATTGTTCAAGAGAAGAATACGAAAATAAGCGACATTTATGGTGGTCATATGGCAGTTCTTGAACCAGTTAAATTTTGTAAGGATGTAAACCCAAATCCTTTCTTTAAGTTCTTCAAGTTGTTGTTTGAGAAAGATTTGATTGTTGAGAACAACGTGGAACCGATTAATTTGGATTTTCTCTTACACTTGCTGCAACTAATTCAATATTCCCATGTGCGCGCGCATTTCTTTGTCCTACTGTTACTTTTGCATCATGTAAAGAAAATTCAATTTCAATACGATGAATAGTGAGTTGCCTAACTGGACCATGTCGCCCAGGAATTCTTCTTGAATTTCCCACAATTTCCATAAATGAGCAATGATTTTGATGAAATAATTTAACAATTTCCAAACGTTGTTGAAGCGAGTATAATTCCATGATTGAATGGCATAGCCTAGTGAACACAAATGACATGGAAAATGTTAAAAATAATATACTTTCATAATCATTTCAAATTGTTTCATTCCCATTGGAAAACCTGTTATCTGTAGAAGAAAACCAAGAAGTCGTACCAACGGGTTATCCATTTCGTGCTAATATCGTATCGATTTCTAATCGTATCGATTTTAAATTCGGTAATTAAAATTAAAACAATGACGCGCATGTGAGGATGGTATAAGGAAGTTTCAAACACCGGAGCTACCGGCTTAGGCGTACAAGATTAAATTTCATTGTTTGAATTCTCCAGTGGGGTAGTTTTAACGAGTTAGGAGATGGATGAAGAAACGCGCAAAAGCTCCTGACACCACGTCAGTGCTTTCCTTAATTTTTTTAGACTAGCTTTGTTAGCTCTGAGCGCTTGTTCTAGGAAACAGACTCTCATAATTTCGCCTCACTACCTGTTATTTGCGAAATTTACGCCAAAAATTCCATTCTATCCGTCAGTCTGTTCGTGAATACATGAAAGATCGAGAGAAAAAATTGAAGAGAAAAATGGCACTCTCGTTCATCGCCTATCATCTACGCCGCAAACTCTTACTTTGAGAAATTCCTCTAGAAAATTACAACAAAAGTAGACAATCCAGAATTCAATATTTCCCTTTTTTCATTCAGTTGATAATGCTAGAGCAAATTTCTGGGTAAATCAATAATGTTGTCCTTTGTTATACAAACAAAATTTCAGCTCATTTTGATGGATAGTTCTTATATGATTGAAGTTTTTAGGATAAAAAATCATCTTCAAGTGATACGGTAGTTTGCATGAATTTTTAATTCACTGTTGTTCTCAAACACATCACGGCCAATTCCTTCTACGCCAGCAGTAAATCATCAAAGACATAAACAAAGACAAAAACATAATTTTCCCAAGGAACTAGATATAATGAATAAAAACGCTATACTTTATCGCTTGTGTGGCTCCACTACTGAAACTGAACATGGGTAGCCACGCGCCGGAGTTCTTTGAAAAGACGCGGCATTCTTTCATCTTGGGTCAGAGATAGATAGATAAATTTCTTTATTTCAAGCAATAGACATTTGGTGTATTAAAATGAAATGACGTCAGAATGAATTAACAGAATTTCAGAACCAAAATAATCCCAAGAGTTGTATGTTTCCAAATGAATTAACATTTTCTTAACTTTCTTACTATTTACTAGGATCACGGTATTTAATAATATGAGTTAGTTTAATATTTTAATAAATGAGGACCTTTTTCACTCAATGCTAACCTATGAACACGGATGAAATAAATCTTGTGATATCATAATTATGACTAAAGGCGGAATTATATTTTTAGTTCGTGCCGTGACGACTCGCGTCAGTAGCATATCGAATACATATATTTTTAATGCGGGCGATTATACTACTCACACACCCCGTGTCATGACGGGGCGCGGATAGACACTCGAGGATCCGAGGTGCTCCCATGTGACACTCGCGTGTGTGCGATTTGTATGCGATTAAACGCAGAACTAAGTTATCCCAGGTACATCCGATAGGTCGACGAATTTTAAAATGCATTTTTTATGCCAATTTTGATAATAGAATGGATTTCCTGGAACAGCATTTTCGTCATCCTGAAATATTAAAAAATATATACGAGACAATATTTTAATTTCCACAAAAATGTTTATAATACAACAATTGTTTCACCACGATGTGGCTTCTTCAGGTATCTACTGCTAATCATCTTAAGGAATTCAGGCATAATTTCAACAATAGCTCTGAAATTATCCACGTCGAAAGCAAAAGTTCTAGATTAACTCTTTTAGAATTTGTTGAAATCAACAGGTACAATGCCCGTAAAATCCTTAATATGAACAAACAGCTGTCCACAAATCTCCATTACTGAATATCTTTCCCTAATGGCTTTTTGTAGTGGCATAATCCAAAAAACACCTTGATTTTTTATGATTTGTTTTTCCATCATTTTGTCATATACTTAACACTGTATTTACACTCGGTTACACTGGACACCATCAGCCAGTAGAATGTAGAAACCTGAAGAAGCGACGTCGTGGTGAAACAATTGTTGTATCATAAACATTTTTGTGAAAATTGAAATACTGTCTCTTATATATTTTTTAATTAAAATGAGTTTCCACTAGTGGCCGAATCAACCAAACATCCTGAAATATTGATGGAATTTCGGTTCATCACTCTCTAGTTCCTTCACCAGTAAATGAAACTCACTTCGAGCCTGCCTGAGGTTAATTATCGGATGAACGCAGTATTTTTTTCTCCTTCTTTTATTCTAAAGTAGGCTTAACATAAGCATATATCCAAGATCTTCATTCAAATCGCTCTCACGAATACAGGGGACGTAGTTGTTTTCAACATGTCTTTTTCAACAAGTAAGTGGAAGTAAGAGAAAACTCGCAGATGAGCATCGTATCTTTCAAGAAAAGTGGGAATTGGAGTTTTTATGTTGTGAAGTAGAAGATTAAATTATTTGCTTGATTAGCAACAGTACAACTAGTTTCCCAAAATTATATAATATTAAATGTCACTATGATTGCCACAGAAGTAAGGCCAGTTTAGAGGCATGAGCAGAAACGAAAAGTTGAAAGTGCAGTGAAAAAATCAACAGCTAATATTTATTCCTCCAAAGCAAGAAAATGAATTTGCTGTTCTAGCTAGATAATGTCTTATAGGGGCCGCTGAAATTGTAAGTCCCGGGAGCGTGAAGCTTTTTCAAAATATATTCTTGTTCCGGAATACTGCACCTAAGAGAGTAACTCAAATGTCTGCCAATATAAGTATTCAGATTAAAAGAAAATTGTATTCTTTCATTGCATTTTCTGTTGCCTGTGACAAAAGTACGGATGTATGTGCGCAACTCGCTGTTTTTCTCCGTGCTGTTGACAAAAATATCAAAGTTCATGAAGAATTATTGGAATTAGTAAGCTTTGCATGATACAACAACCAGAGAGGATATTTTCAATGCCGTCTATGAACTTCTACAAAAATACAATTTAGATTTGTCGAAACTGTTTTCCATCGCAACAGAGCTCCTTCCATGACTGAAGTAAATTAATGCAATGATCAAAGAAACGGGCTGTAAAAAACCAGACATTCTTCATGTTCACTGTATAATCCACCAAGAAGTTAGTAACGTCATAAGGTCTCAAAGATTGAATCAGCGGCAATTTTCGGCGTTTTTACGCGATATAGAAAGTGAGTACACTGATTTACCTTATTACACAGAGGTGCGATGGCTTTCATGTGATAGATTTTATAAATTGAAAAACGAAATATGCTCTTTCATGAATGTGAAAGGACAATATGTCAGTCTATTCTACGTTCAGCATTCATACAAGATCTATCATTTCTGGAACGGGAGATCGTTCAAGAAAAGAATCCACGAACATCAAAAGAGCTATACCTAAAATTCAGCACATTCCACATATGCCCATCATCTAATCGAATTTGAACATAAATTCAATAACGAATATGAAATTATACATATCGAAAGTAAAGGGTCTAGATTAACATTCTTAGAACTGCTTGAAATAAACCGATATAATTCTCAGAAGATTCTCCTAAACGAACAAATGGACACGAAACGGCACCTCTATGGAATATCTTCATGTAATTTGGAAAAACCAACTCAACCCCAATAACTTTCATTGCCATTGACGTTATCTGTCCGCCAAACTGGGAATACCAAAATAATTGCCATTCTACTTTTAGTCCCATTTGCTGTAATTCCTGTCAATACATATATAAGAACCTATGTAAGTTTTCATACAGAATACGTTCAAATGTAGAATATGATTAAGCCACAGTGTGGCGAAACCATTATCATTCAACAATAAAAGGTTTGTGGAAAGTGAATTTCATTCATTACTAGTTGCAAATGACTTACCATCAAATAAAGACCGTATCCATCAAATATTCATTTGTAATTATATGATAAAATTTTTACAACCATACGAATGAAGTATAATCTGAAATTATTGAAGACTCGCATTTTATTTCGAGAAATATTCAGTTATCCTCTTTTTATAAATAGACCAGTAACGGATTACTGCGAATTACCGAAAAAAACAGCCGAGTCATTAATATATTCGTTTCACCAATACTTCCAGGACAATCACACCTTCCACGGATGAGTAGACAACTCTAGAAAATAATAATTCCTATCATATTTAGCATTGGTATTCCGAATGTGGTAGTAATATAATTGATCCACTCAATTCAATATAACAAAAGTGGAGATTATTTTTAATATTCAGATATCCTAGCCATCGCAAACAGTCAATAAAGAAAGCTGTAATAAGAGCAAAAAATATCAGATATCTAACATATGGGAACACAGGGATAATTCTCAATTACGCAGTAAAAATATAGAGTGTAGAAACCACTTATGGGATAATATTATTGGTGTTCTTATGTTGAAAAATTATAAAAAACACTGAGACACGTCGACTTTTAAATTCAATAGTGCACATTTTAAACATAAATTTAAATAGACAGGGTGATTCGCGCACGTCCAGCTTAGTCCGTCCTTTTTATTTTAAATTGAACATCCTGTATATTTTCATATTTTTTAATGCTCCTTAATAACCCGATTTCGTCGAACTTGTATGGTCTATTATGAATAATACTGGATGAAATTTCGAAAGTATTTATAATTGGTTTCAAGGAACTGCATTCTTAAATTACATGATGTAATTGATTTTAATACATTAAAATAAATGCTTATAATGTTCTCCACCTGCTACACAGTTTCCTATGAAACTCGTTCTTGACGTTGTTTAAAGTTTGAGTTAAAATATTCCACATTTCTGTAGTTATCCTTACTTTGAGGTCTGCGATGCTCGTCGGATGTGTTGCATAACTTTGTTCTTGAGATAAGCCCACAGAAAAAAGTCCAACGGCGTGAGGTCTGACGATCTAGCTGGTCACTCAATAGTACCTTTTCGTCCAATCCATTTATTGGGGAAGATTGCTATTAAGTAAGTTCTGACCATTGAATCATAATAAGCTTGGGCTCCATCCTGCTAGAACCAGACGTTTTCATTCGGTTGGCACGAGGAAATAAGTTAACTAGCACAAGAACAACTTCGTCTCTAACCAAACTCAAATATTTTTCCGTTATCAAATTCCTATCTATAATTACAGGATCAATAATATGGTCACCTATGATACCTTCCCAAGAGTTCACCTTTTGAGGATACTGCGTATGTGTCTCACACAATGAGGATTCTCCACTGACCAATATCTACAATTTTGTCGGTTTATTTCCCCGTTCAATATAAATATTGATTCATCAGAAAAAAGGATTGTTTCAAGAGCTATTTTATTTCTGGTCATAGCAGTTTTCTTTTTAATGGTTTGACATGTCCAAGTTCTGTGAATTGTGCATGCATTTTAGACACAACAGCTCGTGAAATATAAGGCAACTGATACCTCTGATTATATAAGTTTGACACTTCAACTTGACTTCTGCAATTATCCCCATAACCGATCATCATTAGAATCTCAATTCATGGATTCTCAGTTAAATATCTCATTATTACTTCTACAAGGAATACGTTTTCAATCAATAATACACTATTTCAATGTAAATTTCAACACCCAAACATCTGCCTGATAACAATCCACATTATTTGCAGATTTTCTTTATTTATCAGCATATGTAGATACTTTTTTAGGTATTCATTACAAAAAATATTGACAAAACCAAGATCCATGAGCTTATAGAGAATTGATTTTTGAACATTTCTCAACTTATTTCCCAACTTAATTTATAGTTGATTCAGAAATTTCATAAATAAATCTGTGTTCAGGTGATTAAAAAAATATCATTATTTAACACGTGACAAATTACTACTTTCATTATTTCACCCGGTATTATAGACAATAGAACAAAAATATAAAGGGTGTATCAATTGTAACGAGGGCGGACTGTGCTGGACTTATGTATGGCGTGTATTTAAATTTATGCATAAATAGCGCACCCTTGAATTTGAAAGTTGACGTGTCCCAGTGTTTAATTTTCTAACATAAGGACACGAAGAATTTTATTCCGTAAGTGCTTTCCACTATGTATAAAACAATAAGTAGACCATTGATAGGGTATGCACATACAATTTACGCAAACTGTCAAACATCAACGCTTAAAAACATATAAGTAGTAGAAAGATCAGCTCAACGAATTATCACAAGAATATGACATCCACTAAACAGATAAACAGCAGATATTCTACCACTGTTCCACATTACTTACAATTACGTACAAGGGGAAGATTCCATACAGAGACTCACCTTCAAGACTAACTAAATGTCATTATTATTTTTATTATTTATTTAGACTTGATGAAGAGTCCTTATAAAATCAAATCGAACTTTGAAACGAAACTATAAACATTTCACTTTTTTGTAATGAGCGAAGCTCAACCAACGTAAACAGAGACGCTCAGATACACCCAGATATTTTATCTAGGCTATGCAATTCGTAACTAACAAGGGAAGGACCCAACATGGGAAATTCATTTGGGGATGAGACTTTGTGTAATTTTAGTGCTCCCTAAATTATTTTCCCCTGGAGAAAAACCTTCAAAATCAATATATTCAGACCTATAACATAGCTTTTTGAGCTCAAAATGGTCTCAAATGTCTGAACTCGCAGATGAAGAGTCCATGATCGAAACGAATTCTGCCGGTTAGTTGTAACCAAAACTCTCGAAAGAGGAAACCTTCGAGATTTGCAATTTTCAGTGTGCATTTGAGACTCAGTTTGTCATGGGCAAAATCAGTCCAGTGGTTCCGGAATAATTTGGAGTTTAAAATTTAATTTTTTTCATAATTGCCAAACCAATAATGCGATCGAATCGAAATTTAATAGTTACTCATAGATGTCAAAGGATTATACGGAGGATCACGTATAAGTTTTTTCAAATCTCTGAAAATTGCCGTTTGGCGCCATTGAATTTATGGAACAATTTTTTTTCCATATTGTTATACGCGCATGCAGTGTGGAAATTACAGCCTCTGCTAAATAATCAGTGCGTACCGGATACCAATCTCAGGTGCGGAGCGAGAATATTTTTAGTTTCTTTGATGTTTTTTGCGGAATAATTAATAAACATATCAAGTTGTAATCAAAGATAATTAATCAAAATTATTGAAACAAATAGTAGAAATTAGTATGTTTTACTACCAATAAATTGATATTTTACACATTTTATTGTGACTCGAGTTTTGGGAATGAATTATCCCATCTTCAGACAACTGAAAACTTAACAAGCGGTACAGGGTATTTATGTATAGAAGAGGTGATAAAAAGCAGGTTAAAAAAGAGAGGACTCCTAACAACTATTTAAATATCGGCACGCCAAAGAAGATTGGTCTACAGATGTTACTTATTTAAATATTAAGATTGGTAAACAGATATTACTTATTCAAATATTTCAAATATTTTGGATTTACATAGATCCGTACAGTTATTCATTATTTTTACATTATTTTTATTGTGAACTAATTTGAAAATTTCAACAGATTCTATGTAATCAAGTTTCTTTTCTCTCGATTCTACATGTACAATTTCAAGAATATCTATTGTCCAAAATGGATAGCCGTTTTCTGAAAAATGAGTGCCAAATGTAGTTGTTTGTTCATTTTTCATGAAATTCATTTTATGTTCGTTGAACATCGTCTTTAAGGAATGTCCTGTTTCTTCTATAAATTTATTACTGCACGTTGAACAAGAGAACTCATAAACTCCCGATTCAGCTTATCAATCAATGATCAATGATCAAGGATAGAGCTTTCGCTTTATCCTCATCAAAAACTAACCGCGAAGCTGAAGTTAAAACCATAAAATCAATAGCCGCGAACAAAAGTTTCAAGCCCAATATAATAGATAATTCAATTCGACAGAAACAATCTGAACTAGCTATAAACCAAATCGTTTTTCAAAATTAGATTTTAATATTGCTTTCAAAACGCAAAACAAATTATCATCCGTATTATTTGACGCAAAGGACCCAAGTCCCAACATACACATGAGTTATCTTGTTCGCCGCGTGCTGTAATAAATATATAGGACAAATCGGAGGTTCCTTCAAAACGAGGTTCAACGAACATAAAATGAATTTAATAAAAATTAAACAAACTTCTACTGTTGCCACTCATTGTTTAGAGAACGTCCATCCTTTTCCGACAATAGAAAATCTTAAAATTTTACATGAAGACACAAAAGGAAAGAAACTTGATTATTTAGAATCTGCTGAAATTTTCAAATAAGTTCAAAATAAAAATAATGAATCACTACGGATCTATGTAAATCCAAAATATTTGAGATATTTAAATAAGTAACATCTGTTTACCAATCTTAATACTTAAATAAGTAACATCTTACCAATCTTATTTACCGTGCCGACATTCCAACAGTTGTTAGGAGCCCTCTCTTTTTTAACCTGTTTTTTATCATCTCTTCTATACATAAATACCCTGTACCGCTTGTTAAATTTTCAGTTGTTTGAAGATGCGATAATTCATTCCCGAAACTCGAATCACATTAAAATGTGTAAAATATCAATTTATTTGTAGTAAAACATAGTAATTTCTACAACTTGTTTTAATTATGATCAACTACCAAATAGTAACGGCTGAAACAGTACAGTATCTAAAAAATTCAGGTTTTACAGAAACTATAAATTTGATGCAAAAGTAATGATTCCATTCCATAGCTCATACAGAAAGATATGACGATATACTACTTTGTAAATGAGATAGTAATTCCCGAAACTCGAGTCACAATAAAATGTGTAAAATTTCAATTTATTTGATAGTGATACATAGTAATTTCTACAATTGTTTTAATGTACTGAATTTTTTAGATTAATTTGTATTGTTAATAACTCCTAAACCATCAGGTCGGATGTACAGAGTTGAATTTACCCACAAGTTTTGAGTATTATTCGATCCAAGGGGGAAAAATGCCAATGATCAGCAACATGAAGTGACCCAATATTGCATAAAAAATGATTGATATTGAACGAAAATAGGTCAATGATTCAAACAGTGACACAAGATTTCAATATATGACCCATCGAATCAAAATTGAACACAATCAACGAATGAACTTTAGTTCATCATATACTCTGAAATGTCTTGGAACTGATGGTTATTCAAAAAATCGAAATAAAATCTAAACAACCGGCCTATTTTTCAAAATTCAACTACCATTGAAAACAGTACCTTATGTATGACTGAATGAACCTATATACAACGAAAATAAAAAAAGTCCCGGAAGTAACCGTTAGATATATATATATATATATATATATAGATATATATATATATATATATATATATATATATATATATATATAGATATATATATATATATATATATATATATACTTCACTATACCCGCAGATGATAGTTTGGCGAGGGCATACTCGGAGAAGATAACAAAATACTCTGATCTCGCCTTCCAATTCCGTGAAATGCACCGGTTGAAATCTGTATACGTGCTCCCGCTGATTATATCGGTGAATGGGTTGATAGGAAAGCACTTACCTGAGAATACTCGGAGACTCTGCCTGGATCAGCGCGTGATTTCCGGTTCGCAAAAACAAATAATTCTGAGTACGACAAGAATAGTAAGAAAATTTCTCCAAGGCCCGTAGTGGCGGTGCACGCCTTGGTAAATAACCCGGCGTGCATAGCATAGGACCCGTAAAAGACACGGTGGTTGAAAATAATATAATAACAAATATATAAATTTAAGGTCACTCTCTGTGGACTTTTTCAGAAATCGTGTCTGGGAATAATTATTCAGAGAACAGTGTGCATCGGTTGGGTGAGCGTTCAGAGTCTCTACGTTGTTTATTTCTTTTCATTTCCTTTTTCTACAGTGGAAGTACAATGAACGAGCGTGCAATCACTAATTTTACATTAAAAGTAAGGTCGTATTCAAAACTTAAAGCATGCAATTAATCAGAAGCATTTAAAAGAAGTTGACTTACTAAGAGTTACTAACAGGCACTGTTTATTTGTTTATTTGGCTAAATAAACTGAATACATCGCTGAGGTATATAATGAAATTATAACCTGTTAGTACTATTATCTCGAGTATGTTTTTAAGTCACTCAGGAGGTTTATTTCCCTTCCTCTCTGCCGCTTCAAAATACACTGGAAACGCCATAAGGACCTTAATATCTTTGTTATTGTCACCGATCACATACGTGTCAAGTTACAGTGCCACAGAATATACATAGATAACGCGGGTAAATACTGTGATGTAATGATATAATTTCCATATGTAATCTATGAGGGATTCTGTCACTCGTATGATCCTAGAGAAAACATATCTCTTTAAGCTATATGATCTAAATCTAAAATATGAATTGTATGGTCATAATAATTTTGTGTTTTTTGATTAAATTGACCAAATATTTTTATGAACACTATGATTACACGACAAAATTGGGCAAAAAAGCGCTCATAGGTAAAAGGTATGACTCTAGGAATAAAAGACATAGGACTGATAGGTTCACAGCCCGATACGACTGTAGTGCCAGCACCTCAAAAAGATCTGGAAATAAGAAAGTTAAGACTCCAATTGCGTTGCTCAGTATGCAGAAAATCTAACTGGTTGATCTGTATACTAGCGACGAAATTACAATATAAGAAAAACAAATGTTAACTTCCGCTATTTTATTGATTTTCACAACATTTGTTTCGTCATACCATGACTTCATCAGGTGAGTATTTAAACTGAGGTATACAATGCAAAACATGACCTTAAATACACAGCTCTAGTACAAAAAATAGAGGGGTGGAAAGAGAGGTAGACAATTAATGAAAAATATTAAGTAGGGGGGAACTATTTAAATCTATTTGATCATTCAATAAAATTTGTCTTTTATTATATCTATTAATTTCTAAAGTTTCTAACAGATTTCGTTTCTGACTTTTGTTTTAAATATGTAATATTTCATAGTTCATATTCAAATTATGGCCAGTCTCTAACAAATGGTTGGCATAAGTTGAATTCGGTTTATTATTAATGTAACATTTCTCATGTTCTCGTATCCTTGTTTGGAATGAACGGCCCATGGCCTGTCTGTTCCACATGTACACATGGGCAATCACTACATGTTAACTTGTAAACTCCTGATTTTTTGTTTTTAGGAATGACGTCTTTATTATTTTTTATTAAGCTGTCTAAGGAAATAATATTTTAAAAGAGATATTATATTTTTCTTTTTTCTTTAAATATCTAGCAATCTTTTCAGATTTTTGGCCTATGTAAGTTAATGAAATAAATTTGGTTTCGATTGAATTGAATTGAATTGAAGCATTTTATCAAGCGCTTCATAAAATAAATTACAAGAGAGCAATATCACTTGTATATACAAAATTTCAAAATTCAATCGAAACCAAATTTATTTCATTAACTTACATAGGCCAAAAATCTGAGAAGATTGCTAGATATTTAAAGAACAAAAAAATATAATATCTCTTTCAAAACTATTTATACTTTAGGCAGCTTAATAAAAAATAATAAAGACGTCATTCCTAAAAACAAAAAATCAGGAGTTTACAAGTTAACATGTAGTGATTGCCTATGTGTATATGTGGGACAGACAAGGATATGAGAACATGATACGAACAAGGATACGAGAACATGAAAAATGTTACAATAATAATAAACCGAATTCAACTTATGCCAACCATTTGTTAGAGACTGGCCATAATTTTAATATGAACTATGAAATATTACATATTGAAAACAAAAGTCAGAAACTAAATCTGTTAGAAACTTTAGAAATCAATAGATATAATAAAAGACAAATTTTATTGAATGATCAAATAGATTTAAATAGATCCCCCCTACTTAATATTTTTCATTGATTGTATACCTCTCTTTCCACCCCTCTATTTTTTGTACCAGAGCTGTGTATTTAAGGTCATGTTTTGCATTGTATACCTCAGTTTAAATACTCACCTGATGAAGTCATGGTATGACGAAACAATTGTTGTGAAAATCAATAAAATAGCGAAAGTTAACATTTGTTTTTCTTATATTGCAGATGAATTTCCGTCAAGTAAAGACCGAGACAATAAAAAAAAAGAAATTACAAAACTGAAAAATATGATTAATGAAGAAAAGGTGCAACTAAGACGTGGAAAATGTGGAACTTACTTTCACAAAAGTTCCAAATAAAAATATAATAATATTTTCCATTCGTGCCACCGGGTTGGGTAGATAGTAAAAGATTGGTAAAATGAAAGCTAAAGAAAAAGAAAAGTAAAACTGTACTCCAAGACTTGAAGAAAACTGATATTGAGTATTCTTAAATCATTGAAATTTTCAACAGAAATTTGCCTTTCATTGTTGACTCAGGTGCAATGCATCATGTAGTTTTTGATAAGTCAATATTAGAAATATTGAATTGAATCAGTCCCTACTTGGTGAAAATCCATATTGAATAATATTTAAATAAGGTTATTCTGATTTTCAGAAAATTTTTATTGTTATGTTTACAACAATCGTTTCGCTATCACAGTAGCATCATCAGGCAGGTTTACATTTTGAATAACTAAGCTTGTTTCCGAAATCCGTTGCTATTTATATTACAGTACGTAAAATAAATTTTTATTGAGTAGTAAAACCCAAAAAAGGGTCTCTGCAAATTCTAGCTTATCTGAATATAATTAACACAGGTGAGTTATTTAAATATAATTGTTCGTCAAGTAGTGTACCAATTTTATTGTGTTCATTTATCTCTAGGGATTCTAACAGGTTTAAGGCATAACTTCTACTTTCTATATGAAGAATTTCAAAATTATGGTTGAAAGTATGTCCTGTTTCTAACAAATGGCTAGAATATGTGGAATTTCTTTTTATTATTGAGGAAACTCTTCAAATGTTCATAAATTCTGTTTCGGAAAGTTCTTTCAGTCTGTCCTATGTAAACTTTAGGGCAATCACTGCAGGTTAATTTAAAAACCCCCGATTTATCATCTTTATGTGTACAGTCTTTATTATTTTCAATGAATTTACTCTAGTTTGAATTGGTTTTAAATTAAGTTCTTAAATTAAATTTATTTTTGAGTTACGTAGCAATTTTCTCAGAAATACCTTTAGTGTATTTTAAGAAAATGTATTCAAAATTTTTTTTCATATTAGGATATACCACATTTAAAGCTATTTGATTATTTGAATATTTTAATATTAGCCTTCTACATATTTAATTTCAAAAAATTATATTTAATATTATAACTTCTGAAAATAAATTACAATAATGTCATATAAGTAACACTTATATCAAATGACATATAAAATAAACATTCATTATAGGACATCCAAATGGTATAACAAAATCCAATAAATAAAAATTATTAACCAAAATCCTATAAATTAAATATTTTGAATAGACAAAATTTTGTTTCTGCTGATCAATCTTATGCAAACAAATATCTTTCAAAAATGTCTAACATAATCTTAAGAATTTCATCATAAAACTATCTTACTTAGAATATTCAATATTATTGGATATCTAACTAAGTCACTTTATATAAAATCTCAAGATATGTAAAAACATTACTGAAAAACAAGTTTTAAGAGAGACTTTGCTAGTCAATATTCAAATAATTCATATTCAATAAATATAACATCAATCAACAACAAATATTTACTCACCCTAATATTAAAATATTTAAATAATTTTATATACCTTCTATCAAGAATTATCTATTTATGTTATTTTATTCATAATATATAATTATTTGGTTTCCTCAACATTCTTTATACAGGTAGTCCTTGTGCTATACCAGAGGCGGTTAAATTGTCTTTCAATCTTTTAGATCAAGGTTAAACCACAGAAATATTTATATATAGTTAACCGTTACACTACATTTAAAGATTTTTCAGTTTTCCAGAAGTTTTCTAAATGGTTGAAGGGTGAGTAAATATTTGTTGTTGATTGATGTTATATTTATTGAATATGAATTCTTTGAATACTGACGAAGCAAAGTCTCTCTTAAAAATTGTTTTTCAGTAATGTTTTTACATATCTCGAGTTTTTATATAAAGTAACTTAGTTAGATATCCAATAATATTGAATATTCTAAGTAAGATAGTTTTATGATGAAATTCTTAAGATTATGTTAGACATTTTTGAAAGATATTTGTTTTCATAAGATTGATCACCAGAAACAAAATTTTGTCTATTCAAATTATTTAATTTATAGGATTTTGGTAAACAATTTTTATTTATTGGATTTTGTTATACCATTTGGATGTCTTATAATGAATGTTTATTTTATATGTCATTTGATATAAGTGGTACTTATATGACATTATTTTAATTTATTTTCAGACGTTATAATCATTAAATATAATTTTTTGAAATTGAATATGTAGAAG
This sequence comes from Megalocaria dilatata, assembly GCA_034642435.1. Taxonomy (NCBI): domain Eukaryota; kingdom Metazoa; phylum Arthropoda; class Insecta; order Coleoptera; family Coccinellidae; genus Megalocaria; species Megalocaria dilatata. The sequence goes on from CM067854.1 coordinate 94,351,120, forward strand.
GCTAATATTAAAATATTTAAATAATTTTATATACCTCCTATCAAGAATTAACCTCTATTTATGCTATTTCATTATTTTTATTCATTAACAATTTGTCTATCAACTTGGGATCTATCAACATAGGATCCAGTCGAAACAGACTGGAAGAACTTTCCGACATAGAATTTGTGAACCATTGGAAGAGTTTCCTCAATAATAAAAGTTATTCCACATATTTCAACCATTTGTTGAAAACAGGACATACTTTCAACCATAATTTTGAAATTCTTCATATAGAAAGTAAAAGTGATGCCTTAAACCTGTTAGAATCCCTAGAGATAAATAAACACAATAAAATTGGAATATTACTTAACGAACAATTAGATTTATATAACCCACCTGTGTTAAATATATTCAGATAAGCTGGAATTTGCAGAGACCCTTTTTTGGGTTTTAGTACTCAATAAAAATTTATTGTACTGTAGCGAACGACTTCTTCGCTCCCTGTCCAGAAACCTGCCTTGCTCTATCGTAGTTTGACCGACGTACCGATAGAGGACCCGATCAGTCATAAGAATCGTGAATAACCGTCCCCGCTAGGTTCAAATAGAGTAAGGCAATGCGTTTGAAAATCAGCGTTCCAAGCGGACGCATGGTCACCGGCGTAACAGGCAGAGCCTGCGCATCAGCCTGTCTGACGAGTTTCAGATGCGCATGCTCGGAAACGAAACGCCGTCTCCCTAACTAAGAGGTGGAAGCTCCCTCGCAACATCCGCATTTCCCACGAGAGCTTCATTGGTGACCCCGACGTGATTGGGAGGGTTTGCTTTAAGAGCGAACCAACCCATTCATCAGGTGGCCCTAATTGCCCCCTAACCAGCATTCCGAGATGGCCCTTTCCTTTCGTTCCACAGATCCCCGCCGGAGATGGCACTGCGGCCAGCCCAGCGGCGGACTGTTTCCTTGCCTGAATCCAAAGCCCTATTTCGTGACCTTATCGACGCTCACTGAAGGAGGAGTGTGTAGCGAACGACTTCTTCGCTCCCCGTCCAGAAACCTGCCTTGCTCTATCGTAGTTTTACCGGCGTACCGATAGAGGACCCGACCAGTCATACAAATCGTGACTAACCGTGCCCGCTAGGTTCAAATAGAGTAAGGCAATGCGTTTGAAAGTCAGCGTTCCAAGCGGACGCATGGTCACCGACGTAACGGGCAAAGCCTGCGCATCAAGCCTGTCTGACGAGTTTCAGATGCGCATGCTCGGAAACGAAACGCCGTCTCCCGAACTAAGAGGTGGAAGCTCCCTCGCAACATCCGCATTTCACACAAGAGCTTCATTGGTGACCCCGACGTGATTGGGAGGGTTTGCTTTAAGAGCGAACCAACCCATTCATTAGGTGGCCCTAATTGCCCCCTAACCAGCATTTCGAGATGGCCTTTCCTTTCGTTCCACAGATCCCCGCTGGAGATGGCACCGCGACCAGCCCAGCGGAGGACTGTATCCTTGCCTGCTCCTAAAGCCCTATTCCGTGACCATATCGACGCTCACAGGAGGAGGAGTGTGTAGCGAACAATTTCTTCGCTCCTCGTCCAGCAACCTGCCTTGCTCTATCGTAGTTTGACCGGCGTACCGATAGAGGACCCGACCAGTCATAAGAATCGTGACTAGCCGTGCCCGCTAGGTTCAAATAGAGTAAGGCAATGCGTTTAAAAGTCAGCGTTCCAAGCGGACGCATGGTCACCGGCGTAACAGGCAGAGCCTGCGCATCAAGCCTGTCTGACGAGCTTCAGATGCGCATGCTCGGAAACGAAACGCCGTCTCCCGAACTAAGAGGTGGAAACTCCCTCGCAACATCCGCATTCCATTCGAGAACTTCAGTACTTACTGTAATATAAATAGCAACGGATTTCGGAAACAAGCTAAGTTATTCAAAATATAAACCTGCCTGATGATGCTACTGTGATAGCAAAACAATTTTTTTAAACATAACAATAAAAATTTGTGAAAATCTGAGTAACCTTATTTAAATATTATTCAATATTAGAAGGATTAGAGATTCATGGAATCCCAAAAAGGGTATAAATTGCAAGTGATATAAAGCACACAAAAGATATAGCTCAAGGTTCATTCATAATTTTATTAAGAATTGGATCAAAATGCTATATGGTCAATCTAGTTTCAGTTCAACTAGTTCAAGAGCTAACTGCGAACAACTTGAGTGTACGAACATTCAATAAACAGTTTCAAACTTCAATTACCATGAATAGTAATAATGGATTCATTTATTCCAGAAAATTAAAGGAAAACTGATACAAGTTGAGCATAACTTATTTCGTGTGCTACCAAATACATCCCTAGCAAGTTAAATATTGTTCATTCTGAAATGAATGAATCTAACAAAGAGAAATATTCTCGTATTGTCTTAAACAAAAATAGTTTATCTATCACCAAATCCAAATTACGTAATAAGATTGTACCGAACAACTTCTTCGCTCCTCGTGTAGAAACCTGCCTTGCTTTGTCGCAGCTTGACCGGCGTATCAATAGAAAAGGACCCGACCAGTCTAAAGATTCATGACTAACCGTCCCCGTAGAGTTCAAAAAGAGCAAGGCACGCAGCGTTTGACGATTTTTTATTAAGCTGCCTAAAGAATTAATAGTTTTAAAAGAGATGTTATATTTTTCTTTTTTCTTTAAATATCTAGCAATCTTTTCAGATTTTTGGCCTATGTAAGTTAATGAAATAAATTTGGTTTCGTTTGAATTTTGAAATTTTGGATATACAAGTGATATTGCTTTCTTGTAATTTATTTTATCAAGTAAATTGTCTACAATTAACGGATTAAAATCATTATTGAAAGCTATTTGTTTTATCGTTTTATACTCTTTGTTAAAATTTTCTTTCGTCATGGGTATATTAACCAATCTATAAAGCATACTATTATAAGCTGACAATTTTTGTGAAAATAGATGGTTTGAAGTATAATGAATCATACCATCTGTATGTGTAAGTTTTCTGTATATGGAAAAGTCATGTCTATTATTAATTTTAGTGATTTTTAAATCTAAGAAATTGATGCTATTATTTACTCCATCTTCCTGTGTTCAATTGTTGGATATAATTTATTGATAGATTCCAAAAATGAACTAAGTTGTCTATTTGTGCCATTAAATAAACAAATTATGTCATCTACTTAGCGGTACCAATAAACTAGATCTTTAAAATATGGGAGTTTTTGGATATTGGTTTCTACGTGATCCATGAATATTTCTGATAAAAAAGGGCTTAATGGGTTCCCCATTGTTAGACTTTCTTCGTCTAGATAAAACGTGCCGTTGAACATAAAATAATTTTGATCTAGGCAAACGTTTAAGGCGTCTAATATTTCTGTTTTTACAACAAGATTAGTTCGTTTTTGGAGTAATAAATCATCAACTAATTTTATGGTTTCACTGACCGGTATACTAGGAAATAAGTTTTTTACATCAAAGGAAACAAATTTGGCATTGTTTGGGATATGTATGGTTAATTTTTTGTATAAGTTGATAAGAGTTTTTTATTGCAAATTTGGCTTCAAAGTTAGTTTCTGTTAGTATAATTTTGATTAATAATTTTGAAAGTTTATATGACGGAGCTATGACAAATGAAACAACGGGTCTGATGGGATTATTCTCTTTGTGCAACTTAATTGAAGAATACAAAATGGGTGTTGATGGGTTCATTAAAGTTAATTTATAATTTGGAATATTTTCAAAAAGTGCTTTTGATTGAAGGATTTTTGATTTGTTTTCGATATTTTTCTGTTGGGTCTTTTTTGATAGTTGTATATTTATTTTGGTCTAAAAATGAAGTTGTTTTCTGTATGTATTCTATTTCGTTTAATGCTATCATTGTATTTCCTTTGTCTGCGCGGGTAAATATTAGGTCATTTTCTATAATTTCATTTCTGATTGATTTGACTGTTTGATTATTATTATTGTATTGATAATTTGATGTTTCTTGCTTTATTATATTGGTAAAAATACACATGTCTATATTTGAATTTTGACAGTTTCTCAATGCAATTTCTGAATGGATAGCTAGATGTTCCAAAGATTTTTGATTGATATTATTTAAGATAAATTTATATCCTTTTTCTAATAATTCTTTTTCTTTTGTATTAAATTCTACCTCAGAAAGGTTGGTGAATTTCGGATGGAAAATATGGTCTGAAAATTTTTGTGCTTTTAAGTTAATTTCATTCTTTTTGGATAATAAATAAATGAGTTTATTTTTTTGTGAAATGAATTTTTTCCGTATATAGTCATTTACGTCATTTCTAATATTTCTGTCTAAATCATCGAACGAAATATCATGGAATCTACTAGTTAATTCTGAGTGAATTACCTTAAGGTATATGTTGTAGGCGTCTCTCAATTGGTATTGAAATTTCATGTCCATTCTAAGCCATGTCTTCATTCCTGCTAATCTTCCTCTTCCTGCTGCTAGGCTTCTATTCATTGTTTTGAGTTGGATGTAACTGGGGATAACTTCCAATTCCAGGCATTTGGTATAAAAACAAATATTTTGTGTAGTTGCTCTACATAGTAATAACAATTTGAAATACCATAAGACCAAAAAACTGGTATCGAAGAAGTAAAGATCGAGACAGTCAAAAATTTCAAGATGAATTTCCGTAAGGTGAAGACCGAAACAATCATAGATGGTATATTTTTTATTTCAATATTGCTATCCCAATCTTTTAAGAGTACTCTAAGGGATTTTTACGGAGAACTCTTAGATATCTGGGATTTTACGGATTACTCTTATTATTATTATTATTTATGGCGAGCGGGCGTCTGTCCACCCTACCACTGCGTCCGCACGGACTATTGTGGTTCACCCTTAATTTATATCTCCCCGACGAGATCCAGTTTTTGGATAAAACCGATAATCTTGTTCAGGGGTAATTTTTTCAGTTCACTGTGGGCTATGAAGCCTGGCCAAAGACCTCGAATCTGATGCGACTCACCGCTGGGCACTCTGAGACGATGTGCATGGCTGTTTCAGTGTCCTCAAGACACAGCCTGCATTCACTGTCTTCAGCCAGACCGATTTTGTGTCAATGCGCTTTTAGTCTGCAGTGACCTGTCATAATTCCGACAAGTGTTCTTAGTTTGGCCCTATCCAGACCTAGCGCTAGGTTCGCCATCTTTTTGTTCGAAGCTGTTCTAAGGAACAACTTCGAGTGTTTCAGGCCAAAATGGCTCCGCCAGAAAGACTCTAGCCTTGAGTTCATTCTGCCTGTTATCGCCTCGTTAGCAACGTCATGTGGTATTCCCAGGAATGGTTCCGGTCCTACCAGAGGCAGCGCAGCTCCAGCAAATGCCAGCCGATCCGCCTCCTCGTTACCCAAATAGTTTGAGTAGCTCGGTATCCAAACCAGAATGACTCCGTTATACATACCGAGCCTGTTTAAAGCCGTGCGGCAACTCCAGACTGTTTTGGATGTGAAACAGCTGGATTCCAGAGCTTTTAGTGCTAGCTGATTATCAGTAAATATTTTGATTTTACCGTGGTGGATTTGCCGTTTTATCAGCAGTTTCACCGCGGTCTCAATGGCAAATATTTCTGCCTGGAATATGGTTGCGTTTTGACCGAGACTCAATGAGATGTTAATTCTCGGTTTACTCCCATAGACACCCGCTCCTGTTCCGTTCGTCGTTCGCGAGCCGTCTGCGAACAAGCCAAGGTCGGTTCTCAATAGAACCTCAGCATGCTGGGTCCACTCGTCCCGGCTGGGGACGATTACATTGAAATTCCGTTCCTGGCTCGTGATTTTTGACATTAGATCCGAGGGCATCGATAGGATACTGTTCGTTAAAAGCTCGTCCAGCAGTCTTGAGCCTCCCATCACTATTGCCTCTGGCTTGTCAATCGCCAGTTGATATAGTTTGTATGTGGTCCGTTCCGCCTACCTCTGCACGAGTAGGTGCAGGGGTGGTAGATTAAGTAGGACCTCCATGGCTGCCGTTGGTGTGGTGCAAAACGCACCTTTAATTGCAAGGAATGCCTGTCTCTGTAGTCGGGTGAGCTTTTGTTCGCCAACCGTTTGTTGGCCTTTCTTCCACCACGCTACAGCGCCATACACTATCCGTGGTCTAATTACCATAGTGTATAGCCAGTACATCTGCCTGGGCTTTAGGCACCAGGTTTTACCAAAGATCCGCCTGCAAGTCCAGAAACCCATTCTGGCTTTATGACACACTTTATCCAGGTGTGCATTCCAGGTGAGGATCTTGTCCAGGACTATTCCCAGGTATTTTGCCTCAAATGAGAATTGTATTATTTCACCACGGATAGTCGGCGGTTCTAAACCATTCAACTTCCGTTTTTTAGTGAATGGTACTATAACTACCTTTTGCGGGTTAAGAAACATGTCTTCTCTTATACACCATTTGTCAATAGTGTTCAGTATCTCTTGAAGGACGGCCGATATCGTCACCTCCGATTTACCTTTCACTATGTTGCCAGGTCATCAGAAAATGCTTGAACGTCGACTCCCCACAGCGAAATGATCGCTAGCAGGTCATCAACGAGAAGGGTCCACAGTAAGGGTGAGAGAATACCTCCCTGCGGACAGCCCTTCGCAGCCTTGAACTCGAAGACCTCATCCTGGTATGAGGTCGTTATTGTTCTGCCGCATAGCATTGCCTGTATCCATCTACAGATTAGTGGGTCCATTCCTCTCGCAGCGATAGCCTCAGCGAGAGAAGCCGGCCGCGTATTGTTAAAAGCACCTTCAATGTCCAGAAACGCTGTTAGTGCTATCTCTCGATTATCGAGAGATTGGTTTAATTTTCCGACCAGATTATGCAATGCAAGTTCTGCCGACTTGCCAGCCTGGTAGGCATATTGATGAGGGCTAGGGGGACTGTCAATTAGCACCTTCCCCCTGAGGAGTACTGTTAGGAACGCTAAACTTTTTATCGTGATCATCTAGTGGCGGGAGAATAGGACGCTACGTTGTGTAGACAACCCAAATTACACTTGAACAAGAAAGAGGAAACAGTGACGGGAAGTTCAGAATGCAATGATAAGAAAAAATACAATTGAAGCTCTCGAGTGAAATGTGGCTGTTGCGAGGGAGCTTCCACCTCTTAGTTCGGGAGACGGCGTTTCGTTTCCGAGCATGCACATCTGAAACTCATCAGACAGGCTTGTTGCGGAGGCTCTGCCTGTGACGCCGGTGACGATGCGTCCGCTTGGAACGCTGATTTTCAAACGCAGTGCCTTACTCTATTTGAACCTGGCGGGGACGGTTAGTCACGAATCTGTTGACTGGTCGGGTCCTCTATCGGTACGCCGGTCAAACTATGACAGAGCAAGGCAGGTTTCTGGAAGAGGAGCGAAGAAGTTGTTCGCTACACGATATTTGTTTTCGGAAGACAGGGTCCCGCATCTTAATCTGTGTATGAGAGCGAGGGTATACTTTAGACAAAAAAAAAGAGTCAGGAATAAAAAGAAAACCTTGACCTCTCTTCAACCTCCATACATTCTTCAACCCTGTCCTTCCCTTTATTCATAATATCAAGGTTCCAGAGATCGACAACCTTTTTAATACCCTAAAACATAATTACTGTGCATGCAAAGGGAAATACGGCAATCAATTGAGTGAACACACAGATAACCTGGCAATAGAAACACGTAACAAAGGTGTTCCAGGTAGTTTAACAATAACCCTTTGGTCAGGAATTCTCCTTTCACACACCTACTATCTAATTATATTATTATAATCTGGGGGCATAATATCGTTGTTCAGGGATGTCTTGTTGCGACATTCTGAAGGCACAAAGGTTGTGGTGTCTTTTATTTGACTACCTATTATTACATCCGTATCAGAAACAACAAGCATCAAATGATGACAACTACATTTTTTGTTGAGACGTAAATTTTAGCTGCGAGACCATAACCATAAAATCAAAGGTCAACTAAAGGACTTTCTGAGAGGTATTAAATATTGCATTATGTTAAATGAATAGAGTACGCGGTTGGTTTTAGGTGACACATTATAACAATTTTATCTAAAAAAAAATTCACACAGTTTTTATGTTTCACAGTTTATTCAGAATCCTGACACGTGTTTCGGTATTTTGACCCTACGTCCCGATAAAATCCGGACAGTACCGATTTTTAGAGATTTGTCCCGGCGTCCCGAATTATTCAAGAAGTGTCCCGATTTCCTAGAATTTCTGTCATAATTTAATTTCGCTTTTTGATAATTCACTAGTACAAATTTTGTACTAGTGAATAAGTAACGCGCTGGGCGTTCCGCTCTCCTCTTCCTCATGATAATTTTCTGCAACCCCAAGAACACGCGGTGATGGTACCGGCAATCGTTGTCAGTGGCTCAGTTCTCAATTTCCATTCATCTACGTATTGTTACACTCATTGTCCGTCCTAAGGCTACCGCAGTCGTAATTTGTGAGTGTCTTGTTAGCGGTTTGTAAAAATAAGTGACACTAAGGCCGGTAAGAAGAGTGAGTGTACCTCTAATACAGAGCTTCAGATGGAATATCCTTTTCTCAAAAAACGTGAACTTAATCCACACGTTGCTTTTTGTACACGGTGTTCAAACGAAATAAATATTGCGCACGGTGGTTTATCTGATATCAAGCATCATTTAAAGACGAAAAAACATTTGGCTGAAAAAAAAAACGGTTGCTATGTCATCATCAATTGCAGAATTTGTTTCTAAATATTATTCTGAATGAAATCACAGCTAAGGAACCTGTTTTAGCATATTACACTCACAAGCACAATCATAGTTTCAGATTTCTGGATTGTACATCTAAGCTGATCACAACATTATTTGAGCAGAAATTCCCTTCTGCTAGAAAAAAAGTGAAGCTATCTTTAAAAACGTACTTGCTTCTCACATTCAAGATCAATTGAAAAAAGAGCTTCGTGAAACATCATGTTTCACAGTAATGGTAGACAGCTCAAACCATTGTGCACAAAAACTAGTACCGATTGTACTCAGATATTTTCATGAGAATAGCGGTGTATCGTGAAGGTTTAAAGTTCGAAACTTCACCTTGGAAACTACAGATCAGCTGAATGAATATGTCTTCTCAGTTTTGACCCGAAATTATCTAGTAGACAAACTCATTGGGATATCTGCAGACAATACAAATAGTAATTTTGGAGGAGTAAAAAGAAAGGGAACAAATTATTTGTTCTGTAAACTTTCATTAAGAACCAATAAGAACTTGGTTGGCATCGGCTGCATGGCTCATATAATGAATAACTGTATCAATAATACTGCAGACTCACTTTCTGTTGATGCTGAGGTGGTTATTGTTAAATATTCAAGTATTTTGATATTTATACGGTGCGTGTTGCAGAATTGAAAGAACTTTGTAATTATATTGATGTAGAATATCGTAACCTGCTGTCTTATCAAAACACTCGATGACTAAGACTTCTACCAGCACTGGAATAAGTACTTCAAATGTTCGCACCCCTCAAACAATATTTTGCCCCATAGCTCCATACTCCTGAAGTATTAAAGTCGTTTTTTGAAAATCCAAATGGGGAGCTTTGACTGTGGTTTCTGCACAATATAGCTGGGGTATCCAATGAAACTCTCAAGAAAATGGAGGGAAACAAAATATCGGCTAATAAAATAGCGAATGAATACCTAATCTTGCTCAAAAACCTAATGATCAGGAAGGAATCACCATTCTTGCCTATGAAATTTAAGGAGATTCAGAGGAAAAACGTTGCCAATGGACAGGATAGCAATCCAGTAAATATCAAGAATACAGCGAATTCCTTTTATGTACGATGTACGATGATTATCTGGAACTCTGAATATCAAATGTAGAGCACTTAAGCCTGCTGCGTTGGATTGATTTGAAGAAAGATATAAGATGGGCAGAACTGGAGGAAAGTTGGACTATTTTTAAAGATAGTTTGCCCCTCCTTTCCCCAGATGACTTATTCAACAACTTAAGATTGCTCAACACCCAACTATCCAAAGGTGTCTTGTCGAAATAGAACATTCAAAAAAAGACAACTGAACAAAGATGGCTAGCCACTTTCAAGAACAAACGAGGGCATGAAGCAAATATTCCCAACCTGAGGATATTTGTGGAGTTCGTGTTATTCTTGCCAGGAACTAATGCTTCTATGGAACGAGCATTTTCATTAATTAATAACTCTTGTAGTTCAGACAAAACCCAACTATTGATTGAGTTTGTGAAGGCAATGTTATTCATACAAATGAACTCTACTCTTTCCTGCCTTGAGATGTACGAAAAAATCAGGAAGAACAAGACACTCTTTAAAGCTTTAGCATCCTCAGAAAAATATGATTGGTGCAAGAAGAAAACTCAGCCTTCTCCTTCAAGGTCTTCAGTAGATGCCGATGAATAACAAATTTTGAATCTTTTTAAATATATTATGTCACTATTGTTTGATTATATTAGGAGGTATATTTTCGATTTTATTATTCTGCGTAAAATTCTGACACCGACTCACTACCCATCCAACTTCTCTGGGCAATATTTCAGTCCTTTCTCTTATACATTTAATTCTATTTTATCAAAATTTACTTCCACGGAATTTTTGACTATATCATTAAAAATAAATTCACAATTTAAATTTTCTTGGGTTGTTTGGATGCGACTTGCTTCTTTAAATCTTCTGAGATTATTTAATTTCTCAAGTTGACCTATATATGTTGGTCAACTACTAACTTTACTTCTTCTCAGGCTGATCTATCAATGACTTTGAACACCTCAAATATGTCTTGTGGACCAATTCATCATGAATTAATTTCAAGTGGAGCTGCAGATAGTTTCGTCTTCGGTACTATTTATGAGTTTACTCATTTAGCCAATTGCGATAGGCTGTGTGTACTGACCTCTTTGCTTCATTGATGGGAACATGTAATTTTCAAATATTTTGGATGGATATTTTCTTTGAGGCACTGTTTTTAAACCATGAATGATTTGAACACGTTTTCAATTTGAGAATAGTCTTTCCATAGATAACCCCGAGTTTTGCCGTACTAGTACCATTAATTGAATGAATGGAGTATGCGGTTGGCTCTAGGTGAAACATTATAACAATTTAAATAAAACAATATCACACATTTTGTATGTTTCATAGTTTATTCAGAATCCTGACACGTGTTTAGGTCTGTCGACCATCTTCAAAGGAGTACAAAAAGTAACTAAATCTAAATTTGAAAAAGATTCTTTTATTACACCTGGGACATTTGCTTATTTTTATGGTCCATGGAATTAACAGCATCCAATATAGGGATATTCCCAAAGAGTATTTGGGAATTTGTTAAATTCTCCTTTTTGTAATTGGTATTTTTGATTAAAAGAATCTCCAAATAGTCCATCAATTTACCCTGATTAACATTATATAGTAAAGTGACACCTTTCTCATTAAAAAAATGATTATTTTCTATACAATGTTTTGCAAAACCGGTTGATTTCTGGTTTTTCAAAATAGACACTATGTTATTTGATTCTATGATGTAAGCATCGACCAGTTTATCCTATATATGTAGCATTACAATCATCATATTTAATTGGATAAATCCCCGATTCGGGAAAGTTGGGGTTCTTTTCGTTGTTGTTCACCAACATCTTAGCTCAATTATTTCTATTTGCTGCTAAAGAACTAATCCCATTTTATGAAGACCGTTAGAGATCCTACTGCTGGAACTTTTTATATAAGCCATTGGAAACCATATTTTCTTTTCTTCATAAGGATCATTCATATTGATATAAAAAATTTTCAAAATATTGTGGTAATTTTTTTTTTAACCATTTTGTAAGCAGATAGCTGCTAAAGCTTGTATTTGAAAAAAATAAAAAAAAATTTTAATAACATGTATTTTTTATTGACATAACGTGAAATGTTCATTATCTACATCGTTCAATACCTTATTCTTATAGAAGTACATACATTATAAGATTGCATAATTTTAGACAGAGTGATTAATTCTACAAAAAGCATTTATATAATCTTCGATAGAATTTTGATGGTTGTTATTATAATTCTTCTCTTATTATAATTCTACAAAAAGCATTTATATAATCTTCGATAGAATTTTGATGGTTGTTATTTTTTGCTGTTCCGAACTAAATCTTGGATGATGGTTAGGAACTTGTAATAATAGAAAGATATTCGTAGATTCTTTAGCATCTCTAGACGATTGGAAATTAGCAGCTGATTCAATTGTGTGAGTTTATTCAAGTCAGCTTCACTGAAATACGTGCAGTTTCTCCATTTGGCAACTCTTGTAGTCATACAATAATCTGCGAATATTATAACTTCGGCTCCACAACCTTTGGCTCATCATTTTCGATTAATGCAATAAACTCCTCCCATTGACGATCGTCAAAGGATATTACGCACTCATTACAGCTTGAGCGCAGGTGAAAATTTTCTGGCAGGCTTAATACCGCAATCAATGTATAGGGAAGCAGATCAACATTCTATTTCCACGTGAAATTGACTGTTCAACAGGTAGTGATTTTCGTTTTTCACTGCGACATGATATTTTTCTAGTAGACAGTTCAATTCAATACAATATCACCTTTCTTGAATTTATAAGGCCCAGCTATTTTTACATGACTATAGGCATATTTACTACTCTGTCAAGAAAGTACCGGGAATTTTCAATTAAAACAACATTTTTACATTTAATCGTCAAAATTTATTGGGTCGCCTTCAAAATAGGCTACATTTGCTCCAATACATCTATGCCAACGGCACTTCCAATTATCGAAACATTTTTTATAGGCGCTTTCCGGGATGGACTTTAGCTCTCGCGCCGAATTTTGTTTTATGGCTTCAATCGACTCAAAACGGGTGCCACGAAGGGGCAATTTTAGTTTTGGGAAGAGGAAAAAGTCGCAGGGAGCCAAATCCGGCGAATACGGTGGTTGCTGAAGCACGTTTGTTGTGTTTTTGGCGAGAAAGTCAGTCACAATCGTAGCTCGGTGAGAAGGCGCGTTATCGTCATGCAAAATCCATGAGTTGTTCGCCCACAAATTTGGCCGCTTCTTAAGGATACACTCACGCAAACGTTTCATAACGCCTAGGTAATACTCCTTGTTTACCGTCTGACCCTCTGGAACAAATTCGTAGTTCACCACGCCACGGATATCGAAGAAAACAATGAGCATCACCTTCATTTTCGAGCGGCTTTGGCGTGGTTTTTTCGGTTTTGGCTCATTTTTTGCCACCCATTCCGATGATTGCTGGCTTGTTTGCATATCGTACTCGTAGACCCAGGTCTCATCACCAGTTATAATGCGTTCCATGAATGTAGAATCGGAATTACAGCGATCCAGCATGTCTGAAGCAACCTGTTCGCGATGACGTTTTTGAAGAAAATTCAGGTCTTTCGGTACGAGTCGTGCGGCCACCTTTCTCATGCCCAAAATATCAATCAAAATCGTACGTGCGGACTCGTGGGATATCTTAAGATCATGTGCTATCTCTCTCAAGAGGTACGACGGTTTTCCAGCACCCTTTCCTTAATTTTATCGACGTTATCTTCGATCGAAGCCGTCGATGGGCGACCACTTCACGACCGTTCTTGAAGGCTCTGTACCACTGATATGCACGAGTTTTCGATAGAGCATTATCACCAAAGGCCTTTTGCAACATTTTCAATGCATCGGCACACGAAAATTCATTTGCAACATTTTCAATGCATCGGCACACGAAAATTCATTTGCAACACAAAACTTTAAACAAATTCTTTGCTCAACGTAATCACCCATAGTAAAAATCGGCACGCACTCGGACATCGACTGACTTAATCAGCTGTTGCAAACACACTAGTTGACAGATCCCGCTCAAGCTTGGCATAGTAATTAAGGACAGTGATACCAACCTAGGAAAAAAAAATTTTTATCTGCCTCATTGCTCCGCCAGATTTAAATCGATAATTCCCGGTACTTTCTTGACAGAATGTATATGTCATTTTCGTTCTTTGTATTAACATCAAGCGGTTTCATGCCTATACTTCGATATCTTTTATTATTATACGCATTTACCACATCTTGAAGAATATCGATCCATTGATAGGTTCCCATTAAACTGAATTTTTTGAAAAGCGCCCCCTTCAACGTTCTTATTGCCCGCGCCACTATCGCTGCTTTTTTATCGCTATACGTATTATAATGATTTATATTATGCTTTTTAACAAGTTCTTGAAAAATTTCCTTCCCTGATCAGATTGCAAGTTGCTAGGTATACGACGATTATTGTGCTTAGTTTTATAACCTGTTTTCCTTTTCACGGCTCTAGCCCATATGAATTCAGAAAAGCAATCAATTACAACAAGAATATATTCATAATCCGTATTACTTGTGGCTAGATTATCAAGCTGACCTAAATCCATTTTCCACAGATCATCTAGCCACCTAATAATTGTTCTTCGTCGAGAGAAATTTTTGCGTGCGGGACGATGGATGCACTATTTCTTTGGAGGGTTGGTGTGTCATCTTTATGAGACTTTCAGCACATGCTCGAGCATGAATATATGCTCCAAAACTTCATCAATTCGATCATTAATATTCTTAAACTTTTCTATATTGCAATCAGTTATGTTTTTTAATTTGTCTTTAATGTGTGCGATTTACTTTAGAATTACTCAATTTACCTAGACAATCACGTGTTTTTTATCGTTTAAATCAACATAATTCATGTTGACAGCATCAGATTTTGTTGAAGGCTCCTTAAAATTGCACAGTTTATGACCGGTAAAATCGTAATCACCGTTACTGGTCATGGTAAAAATATAATCAGCTCGCAACCGCTGTACTGCTGAGACCCTGCGAGAGGACGCTACCCTACCAAATTAAGTAGAATGAATAACAGTGGAATAAGCAACACTTAATATATAATTCCTGCTTCACGCAACTCTTCAACGATTGCTTGGATTTCGTTATCGTTTGTGTTGCTCGCTTCTTTTGATGCATGCAAATTTCTTTGGGTTGAAAGTTGTTATTAACCCATTAGCGCCTACGGTTGTCACATGGCAACGCTTTCGGGTAGATATTCAAAAAGTTCCCAAGTGCGCAGATTCGTAACTAGAAAGTTAAGGGATGCTTTACCTGCTTTTACCTTCTTGCACCAGTAACAAGAACTTCTCAGTCAGTTTACCTGTTTTGCCACCTGAAGTTATGAAAGATTGAGTTCTTCGTAAACTGTGTAAAATATGGAACCTAAGTTTGAGTAAGTAGAATTTTTTCTATTTGCCCTCTCGTTTTGTCATTTTTTTTTCATAATACACATCTTTATCTTTCTATTTATAAACCTAATATACTAAATATAATTACAAACAAATATCTGCAGTAAGAATTTTTGGTTGATTGAGTGCGTTGCCATATGGCAATGCTAGGCGCTTATACTCAGTGAAAATGCTGTTTTTTATTGCTGCTTTTATTAGCTTCACTTGTATGTTTGCTTGCTTGCTTGCTTGTTTGTAACTCTTTTGGGTTCGAATTTGCCATACTTTGATTCAATTCAAATTTTGCACACCTAACAAAGGCCGTTGACAATGCAATCATTCGATTAAAATTTTCGATTATCCTGATTAAATTCGCCAGGATTCATCAATTTCTTTCCGGATCCTTTAAATGAGAGTAAGAGAGATAGAGCTAGTGTGCTAACTACGCATGCGTGCAGTTGTAATTAAACCAATATCGATACAGTTCCCAGCAACATACAGCTATGGAACTGTTGAGAGACAAATGCTGCCATTAATCCTGAGTTGGGCATCGACCGTCCACAAGATGCAATGTTGTACAGTTGATCATGCAGTCATTTATTTAGGCTCACGATTGTTTGCTATTAGTCAAGCCTATGTAGTAGCACTTAGTCGAGGAAGATCCTTGGACGGTATTCGAATTGAAGAACTTGATTGCTCAAAATTAACAGGAAGAACTCCATGTAACAGTGAAGCATTAAATGAAATGGTTCGATTACGTGGAGATAATCGATAAGACTTGTTCGTAATAAAAGTTGTAGCACTATATCTCGCTGTTTATGTTGGCCACATCGAAATCTTTGAATATGTATTCTAAATCGAGATGCAATTGTTAATACAACTGTACATATTAAAGACAGTTAATAGATTACGTGGAGATAATCGATAAGACTTGTTCGTAATTAAAGTTGTAGCACTATATCTTGCTGTTTATGTTGGCAACATCGTAATCTTTGAATATGTATTCTAAATCGAGATGCAATTATTCATACAACTGTACATATTACAGTTGTAAATAGCAAATTAAACTAAAAAATGAGAAATAAATCATAGTTTGTAAAAACTAAAAAACACGCTTTTATAGAGAATCCAACTAAAAAGTAGGAAATAAATTTTGATAACTTTGAATTAAGAATAGTGTAAATAAGAAATAAGCCTGAGAGTGTTGTTTGTTCCGGTTCGGTGAACGCGTTCAAAAAATTTTACGTTGGATCGCTGAGGCAGCAGTGTTGTGATCGCGGAGGTCTGTCACTTTATTACCACTTGTGAATAACACCTTTTTTTCTGTTTTTTTTTTCTTCGAGGCACTTTTTGTTTTTCAATATCTTGTATATTTTTTTGTGAGTTTATAGGCTTTGCCTCAACTCTCATCATGGTATAATAATAATAATACTAATAATCTTTCTACTCATATCTGTCAATAAAATATTTATAACTATTGACACTAGGCAGCTTACGCCTTTTTTGCAATAATACACATTTATTTCTTATTTATAATATTCTTAATTCAAACTTATTAAAATTTATTTTCTACTTTTTAGTTGGATTCCCTATGAAAGCATATTTTTTCAAACTGTTATTCGTTTTGTTTCTTAGGAAAGGTTTTTTTCTCGCCAAAGCGTTAGATATAATTTATAATGATAATATAGGGGGAGATATATATATATATATATATATATATATATATATATATATATAAACCTAATTGACTTTGTTAAAAAATATGGAGACTCAATACAAAAAAATGGTTATTAGCAAATTTCGAACTCTACTAGGGCAAGAAACCAAACGTAAATACAGAGTACGAAAATTGATTTGGTAAAGCCCCTAGTTCATTGCTAGTACTGCTAGATGAATTGCCTCAGGAAAGATGAATTTGCCGTATAATCTCAGCTATTGGAACTATTCGGGAAAATCGAATTCCACGAGACTGTCCCTTACTTAACAAAAAAGCATTCACGAAAAAACCACGAGGATATTTTGAAACGGCATTGCAGAGAACCGATGGTCTTCTCTATGTAAGGTGGATGGATAATTCAGTCGTCACCATGATTTCAACATCTTGTGGTACCAGGCAAATCTCCAACGTGAAAAAGTGGTCCCAACAGCAAAAGAAAAACGTTATGATACAAAGGCAGAAGGTTATTGAAAAATATAATCTTTACATGGGAGGAACTGATAAGATGGATCCGAATATCAACTGTTACCGCATGGGTAAAAAATGGTACTCGCCTCTTATTTCATGGTTGCTAGACGTAGCTATGCAGAATAGCTGGATCCTGTACAATAAAACAGAAAGAAAAAAGGGCCCCTTACCTTAAATTCAAAAGAGAAGTGGTCAAAGCCTATTTGAGCAAGTATGGGATATTACCAAAAGGGACAGGAAGGCGGTCATCACCATGCACTTTTCCCTCAAATAGTCAAGTTTCTGATTCTAAAAGGTTTGATGGAATCAAGCATTTTGAGAAGCACACAGAATAAAAGAAAAAAAAAGTGTGCTCGACGCGAATGCAAATCGATGTGTTCAAAATGTAATATTGGTCTTTGTATAGATTGTTTTATTCCATTCCATTCTCAGTCATATTTGTAATATGATGCTGTTATAATAATTTCGTGTACCTCTTTAGTAAAATAGTATTTCCTCTAAAAATGAAAATAATTCCGAACAGTGATTACAAGCGCCTATAACTATAAAGCCTTGAAAATCTAATACGACTACTTTCATTTTGTTATGATACTGCACGTATTGAACTGAATTCTTAAAAGTTCGTTAACACCTTTATGATATCACTGAGTGGGTGGTACTACATGACGCAATACGCTCTGGTGTTGGGGGGAAACCTTTTTTTGCTTCTTTCTCCAATTTGATATCCACAGTGGAAAATGTAAAAGTTTCATCTCTTTTAGAGCAATCAATGACAAATGAAAAACGAGACTTTTATTTAGCATAATCGGGCACCTCAGTACTTCCTGCTCTTTAGTATAAGTGTTGGTAAATTCACAATAATTATAATCAGCTGTAGTCATTTTGATTGAAATTCAGTCGCAACCTTTCTTGAGGGTAATATTCACCATTGAGTAAAACACGTATATCGCAAATGTCAATATTTTCAAAGTAATTTGGATCTTTAGCGGGGTTGTGTTTCCGATCTGAGCAGCATATGACATCTAGGACATTCCACTACTGCACCCGTTTTAATGCTCCATAATTCTTGAGTAGCTCCAACATTAAGGGCTGGAAGCTGATGAACTTCCCATTTCCTAAAGGGAAGCAAGGACTGTTTATCGCTTTTTATCATGGAAAGCAGATTGAATTATATCACATCGTTTGGATGCACGTGTTTTACTTTCAACTCTATATCGCTGATGGTAATTTCGCCTTTTGTCACTTCTGGCTGTTCTCCTGTACCAGCAGTGATGACCATGGAATTGCTATCGTTACGAGCTCTGACTAATTGAATCAATTGTTTACCACAAATTGCCTTTGGATAATCATTAAACACGTTGAGCAAATGTTTAAGGGGAATACGTATATCAAATGTACCGTCGACGTTTTGCAACGTTTCATTAGGAAAATTCCATCCTGCTTCATTTAATTTACTATAACCCTTTTTCTCATAGAACAAATATATTTACCGGATATTGATTTCTCGCATATAACTTGGTGAAACATTTTTAAATTAATGAAGTAAAAAAAATCAACTTGGCTTTAGTTTCACTGTTTATTTCATGTCTGTTGACATATATGTTTCGGGTTTTTAGCCCATTTTCAAAACTGAAGAACTTGAAATCCTATTTATAATAGTAGGGTAGATAACAGGTACTGTAAATTTGCAATGAGTTTATTGCAAATGGAATTTCTGTGTGATCGAAATTGCCTAAGATTTGGAGCTGGTTAAAAATATTGCCAGTATATCAAAATCGCCTGCGTATTTCGGAATCAACGTAGGATTTAAATCCCTAGGATATACTCAATATAAGTATACTACTCTGTCAAGAAAGTACCGGAAATTTTCAATTAAAACAACATTTTTACATTTAATCGTCAAAATTTATTGGGTCGCCTTCAAAATAGGCTCCATTTGCTCCAATACATCTATGCCAACGGTACTTCCAATTACCGAAACATTTTTTATAGGCGCTTTCCGGGATGGACTTTAGCTCTCGCGCCGAATTTTGTTTTATGGCTTCAATCGATTCAAAACGGGTGCCACAAAGGGGCAATTTTAGTTTTGGGAAGAGGAAAAAGTCGCAGGGAGCCAAATCCGGCGAATACGGTGGTTGCTGAAGCACGTTTGTTGAGTTTTTGGCGAGAAAGTCAGTCACAATCGTAGCTCGGTGAGAAGGCGCGTTATCGTCATGCAAAATCCATGAGTTGTTCGCCCACAAATTTGGCCGCTTCTTACGGATACGCTCACGCAAACGTTTCATAACGCCTAGGTAATACTACTTGTTTACCGTCTGACCCTCTGGAATGAAGTCGTAGTGCACCACGCCACGGATATCGAAGAAAACAATGAGCATCACCTTCATTTTCGAGCGGCTTTGGCGTGGTTTTTTCGGTTTCGGCTCATTTTTTGCCACCCATTCCGATGATTGCTGGCTTGTTTGCATATCGTACTCGTAGACCCAAGTCTCATCACCAGTTATAATGCGTTTCATGAATGTAGAATCGGAATTACAGCGATCCAGCATTTCTGAAGCAACCTGTTCGCGATGACGTTTTTGAAGAAAATTCAGGTCTTTCGGTACGAGTCGTGCGGCCACCTTTCTCATGCCCAAAATATCAATCAAAATCGTACGTGCGGACTCGTGGGATATCTTAAGATCATGTGCTATCTCTCTCAAGCTGGTACGACGGTTTTCCAGCACCCTTTCCTTAATTTTATCGACGTTATCTTCGATGGAAGCCGTCGATGGGCGACCACTTCACGACCGTCCTTGAAGGCTCTGTACCACTGATATGCACGAGTTTTCGATAGAGCATTATCACCAAGGGCCTTTTGCAACATTTTCAATGCATCGGCACACGAAAATTCATTTGCAACACAAAACTTTAAACAAATTCTTTGCTCAACGTAATCACCCATAGTAAAAATCGGCACGCACTCTGACATCGACTGACTTAATCAGCTGTTGCAAACACACTAGTTGACAGATCCCGCCCAAGCTTGGCATAGTAATTAAGGACAGTGGTACCAGCCTAGGAAAAAAAATTTTCACCTGCCTCATTGCCCCGCCAGATTTAAATCGATAATTCGTGGTACTTTCTTGACAGAATGTATATACTTTGTGTTGGAATTATTATCAAATATAACTAATAATATAGAGCAACAAACTAGATAAGAATTAAGTGTACTCTATTAAATGATTGTATCAAAATATTTGAACCTGGTTTCAGGGATTGAAAGAATACTTCAAGTATAGAAAATATGTTGAAGTATAACAAATATGTCATGAAATGATAATGTATACAAAATTAACTTACTGTACTTCTTCTGTGTGTGCTATGTCCCATAGTTTCTGGGAGACTGTGTGTATTGGAATACTGAATACTGAATTGTGACTAGTGAATTGTGAATGTTGAATCAATAGTTGACTTGGTACATCAAGAATTACACGAAATTTCGTCTATGGTTTCTGTGGTTATTCTTCCTTCATAGAGAAATAAAGTTAAATTGGGAGCAACCACGGTAGAAAGATTATGCTTCATACAACAATATTGAAATACTATAGAATGTACATCCGCAAACACTTTGCGCATGAGATTACATGTTGTGGCGGCAGTTTGTGCCTTAACAGGTACAATTTTGAGGAGTGTAAAAATATGGTGTTAGGTCCGTCGTAATCTTTACAGATAAGAGCATTGGTGATAAATTAAATTCAAATTGTTCATTTGTGAACACTCAATTTTCCACACGAACGACGAAATCATCTTTATCTATGGGTTCGGGTGGATAATATAGTCAAGCGATTGCAGTATTTTTATATTCCTCAAAGATATACGTGGCCGCTACTGCTGATCGTCTGAGCGGTGTCTAATTACTTCTTTTTGACTGAACTGAGTGTGTATTAAGCTGCTGCTGCTGCTCTTGAGGAAAAATCAGAACCATTTTTTCAGTTCTAAGCGATCAATAATCTCTTCGAAAATTAACAGAGTAAAAATCCTGATCAAGTATGTTCAAGGGAATGTTATCAATTGTTCCGTTACTATTCAGGCAGATATATCAAGTGCTGAGGTGTTATATCTAATCCATAGCGTAACCTGCATCAATGTCAACTGATAATGCATAGTGTGACAATTTTATCGTTGTAAAATGATCCACAAACCAGGTTGCAATCTATATGAATACATTCTGTCAAGAAAGTACCGGGAATTATCGATTTAAATCTGGAGGGGCAATGAGGCAGGTAATTTTTTTTTTCCTAGGTTGGTACCACTGTCCTTAATTACTATGCCAAGCTTGAGCGGGATCTGTCAACTAGTGTGTTTGCAACAGCTGATTAAGTCAGTCGATGTCAGAGTGCGTGCCGATTTTTACTATGGGTGATTACGTTGAGCAAAGAATTTGTTTAAAGTTTTGTGTTGCAAATGAATTTTCGTGTGCCGATGCATTGAAAATGTTGCCTTTGGTGATAATGCTCTATCGAAAACTCGTGCATATCAGTGGTACAGAGCCTTCAAGGACGGTCGTGAAGTGGTCGCCCATCGACGGCTTCGATCGAAGATAACGTCGATAAAATTAAGGAAAGGGTGCTGGAAAACCGTCGTACCAGCTTGAGAGAGATAGCACATGATCTTAAGATATCCCACGAGTCCGCACGTACGATTTTGATTGATATTTTGGGCATGAGAAAGGTGGCCGCACGACTCGTACCGAAAGACCTGAATTTTCTTCAAAAACGTCATCGCGAACAGGTTGCTTCAGAAATGCTGGATCGCTGTAATTCCGATTCTACATTCATGAAACGCATTATAACTGGTGATGAGACTTGGGTCTACGAGTACGATATGCAAACAAGCCAGCAATCATCGGAATGGGTGGCAAAAAATGAGCCGAAACCGAAAAAACCACGCCAAAGCCGCTCGAAAATGAAGGTGATGCTCATTGTTTTCTTCGATATCCGTGGCGTGGTGCACTACGAATTCGTTCCAGAGGGTCAGACGGTAAACAAGGAGTATTACCTAGGCGTTATGAAACGTTTGCGTGAGCGTATCCGTAAGTTGCCAAATTTGTGGGCGAACAACTCATGGAATTTGCATGACGATAACGCGCCTTCTCGCCAAAAACTCAACAAACGTGCTTCAGCAACCACCGTATTCGCCGGATTTGGCTCCCTGTGACTTTTGCCCATTCGTGGCACCCGTTTTGAGTCGATTGAAGCCATAAAACAAAATTCGGCGCGAGAGCTAAAGTCCATCCCGGAAAGCGCCTATAAAAAATGTTTCGATAATTGAAAGTGCCGTTGGCATAGATGTATTGGAGCAAATGGAGCCTATTTTGAAGGCGACGCAATAAATTTTGATGATTAAATGTAAAAATGTTGTTTTAATTGAAAATTCCCGGTACTTTCTTGACAGAGTAGTACAACGCATAAAGACTATATTGATGGGGAAATCCTCCTGATGCTTCACACCAGCTAATACATTTTTTCGAGAAAAACCCAAGAATCTACCCAAGATACTTCTGGTAAAATCTACAGATATTAGAAGTTAATTCCTAATTCCCATGATCATAATTATTTATTTGTTTTTTCAGGAAAAAGGAAGAGACCTTCAGGTACGAAGTTTCGCGAGACTACAAGAAAGGGAAAAAATGGCTGGATCTTAGAAGAACTTCTCGCAAAACAATTAAGATTCCTCGGAGACTATCGATGCGACCGAATCTCAAAATTCTAAATCCGTAATATCAGTAACCATGAGTGGACCATCTGAAATTTCAACAGAGGCGACCACGGTAACATCAGGTCCTGCAACAAGTGGCGGTGGTTGCAGCAGCAAAACAGCTTCTACTGACGCAGAGCCAGATGAAGCGATGACACCATCCTCGTCTACAGCACTTGAAAAATCCACTTCACGTAATTCAGCTTGTGTAAGAAGTTCGGTAATGTCAGCTATCGAAATACCTATCGCAAGTGACACTTTCAATGAAGGCTTTAATGAGGCTAGTGTCGATATAATTCCGTCCGACCCGGTTTGTGGCCCGAAAGAATCACCAATGAGATAGCTAGAATATTGGTTAAACGTGGTCCGACCCTGATAGACATCAGTTTTAGCTTTCCTAGTAATAAAGATAAGAGAAAGTTTTCGTGCAAACACTTTGTAAGAAGTCTAGCAAATGAAGAAAAAAACGAAAGGACTTGGCTTATTTACTCTATTTCAAAAGATTCTGTTTTGTTTTTGTTGTAAATTGTTTTGTAAAACTCCGAACACTTTTTGTTATACAAATGGAGTATCTGATTGGCAAAACTTGTCTTTGCTAATGAAGAGAAACGAAACGTCAATTTTACACAACAGTTATATGAACACTTGGGTATATTTAACATTATTTCGAGTTGAAATTGTACGAGGGGTATTCAATTATATATTATATTTTCTTCATTGTTTCGGTTTTTACTTGACGGAAATTCATCGTATATGATTTAAAGTAAAACACTTTATTTCCTCTAATATTCACTGTTTGCACAACAATTGTTTCGTCAATTATATTTTGACTTCGTCAGGTGAGTATGGTACTTTCACAAAAT
This sequence comes from Megalocaria dilatata, assembly GCA_034642435.1. Taxonomy (NCBI): domain Eukaryota; kingdom Metazoa; phylum Arthropoda; class Insecta; order Coleoptera; family Coccinellidae; genus Megalocaria; species Megalocaria dilatata. The sequence continues at coordinate 94,375,141 of CM067854.1, forward strand.
CCGTCTCCTTCATTCCACGCTTGATTTTTACGATAAATGCACTTCACTCCATCTTTCATTTTCACAACTTTAATATGATCACTATATTTACTTGATATTTTAGAAATTTTGTGCAACTCTTCACCAAAACTCGCGAAAATCGTTCTTGACGTAAGATATATCCAACCGAATACATTCGAATGTAGTGCCACATTAATCCCGCTCATTATCAGTAGGTTTAACGCCACTATTCGAAATAAAACTAGAAATAGTACATCAATGGGATCCGTTCTTCGCACTCTTATAAAACTGACTAATACTTCCTTAAACGAATGACCAGTCCCTGAATCACCCCTGACGAACAGTGTTATGTAACTGACGAATATTATGTAACTGTCCAATATTCTTACGACTGACCAGTCCCTGAATCACTTCTGACGCATAGTGTTATGTAACTGATCGGTCCAATAATCCAGCAACATTTACAGGTGTATCCAAAAGTATATCGGTAAGTTTGATTACAATTTTTACTTCAAATCTAGACAAACATTATTTCGAGTTGAAATTGTACGAGAGGTATTAAATTAATTTTGTTAATAGATTAATGTCATTTAATGAATTTTCTTGTTTGTTTTGGTCTTCACTTGACGGAAATTCATCGTATATGATTTGAAGTAAAACACTTTATTTCCGCTAATTTTTATTGTTTACCCAACAATTGTTTTGTCAATTATATTTTGACTTCATCAATTGAGTATGGTACTTTTACAAAATGGGTCTCCTTTAATACAATTTTGAGCAAAAAGAAAAGGGATAACATGATGGCTTGTTTTGGGAATTTTCAGAATTTATCCCAAAAGTTTCAGTAACGGGAGTGGGTTTGAATCTGTCTGGTCGTTAAGTAAAATGTGTTTTTTTATGCCGATTTCTTTTTAGTGCTTCTAAAATGTTCAGTCTATTGCACTTATTCTCGATACGGAGAACTTCGACATTATGGTCAAAATCTTGTCCCGATTCTTGAAGATGCTTGGCATAGCTAGAACTCGATCTATTTTCAACGAATCGATTCTGATGTTCTTTCATCCTGTTTTCGAAAGCTCTGCCTGTTTGGCCTATGTACCGCAGTTTAACCTATATACTTTTGATCTCTTCTTCTTATTGACGATTTCTTAATTTTTTATCGACTTACCTAAAGAATTTATGGTTTTATATGGAATATGGAGATTTAGATTTTTCTAATACCCTAGCTATCAGTTCAGAGCTTCGTCCTATATACGTAAGCAAATATAGTTTTTATTTTTCATTTTAATTTGTGGGCAAACTAATGACATGGTATGTTTTTGTTCGTTTTTATTTAATAGTTTTTCGATAATTGATGGTTCCTACTATTCATCATTTACTGTAATTTGTTTGTTTATATTTATCTCTATCTCAAAATTCTTCTATGACATAGGTATCTTAACCAGTATATACAACATACTATTATTGTATGCTGCTCATTTATGTGATAAGGGGTGATTTTTGAAGAGTATTGTGCAGTTTGTTTGTGTCTGTCTACGGTATATCATGTATATTGTTAATTTTGGTCATTTTTAAGTCTAAAAAATTTATGCTGTCATTTTGTTCTCTTCGTGGGTAACTTTTATTGTAAGGTATACTTGGTTTATCAATTCTAAGAATAACAAAAGTTGCCTGGGCATACCGATGAACAGACAAATAGTATCGACAACGAAGCAGCACCAATAAATGAATAGTTTAAAAAGAGGGTGTTTTGGTATGTTGTTCTCAAGGAAATCCATATATATATATTTAATTTAATAATTCAATTCAATATATATATATAAATATATATATATATATAAATATATATATATATAAATATATATATATAAATATATATATATATATATATATATATATATATATATATATATCCAGCGTACAAGGCTGCATCCCCCCATGTAAATTTACCGGTATAGATGGCATCCGAGGTAAGGTGGCATCCAATATACGGATGCCAACTTACCAATACGAAGTGACATCGGTAAATGATATAAGGGAACATCCTTTATCGTTTGCGCTAATTTTCAGCAGGATGCCAACTTGACCCTTTTTGGACCTATCTCGACTGCCGTGGATACTTTAGGTTCACCGAGTTTTATCATGGTGGCGCTCGGGTCGATTTCGTGTATACTTTGTATATCATGGGGCTATCTAAACAACGGTTCACTTGGCATCCAGTACATTTGACAACGTGGATTTGTTTACTTTGCAATTATCTTGCATTCGTTCTTGGAATTCATAAGAGTAGAAGGTGAAGATGTTTTTTTTCCGTTCGATCGATACGTAAGCAGACTGTGAACAGCTGTGGCTTCCTGAAAGAGCGAATTGTTATTTAGCGCTACGTTGGACATTAATTCGTATTGATGTTAAGGATTATTATTTTATTATGGATTTTTTTGCGTGCATGTTCTAGGTAATATCTTGCTATCTTTGAATTTTCAAGGTAGGTTTGGAGTCAAAATATTTTTACTGGATTCATTGATGGGCAATTTAGTTCTTTTGATTTCGAAGTTATTGATATTCGAAATTTTTTCTTATTCTTAATAATATTTTCGAAACTGCAGATCTTTTCGAATTGGAATGTGGTATAAAATAGTAAAATTATAACGCGTACGTTTGTGAAAAATTTCGTCGTGTCACATAATCGGAAAATTCAAAAAAATATATTCAAATCAAGGATTTCCCCTAATATTTCATATCAGTTCATATCGATTTTGTGTAACTGATTATACATTTTCGTTGATTTCGTTGAAAGGTTTATGCCTTTTTGCAGCTCAGTAATTGAAATTTTAGGAATAATCCACTCGGCTGATAAGTAAACTTTTGGGATTGGAGCGGTATTCGAATTAGAAATATTTTGGATTGCGTTAAATTCATGAAGTTTATTTTTCTCATTCATCGTTTGAATAAAAACAAGCGTTTTGTATGGGTTTTATAGAATACATCATTTTTTTCTGTAAAATGGTGGTTTAACGTGATTCGGATGACTTTAAGTCAAGTGGAAGATAATTATAGCTGTTATCGAAAGTGTTATTCGTTCATGCATCTCGGCGATTGAATTTGATTGAATAAACTGATTTTATCAATGCTATATTACGGCTCACCTTCGAAGTTAAGGAGTATTTTTCACCAAAGGTACTTTATTCATTTAACAATTCAATATTAATTAATTATTATTAAGATTCTCCTTTATTCCGCAGACTCCTAATATCTTCTTCTGAAGAAAAAAGTTTCTCTCGAATAGTACCAACTTGGTAATGACTATTATTCGCCACGACTATAGAATTTGATTCGAAAATTTGAAAGCTATATTTCAAGTTTGAACAAACATTCATTTCTACAAAGAAATCCTCTTTTCGTTCCAATTTTCATGCGTCACCATGAATCTCATAGCCAATCCTTGCATATAGTTTTTTTGTGTATCCCAATTCTATGAGCTTTTTCTTTGAGTAAATTTGAGTAAATGAATTCATATATATCTTTTCTCCGTAATATTCTTGCCAGCGCCTGGCCTAATGGACTCATACCGTAACGTTGAAAGTTCGAACCCAGGGCCAGGAAAGAAATTTTCTGGTTTCCGGGGACCGTCTGACCATTCGCTATTTGGTAAACAATTAAGGGCGCAGTTCCTAAAGTGGTATAAAGAAAACAGAAACGAACATAGAACACACGCTATCTCCTAACTCGCACAATCAAATGGAAAAATAAAAATACAAAAAAAAATATTTCCTCGAATAATAAATAATATTGGTAGATTAGTTAAAAAGAAGTGAATAAGTAAAAATGAATTCAATTGAATGAACAAGAGTAGTAAGTTTCCACTGTAATATTTCCCTCCTGTTATCTGATTTAATTTATTTTGTTTCCATACAATGTGATAATAATGAAATGTAATAGTTAACCAGAGGAGATAAATGATCATATCATTTTTTCTGTCTACTCATAATATAATCTGTCACTATATCAAAAAAGTATTTTCAACTCGCTCAATATCTGCTATTAACTGTTTGAATAATTTCCAAAAATATTTGCAGATTTTGCATTGCCCATTAAGACTTGAAATCTACGTGAAAATTTGAAATCTCTGAGCTAATTCCTGATAATAATAATATTTATTCACTCAGTTATCTATATACATTCGATAAAAACGCCTTCAGCACTGCCATTTTCCAACGAAAAAATATTGTCAATCATAAAAAAAATAAAAATCTACAAGAATATGGACGCTTCGATTTGAATTTTTTAATTCCTGTAAAAATTCAGTGGTTATCAAAAAAATCGTCATTTTGTCAATAGTCATTATTACATATTTCAATTAGATTATCTCCTAATACAATCTGAACGAATCATCCAACCTTTGTGCAATCAATAGAGTTTTCACATATGAAATCGAATATCGAATGTCCTTTCTGATTCGGCGTAAAAATAAATAGTGCTGAACATAATTTTTTTTTAAGAAGCACTGACGTGAGATCACTAGCTTCCACGCACTTGTTCATTCATGAAGAAATTCGTAAACGGCGGGTAAACGGCTGGTGTAATTTTTCCAATATCTCAAAAAACAGAGATCCAATCAAATTAAAGTTTGACAAGAATGACGGCTTTTTCAAAATTTTTTTCATGTTATGGTCCACATGAAATTCTGCATAAAATTTTACATTTACTCAACTAAAATGGCTTACTCAAAATGTTTTTGCGCGCATGTTTCAGGGAACAATGTTGTGTTCAAATATCTGGAATTTTGGGATGTTCAGCTGAAGAGAGTCTCAAACGACTAGGTTGGACGTACCCATGAAAAATTAGTGGTTTAGTGATTATGTCCTGCCGAATGTAAAGATAGCAACTTAAGAATGAAAAAACCCATATTTTTGAAATTTCAAAGCATAAATATGTATCTCGGCTGAGTTCGTTGGGCAACACCCGTCGAATAGGTTAGGAGTTATTGACATTTGAAACTTTATTTTTCCCGTATTTTCAAAACTAATGATCCGGTCGATGTGATATGGGGTACAGATGAATTTCGTGAGGATCGTATAATTATGAAATAAAAAATAAATATTATGTTAGTAGAGAAAATCGAATGCTACCAGTACCTTGATGGGTGAGGGCACGTCAGAGCCTTCGAATTGAAATTTCGTATTTGGATATAAAATACATAAAAATAAGTTATTAGAAATTACTGTTTTACTACCAATAAATTGATATTTTACACATTTTTTGTAACTCAAGTTTCGAGAAATAAATATTCCTTCTTCAGACAACTGAAAACTTAACAAGCAGGACAGAGTATTTATGCTTGTACAGGTGAAACAGATGATGAAAATAGGTTAAAAAGAAAACAAACCCTTAACAACTATTGTTATGTCAACACGCAAAGAAGATTCGTCAACAGATGTGACTTATTTGAATTCACCTTATTTCGAGAATATTTTTTTGTCAGAATTCGAAATTTAACAACGTTTGAACGAAAAAGTAACAAGTTCTGTGACGTTGGAAACCGCGAAAAAATTAAATTCCAAATTGTAATTACTTAACAGCGATTTCGGAAATCTTCCAGAAATCATAATCTTCTGGCGATATCGATATCGCCTAGTCTGCGATTCGAAGTGCATCGAAACCACGCACCGGACATCTCATACAGAGTAGACTCCTTTCGACAACAACGGCCTGAGATTTGATGTGCGGGGTTACGCATCGAACATTCTCACTAGTTTCCGATTACTTCATCAGATTTCTGCGGAAAATCAATAAGAAAAACTGCTGGTTATTCATTTTCGGACCCTCTCAAATAAAGGACATCTAAATTTTAACTGAAAAATCTAAAATGAAACGTAATTTCTAATTTGAAATATTGTGAACCAGCTCTCTTGTAAATAACAACGAATTACACTTAGCTCGTATTCAGGAATTCTGGACAAAAATTCTTGTAAGCACTGATGTGACTTTAGGAGCTTTTGACCGCTTTCTTATTCGTATGTCGATTTACACTTCAAATCTACTCTAACAATTTCAAATCTGTCAGTAACTTCTTGAAAAAGGCTCATATGATTAACAGTGCCATCTCCCTCCAACTGATCTCATCCGAAACCTGAAATATATCATAAAGTGAAAAAACGTTTGGGTCGACAGGAATGTCAAGGAATCGAATTGAAACTTAACCTTGTATTTTTTTTTCATGTGATTCTCCGTTTTTTCAGAAAAACAATTCTAAATTTGCAAAAATGTTAATCATCGAAAAAATCTAATTAGAAGTTTCAATTCTGATTTTTCTATACCGATATCCGTGCAATTATTCGCTTTTGGGTAAACAATCAACGCTGTTTCTGAAGTGGCGTGAGGAAACAGTAACAAGACCCACACATACCACAACCGATCTCCTAACCATTTCACCAAGAGCCAACCGCAAACTCCATTCATCTCATTAATAGTATATTTCATTATCAGTCCTAAAAGTGAGCTTTTCCCGTGCGCGATCGATCAAGTCTACTAACCATGGATGAAGCCTTTCTGAACAATATTTTTCGTTATATCATTCATATTTAAAATTTATTTAACAAGGAAAATCAGTAATAATCAATCACTTAATTTACAAGGTTTTGTTGACCACAAAACCTTGTCGAGTTTATTTGAGTATAGAATTTTTATACACATGTATGTTACACTGTCTCGATTTCTAGAACTTTCTGTTACCATTATTCATACCCCTTATTAACAATGAAAATTAGAGGAAATAAAGTGTTTTCTTTGAGTCATATTCAATGTTTCTGGTAGCTAATGTCAAAACCTAATTACAATTAATAATTGAATTTTCGGTTATTATTTGCAATAACGGTGATAGAAATGTTAATAACACTTCGTTCTAATTTTAAAATTGCTTTTGGGTCATATATTTCTCGTAGTCATGCTCAATGAAATCATTTTTGAGGCACTTGAAAAGAACGGACCACAAGAACGAAATTAAATACTTTCGATGAGATATAATGAAAAAAATAATAAGAATTCTTTGTTTTCCATATTACAGGTGGTCGATTTTATAGCCATTAACATAGAAATGACATTAACTTATCGTTGAATTCTAATAAAAGTTACATAAAACATTTTTTTTCAATTTATAACGATTAGATGCCTATGGTTAAAGTTTACTAATTGAAATATGACATTTCAGGAAAATGACCAATTTTTCAGTATAAAGTATTAGTGTTTCTCCAAGAAAACATAAATTTTAAGTCCTATACTCGAAATTTTTGTAGAACGTTTTTATCGCGTGATTAATGATATTTTTCTTCATATTCTACGCACAGGTTCCTCATTACGCAAAAAAATTAACCTATGAAATAGTAAGATACAACAGCATACTGTTGTATAGGGACTTTTATGATGATCCCGAAATTCTGCTAGAATAAACGACTCGTTCATTTGATAAGTGGAAGTGGATTTCAAAATCTCAGTTTTATCAGATCGGTATTTCCCTCTTATATTTGTATCTACATATACCTACAAACCTTTTCCGTTAAAACGTACCCTTAAAATTTCCACTATTCACTTTATTCCGTTCGAGTTTTTTATTGCTCCTGCACCAACACGACAGGTTTTTATTTGACCAAGGATTATTCATCTTCGTCTTGTGTTTATAATCTTCTAATCGTTTGAGATCGTCTATCCGATACTCGCGATATATAGACATTTGGCGCCTTGGAAGGCGCCTGCTAATTTACGTAATATTTAACACGCTACTAAGACAATCATTTCATAATGGATTCACAAAATAAAAATTAGTTCTTTCCAATTACTCAAAAATATTCAAATTATTGTAGATCGGTATTATATATTTTTTTTATTCCTGCAATAAAAATGTTTGTTCGGGCGATCCAAAGTTATTTCGAAACATCCGTTTTATTGGAATTCGAAATGGAATATTTTTCAAATGTGGGGCGATTAAACACAACGCAACAAAATTGCGGAATAGGATTGTGAACAAAATATCAATATAATTTGATATATTCTTTAACTTTTTTCTCTTTTATCTTCTTCTACATTGAATGATGTTAAGCTTCCAATTCTGCAATGAAAAATTAAAGTTTCCATTAGGATGGTATCGGTATTTCAATTCAAACACGGAAATATTCAGGGTTTAAATAAAATAGAAAGGCCTTTTACAAAATTTGAATATTAAAACAAATTGAAATATGTTTATCTTCTACAATTTTAATTTCAAAAAAAATTTTTATTCAAAAAACTTTTAGAAGCGGTGCTTGTTAGACATAAATTTATTTCTAAAAGTTTTTTGAATAAAAATTTTTTTTTAAATTAAAATTGTAGAAGATAAACATATTTCAATTTGTTTTAATATTCAAATTTTATTCAGGATTTATACACAACCTAGCACAAAAAACCTTCGAAGTCGACTGAAAATAAAAAAGTTAAATTCTGAGGAGAATATTTCATTTTTGATCAGTGTTACATTCATTTTGTCGTTACGAAAAAACTTTTCACTTCCTTAATAATGAAAGATGTGTTTAAAAACTAATCTCCTATTGGGAATATTGTTCATTTTGGAGAAGGATCAACAAAAAATTTATCATCAGTAGATTTAACTTGAAAACGCGTAATTTTTGACAATTCTTGAACTCTTCTTGTAATGAAACATAAAATCTCAACAAAATGAAAAATGCACACTTAAAAGGCTCTACTTTTCCGCCTCTAATCAATACATATTGGCAAGACATACTGGAAAAAGAATATATTGAAATAAACTTTATACATATACTTTTTGCCAAAATCCGATGAGAAAAAAAGCCATTTTCTCTTCATGGAAGAGTCTTCTGGACTAAATGTTGCAAATCATTTCATCAATATCCTCTACATCCACAAACAATTTGAGCAACTTCCGGTAAGTAATTTTCGAAATATTGACTTTTCAAAAAAAATATTTCTTTACTTCTGGTGTGCAGTTCAGCAGTTCTGCTGAATCATCGAAATCGAGTGAGACATTTAGACTATAAAACTATCTGCAAGTTTGAAGTCACAAGGGTTTTTTTTTTAGAAAGTTATCGTGCTCGAGAGCAGCCGTCAGACAGAATTGAATTCGACCACGAATTCTTTCGGTAGGTCCAACTCAGTCGTTTGAGGCTAGTCTCGGCTCAAAATTATAAAATTTTATTTTATTTGGACGAATCGACAACGCGTTATGTTCATAGAATAAGAGAGGAAACATATTGAAATTTATTCAAACAGAGAGAATTTCGAATATGAAAATATGGAAAAACATATAAGGAAGTAGATTAGATTAAACTATGTGATAAAATTCTAAAAAAATATTAATTCTTCAATAATATTCACGAGAAATTCAACTGATCAATCAATTCAATAATTCACAATAATGAACCATCAAAACTCGCGTACCGTATGACTTATCCGAAGCAACAGAATAACAGCGAACCCTGAAAAAATCCCCTTCATGCTATCAATCGTTCTGTGTAATATTTACCGCTTGAATATTACCATTCATCACACCAGACAAATACAGCAGTATGGCAACATCTCAGTGTGCCACCTTGGCTGGTACTAAAGTATACGGCAGCCAACTTGTACCATTATAGGTAAAAAAGTATACGGATGCCAACTCGACCGCTATCTATACCGGAAGTCATCTTGTGCGGAAAAAAAACTCGGAATATACACGAAGTATACACGAGGATGCAGGCCGATACCCTTTTTGTACGGATGCCAGCTAGTTCGGCAGATGTATATATATATATATATATATATATATATATATTTATATATATATATATATATATATATATATATATATATATATATATATATATATATATTGTCATGGAATTTACAGTTAAAATAAATAATTACATAAATATATTAAGGAAAAGACTCACCGTTGTATATTAGTTGACTCGTCAGAGTGTAACCAGGCCAAAATTAATTAATTAATATCCATTCTAATACCAATATTAATATTTCAATGCATAAAAATAGTCACAAGCTGAAATTATGAAGAAAAAGCATATTCAGAGTACATAATGACTACTCAAATTAAAATTCTATGAACGGTAATCAAAAATCAGTAATCGTGTTGACAGTTTATAAATAGAATTCACAGGGAGATTTCACTTTACAAATATTCAATGTAAAAAACAGCCTAAATTGCAATAAATAGAAGTTATTTGAATTTAGATATCCAATTTGAAATTGATGAAGAATTTTTTGAAAAAATTTATTACTATAATGAATCACATATAAACTTAAGTGAAATTATTGACAAAGAACAAGCTAGATTAAATATAACTCACCAAAATTATGTAAATGGGACAAATTTGATCGAAATTCACTTAATTCAATGAAAGATAGCATCTACGTCAGATATGTTCAAATGATTAATGTAAGAGATATCCTTCAATATGTTTAGGCATCAATAGAATTGTAATAGCATCTAAGCTGAGGAAATTTAATAAACATAAGTAATTTTAAATAATTTATAAGTTATAAGCATAAGAAGTTAAATATTGTTAAATTTTGACACTTGAAATACTGTACGGATGAGAAGCAAATCTTGCACTGTTCTGTTTAGCATGAAATATACATCAAAATGTAATTTAAAAAATAGGTTAATTTTCAACAGTAATTTCAAACCAACAATTATTGTAAATTTTGTAAAATCATCAAAAGCATCATTTTTTAATAATTTTGACAGAAGCTAGTAAGCTTTGAAATTAAATTTTTCTTGGAAACTATAAATAGGGCAGACACAGAAAAAGTCGGCAGTCTCCAATTATTTGCAGAGTAGAATCCTTGTCGGTCCATAATTAAAAAAATTCTATAACAATATATATATATATATATATATATATATATATATATATATATATATATTTCATCTAATTTTGGACTGAGTGGATTTCCCATCTTAAGTCTTTTCTTCATAAAATATTCCATGTTCTATGCAAGGCATACCTTGAGGATATCCATCATTTCTTATTCTAATAGAGAAATCTGAATGAATATATGTATTTCTTTTATTTTCATTGTCCTAGCATTATGGTTTTGAATCATTTATTGGTATGAAATATTCTTTTTTCTGTCGGTATTTACATACTTAGCCGATGCGAGATTCTTGTTCTTTTTTGAAGCGTCTCTCAGTCAAATACGTTAACGCCCTTTTTTCAAAAGTCGTGATTCTATGCTGTCTCCACTGACAGCTGACTGAAAAAAACTTTATAAAACTCTTCATTTCATTATAATTAATTTATTAAATTTTTTATTCTTTCTTCGAACTTGGTTGAAATAAGAGCTACGCTATACAAAGAGGACTCAACCCTGTAAGAGCTCGCTCGGGGTATCCGCCATTAGAATTAGTGAAAATGGATCTATAGTCATGACAGTCTTCAAAGAATAATTCCATAATGAGCCTTCTCGTATTTACTGTCGCTTTCAGAAGGCCAGAATTAACCGCTACCGGTTGATAAGCATTGTCTTCAGACGGCACCAAAAAGCCGCAAGGAACTCATTTCTCCAAACTGTTAATGATAGGTTGTAGCCTGATGTACGCAGGGATAACTGCATACACATCACAACTCGTTACCTCCCAAACAATATTTAATACAGAATTGTCTGCAAATCTGTGAACCTAAGATAGGAACTTAAACGCCAACCATTATCATCTCTTGGAAAGCGAAATCTCCTCTCCTTGTTAGAACGACTCATCTACTTGTTGTGGCTCATGAATCCCAAAGCCAACCAAAGGGCCGAATCCTGGTGTTTGCCGAGTCTCAGAACATCTACTAGTCCGAGTGAAACAATACTCCTGATGGGGTCTTACAAATGTTTTTTACAAACTTATCAGGACTGAGAAAGATGTTCCACCGTATTTATAGAGCATTTTTATGACGTGCACTCCCTGAAAGGTCCTTCCACATATTATTTACACAGGCTCACGCTAAAATAATCTGCACTCAAAAGTCACTTCCAGGTTTCTCTTCACCTAAGGGATTGGAATTCCAGTCAGCCGAAGAATCCGGAGACATACAGGTACATTACACCGACGTCTTGTTCATCGCTAGTGGACAAAGACCTGTCTTTAAGATGATCACGTAAATGAAAAATTAAAGATAGGTCTGCCAACTCCCGAGGTCTGATCACCAGTAATCTTGAAGATCACTCTATTTCTACTACTTCGAGATGATTAATTTTCAAAGGGACTAGTGCCAGCACTTATATGTGTTGGAGCTCGGCCAGTGGTGAGGGGGGTGTATTGGGAAACTGTTGACGGGGAAAGGTGCCAAATCAAAGGTTTCCACGTATCAGGTAATCGTTGGCTGTCATTGCGTTTGTTGAAGCAGTTTGGTCGTTTCACAATTTGAGTATTGGGTAAGATGCAGATTGAAGCTCCGGCGTTGAATCACAAATTTGAACATTTATTCTTGATAAAGGCTTCAAAGTCTAGACGCGGTCGAACCAGAAATCTTAGTATTTCTAATATGGCCAGCCGAGGAAATGTATCCGACCATACAATTATATTATTCCTTCTTGGTAGCTCTTAGTGAGTAAACTTCTCTCAAATATTTGAACTAATCACACGTTTAACATTTTTTGATTGCCCGCCTTAATTTTAATGTCAAAATATCGGTTAGTACCAATCAATCGTAACTTTTTAATTCTGCATGTACCTGTGGAATTTTTGTAATTCTATTCTATAATTTTTATAATACTTTTTTTCTGTTAAAACAGATTAGAATATTAACCACCAGACGGGACATTTAGAAACAAACAGCAGTAAATCCGTTAAAATAATAAGTTAATACGTATAAGACACGGACAAAGTAGGTATGTAAAAATTTTAAAACAATTCTATTTCAGTTAAGTTAACTTTTTTAACTATTCATTACTATTCATTAATATTATTATTTATGATCCTCAGCTCGCCACAGACGCGATGGTTTTAAACAGCGGGCGCTCGACGTCCATCAATTCACTTTATGTAGGAACCTCCTGGGCAAGTATAAGTTAGATTCAAGTGTACTGTAGGCTAGGTATAAGGTAGGTTGAGGCATAAGGTAGGTTTAGTTGTAAGGTAGGTTTATGAGTAAAATAGGATGTAAGATAGGATTGAGCCTAATGTGGGTTAGGTATAAGGTAGAATTAGGTTTTAGGTGTAAATCAGGTTGAAAGTAGGGTAAATTTAGGTGTAAGGTTTAAACCATGAAGCAATCCTTGCAAGTCAGCTTGTAGACTCTTGATTTATTATCTTTTGATTAAAACAAATTGTAGAAATTACTATGTTTTACTACCAAAAAATATATATTACACATTATCTTGTGACTCGAGTTTCAGGAAATGAACTATCCCATCATCAGACAACTGAAGACCTAACAGTGGTACACAGGTATTTAAACAAAACTGATAAATATTTTGAATATTTCAACAGATTCTCGGTAACACCTAATAGTGGTACAGAGGTTTACAATCGGAACGTGATAAAAAACCGGGTTAAAAAAAGAGGGGCCTTCTAACAGATATCGGAATGTCGGCAATCGACAAAGAAGGTTGTTAGACAGATGGTACCCATTTAAATATCTCAAATAATTCTTGGGGTTACATAGCTCCGTACAGTCATTCATTATTTTTACATTATTTTGTTGTATATCTCAAATGTTTGGATTTACAAATCTCCATACAGTCATTCATTATTTTTTACATTATTTTTATTGTGAACGATTTTGAAAATTTCAATAATGAAATTTCTTTCCTTTTGAATCTACATGTAAAATGTTCTTAAGATTTTCTTTTGTCGAAAGGAATTACTGTTTTCTAAAGAATGATTTTCTACAAAAGAAAAACTTAAGAAAATTTTACATGTAGATTCAAAAGAAAAGAAACTTGATTATTGAAATTTTCAAATTCGTTCAGAATAAAAATAATGTAAAAAATAATGAATGACTGTATGGAGCTTTGTAAATCCAAATATTTGAGATATACAACAAAATAATGTAAAAATAATGAATGACTGTACGGAGCTATGTAACCCCAAGAATTATTGGAGATATTTGAATGGGTACCATCTGTTTAACAACCGTCTTTGTCGATTGCCGACATTCCGATATCTGTTAGAAGGTCCCTCTTTTTTTAATCCGGTTTTTTATCACGTTCCGATTGTAAACCTCTGTACTACTATTAGGTGTTACCGAGAATCTGTTGAAATATTCAAAATATTTATCACTTTTGTTTAAATACCACTGTACCACTGGTAGGTCTTCAGTTGTCTGATGATGGGATAGTTCATTTCCCGAAACTCGAGTCACAAGATAATGTGTAATATATATTTTTTGGTAGTAAAACATAGTAATTTCTACAATTTGTTTCAATTATGATCAACTACCAAATAGTAACGGCTGAAACAATTTAGTATTATCTTTTGATTTATCTTTACTAGTTTTAATGTATTAGTCTATGTTGTTAGTGGTTCTGAAAGCTGCTGTCTAATTAAAATTTTTCTGAAAATAATTGGCAATGTCTTCGGATATTCTATTTATATATGAAACTCGTATAAATTTTTTTGAGAGGCTTTTGTGATAGGATAAACATGAGTTAATGCTATCTTCTCTTTAATCGATCAAATACTTATTGTAAATGCTTCTAGAAATAGAATCTAGAAGGTGATTCAATTGAACTGAAAATACCTCACGAAATTTTATGACGATTAAGCCAACATTGCCTTATACAAATGTTACTATTATAGTTTTCCAACAACAGAGATACAGGGTGTGATTTTTTTTTAAATAGAAAGTACTAAAAATGTACATGCTGAAAAAATTGAATATTATAAATGCAATGACGGTCATTATCTACCTATTGAAACTTGGGGATTCACTGTAAAAACTGCTGAAATGAACGAAATATTTTCGTAAACATCCTTTTCACCAAAACCGACCTATTCTTATCGTTCCTCACTTGGACCTTATAGCCTTCTCGAAAACATACCACTTCTTCTCATTGAAAATAAGCGATTATTCTCGTTTTTGAGTAATTGAAAAAATCCATCCCTCATCTCAACAGCTAGAAAAAATCTTAATTAGCAATATACTCATCTCCGAGTGGAGTGATGAGAGGTAATAAATCAGTAAAGTAATATACTGACAAAGTGATTCCATTCCTAGTGAAGATAAGAGAGGACAATTATTTTAATGGTCCACCAGATGTTTTCAATCCGTAATATAAATCTTGAATAGATTTTTGTCTGTTGAAACTACTTTTGTCGTTCGTCCAAATTCCATTAGAACATAATATTGTAACACCATTCAAAATGATTACAGATGTAAAGGCAATATATCGCTTCAGTAACTTAGCCCTAGATTCGCAGTGGCGGCGAGCCCTGGGGATTTTGTCCCCTTTTAACATAATTCAAATAAATACTGAAATAATTACATTAAAATTTATTTCAGCCAATCCAATGGCCACTAGTTAACACTTATTTCAACAGCTGCTGACACATCTTCCTGATCTTTCATCCATTAAAAGATTTCGCTGACAATAACATCCAGGCACGCATTGAAATGTGCAAAACGTAGACGCCCCTTTTTGACATGTGGGAGTACATGCCGAACCACAACTATTATAAACCTGGTTGGGACCACAAATTGGATCTGTAACAAAAACATCAAATCACTATTAGGACTACACAAATTAAGAGATTCAGTTTGCAAACAATGCTATCAATTGAAAAGGTCGATTCAAATTAGCTTATCTATGAACTTGTTATACATAAGATCAATTTTGATCTCTACTGGAGTTTTAGGAATATCAGAAAGCGTTTTCTAGTACGGTCGACATCGAAAATATTTTATAAGAAATCAAAGTTCAATTTTAACTTCCTGAATTGTATGGTTCTTTTAACTATTGGAGACACATTTCTCTATACACAATGTCAGAAACTTGGCGAATAGATTTA
Source organism: Megalocaria dilatata (assembly GCA_034642435.1). Classification (NCBI taxonomy): domain Eukaryota; kingdom Metazoa; phylum Arthropoda; class Insecta; order Coleoptera; family Coccinellidae; genus Megalocaria; species Megalocaria dilatata. Next base: position 94,391,144 of record CM067854.1, read on the forward strand.
GATTACATTGATATATTATAAGAATACACAATATGCTTGATTACCATGAGCTTCGTTTGTTTACTGATTGCATAGGTTCTGGGGCAATCGTAAATTGATCTGAAGCTCTTTAAGAAATGCGGTGTTGTAAGGGAGCTTCTATTCGGCGTTTCGTTCTGTGTCCGCGCACCTGAAACTCTTCAGATAGGCGTGGTGCGCAGCTCTGCCTGTGACGCCAGAGTGACCCTCTTCCACATGGAAGCGTTAGTCATCGAATGCTGGTACTTTGCCCTACTTAATCCCGTTGGGGCGGAGAGGTATTGTTTGCTACCTGTCGTGACCCTCATATGCTACATTGGGAGCTGTAGCAGAGCAGATTACAATTCTTCTAGAGGAGCTGGCACGTTACAGATCTTTGTCTTGTCTGATGAAAAAGGTTGTGATTTTTGGTGATAAAATAATGCACAGGAGTATTCAAAGAAAATTATTGTGTGTTATGCTTTATGAGATGGTGGTAGCGTCTGTTCTTATTTTTTATCAAAGTGCAAAAAGGGTGCAATAATGGTTAGCAAAAATAGTAATTCGCAGGGCCCAATTATTTTCAAACAGATGGCACCACACAATACTCAATCAATTCTTTTATGGAATTGTCAGGAAATGAATTTGAATATCCATATCCACAATGTAACTGTCAACTAGCTAGAAGTTCTGATTCAACATCCTTGGATTTCTTCTTACATGGATACAAAATTTGTCTTTTGTTATATATTTATTGAATTATCAAATTTAAAGATTCAAGATTTAAACAGATCCCCCCCTACTTAATATTTTTCATTGATTGTAAACCATCTCTTTCCACCCCTCTATTTTTTGTACCAGAGCTGTGTATTTAAGGTCATGTTTTGCATTGTATACCTCAGTTTTAATACTCGCCTGATGAAGTCATGGTATAACGAAACAATTGTCGTGTAAATCATTAAATAGTGGAAGTTGATATTTGTTTTTCTTATATTGAAGATAAATTTCCGTCAAGTAAAGACCGAGACTTATTGATTAATCCAGTTCATTCTGGCTATAGTTGAATTGGAGAACCAGAGGATGAGATATATTTGATGAGAAATATTTGAGCAACAAAAGACTCATTAAATCAGGATAGTTAAACATACATATGTGCACAGTTCACAATTCAAATCGACCCCAATAGGTATCTCCCATTCTCTGTACATCAGCACCAGACACACATTATTCGAATCTTGTTGGATTCATCGTCAGTGCTAGTTCTAATACAGAACGAATGCAACGAAGCTATTTATCATGCATAAGAACGTCAGAGTTTCTACCGAGCACTTACGTTATTTATGCACGCGAATACATAACACATTGCAATAAAGGGCCTATGTTATACTTGGTAATTAAGAAATATGTTTTGATCTGAAGAAGTCTATCACATAATATTCGGGGACTTGAGGATCGTAGGGATAAAATATAGTGTAGAGGATTCAGCTTTTGAAGTTGGTATCTGGTTTAGTGGAAAGAAGTTAAAAAAAGGTAATTTTTTTTCAGTCTATAACTTCGCTAACATCTTTTAATTGGCTTTAAATGAAAATTGTTCTTTCCAAATTGAGAGTTTAGAAGGTAAGTAGGTGATTTAATATATTTTCGAGGTTGAAACTAGATCCAGGAATTATGAGTAAAATGTCGTGAATGGTGGCAGTGGTAAGGTCTAATAGTTTATTTTGTGGAAAAAAATAATTATTTCGTTTTTTCATCCCTTCGAAAGTTCTGTACAGGTGAACATGCGTACACACGTTGTATTCGTTGGGCATTAGAACTGGCATTGGTTACGATTTCAACAAGATTTTTAACAGGCATGACTACTGCATATGTGGTAGCAATCGAAGATACCTTTCAGGTCGATTTGAGTAATGAACTGTACACAGATGTACTGTATCTATTCCGATTCGAAATTTCTTTATCAGATCGATATTCTTCCGATATTGGGTCATAATTTAAAAGGGATGTTCCACATTTTCCATAAAAGTTTGATATTTTCTGCAAAATGTATATAAAACACTATTGATTGGAATTTGAAAATTCAGAACCGTCAAAGAATATAATAAGTACAAGTTGACTGAAATTTATAATCAGAAACATTTCCACTACAAGAAGTTGACTAGCTCATATACGATTTCCACATTTAAAATTTTTGATGATGAAAAACTATTCAAAAAACGAATATTATTATAGTAACTCTTGAAATACATGTACATTATTGTGCTGAAAAAGACGTGTCTACTATAATTACCATATGATAAAAAAAACGGAAATTGTAAATAAAAGACTGTTATTTTTTTTCCAAATTAATTTTACCTTTCGTAACCTAACGAACATCTGAAACGATACACTTTTACCAACGCTTGATTCAGTCATCCATGCATTTCTGATAGGCCTCGAAGGGAACGACCTTTAATTCTTTCATAGTACTTTGATGGCTTCCAACGACTTCAATTTCCATCCACAAAGGATCAACTTGAAACGGGTGAACAAACGAAAGGCATATGAAATAAAATAGAAAAAGGCTTTTTACTTGATAGAAAAAATATAACAAAATTTGAATATCAAAACAAATTAAATATAATATGTTGTCTCCTACAATTTTAATTTCAAAAAATTTTATTCAAAAACTTTTAGAACTAAATTAATGTCTAAAATAAGCACCGCTTACGTGTAATAGACGTATATAATAAAAACTCAATATATAATGTCAAATGGAATAAATAAACCAATAGATATACGAAAGTCATTAAAATTAATAAAAAAATATTTAAAGGAGACAAAATTTTGTTTCTGGTCTTACCTTTAAAACACCAATTGCCTTTTAAAAACATAAACACACTTTAAGGACTTCTCAAAGAATATAATTCATTTGAACTATTTAATATATTTAAATATTCGAATAAGTTAATTCAGAAATCTCTCAAAACATGCACTATATCTTCAAAAAACAAATATAATTCCTTCATCGGTCCTAAATAATATTCCAAATATTAAAATCAAAAAACTAACCTATAATATATCACAACGCACACGTGGTAACAATGAATGCTTCGAAAATAAACCAACTTTAGAATTCAAGATTGATCTATGTTCTAACAAAATCAAAGAACAGTGTAAGTTATTTTTAAGTTTATTTAAATTCATTGACATTCCATAATGAGATTTATTGAAGCCAAAATATAATTATATATTATATATAAGATAAAATGGCATATGGTGCTGAATCTGGCGGATACCGTGCTTGTTCGAGGATATGGTTTTATTAAAGAATGCAGCACAATTGCGCTTGCATTGCGCGTTATCAGTTTGCAAAATCTATTTGTCGTAGGCCCTCAAATCCATTCATTTCCTACATACAGCATCTCTCAAACACTCCATAATGCCTAGATACTATTCCATAATTAACGGTATTACCGAGCGGCGAATACTTAATACCCCGACAATAATTAAATTACAATTTCTCTTGGTGGCGTAATTTTGCTACTTTTAATTAATTATTTCATTGAATGATAATTTCTTGCCTTCGGAGAAAATCTTTTTAACTGTTATGTGTCGATAATTTTTTTCTGAGTTCCAAACTAGTTCCAGACTATAAGTTTTTTTTAAGTTTTTCGCGGAATAATTGCTTTTAAAATCAAGTTGTGATTAATGGTAACGAAAAATTGAGGTAAATGATATTTTCAATTGTTTGTGCTTTGTTTTGAATGAAATAAAGCATTATCCGTAGAATAGAGAAATATTAGAGAAGGCACAACAAGTTTTGACATTTCCATTGTTATCGATGTAGCCAATTTCAATGAACTTGAAAAACTATAATGAATGCGAGAATCAGAGGATTCTGTATGATCAGTATGGTTGTATTATGAATACCCTTTTTCTGTCGTACCAGTTTTTGAGCGTTCTTCTAGGAAACAGTGTGCTATCATTTTGCCAAAAAGTATGTTATTTTCGAAATTCGAGTCTGAAATGCATTCAAATGACTAGGTTGAACTCACTGATGAAGCATCCGAGGAAAAACTAATTAACGTACAATAACGACAAGAAGGCCAATGAAAAATGTCGTGAGAATTGTTGGTTATATGGACGAGCGCTCAAAGATCCTGACTCCACGTCAGTGCATTTTTTTTGGTTTAGCATCAATGAGGAGATAGATTTATCAGCCGGTTTCGAAAGTTGGGCCATAAATAAACCAAATTCACCAGTGAATGTACCTGGTCATGACCAGGTGAGGTTTCCTCGATTTTTTCTTTTTTCTGAATTGTTAGTTTCTAGTATTTATCGATTTACATTCAAAATGATAAAAGTTACCTACACCAAAATCATGACTTTTGCACTTTTACTGAGAAAACTTTGATGAATACTTTTTGTTGATTTGGATTACCCCAATGTTTGTATCATATAATGAGAAGAATTTTGTGTCACGATTTTCAAAATCTTTCTTAAGCGTTATAACAAAAAATATATTAACTACCCTCATTTTTATCCACTATAATAATTAATAATAATAATAATTTATTAATTACCCTCAAAATTTTCCAGGGAATGGCATGTATATATATACGATAATATACATATATGTATAAATAAAGGCAATATATATGAATAAAATAATAGTTAATTAATAACAATAACCGATATTAGTTCAAATTTAAAATTTCTCAAAGTCAAAATATAAAAATTATTAGACATTAATATAGACACGATCATAAACAATTACAAAAATTAATTGACGACTAGAATTGGTACGTCATAAATTCATCCATTGAATAAAAACTACAATCAGCAAGAATCATCTTAACTTTCCGTTTGAATGCTGTACAATGCAGCGACTTCAGGTGCTGAGGAAGTTTATTATACATTTTCATACCATTGAATATATGTGTGTTTTGTGTTCTCTTCAGTCTATGATGTGGAGCCATGAAATTATTTCTTGATCTTGTTTCATGATTGTGAACCGCTGAGTGTTTTTGAAAAGTGTTCTTATTCTTGTGTATATACATAAGGCATTCAAGGATATAGCAGCATGCAAAGGTAAGTATACCATATTGCTTGAAAAGAGGTCTACAGCTAGTGGTCTGGCCCACTTCTGCTATCAGTCTTATGGCCTTTTTCTGTTTCAGAAAATCTCCTCCAGCATCTGAAGATGCGCCCCGTAGAATTATGCCATAGGTCATTCTGCAGTGAAATTGTGCATAATAAGCAAGTACCGCCTCTTTCTCTGTGAGTATGCTTTTTATTCGCCGTATTGCGAACAATGCCGTAGAGAGCTTATGGCACACCTCATTTACATGCTTCTTCCATGTTAAATTTGCGCTAATTGACACTCCGAGCATTGAAATGCTTTCCAGGTTTTGGTACTTTGTGCTCACAAGCAGCTGTTGTGTTTTCTCTGGATTTACTTTCATGTTATTTACATTGAACCACTCTACAGCGCCCTTCACATTTTCCTCTGACTTATTCAGTAGCAAATTTCTATTCTTCGCTTTATTCAAGAATGATGTGTCATCAGCAAAGAGGGTCTCATCATCTGCAACAGTATTACACACCAGATCATCTATATAAATTAGGAATAAAGTCGGTCCCAGCACAGATCCCTGGGGCACTCCTGTACTAATTTTCATTCTTGAAGACCGCTTGCGTTCCAAATCTACTATCTGGTAGCGATCCTCAAGGTAGGACCTCATCAGATCCAAAGCGGTGCCTCTTATGCCCATACATTCCAACTTGCGCAGAAGTTTTTCATGATTGACACAATCGAATGCTTTAGTCAAATCCATGCACGTCAACATCACGTCATCTGCATCGTCCAATGCCTCCATGATGAATTCGATAATGTGGACCAAAGCAGTGATAGTTGACCTACCCTCTCTAAAGCCATGCTGGTAATTTCCTAGCAACGAATTGCTCTCCAGAAATAAGTTCAACCTTTTTTTGAGGAGGGACTCGAGAATTTTCGAAACAACTGGCAGTATCGAGATTGGCCTATAGTTTTCATATACCTCTTTATCTCCCTTCTTGTATACAGGTATCACCCTTGCGACCTTCAATTCATCGGGAAAGTAGCCCTGCTGGAAGCAATCATTTATAAGGTCTGAAATAGTATCTGCTAAATGATTGATGACATTTTTCAGCATTTTTACCGTGAAACCATATATATCTTGTGAAGATTTATTTTTCATCTCTGCCACAACCTTTATAACTTCCTCGGGTGTCGTTGGGGTCAAAAAAAGGGAGCGTGAAATTTTAATCTTTTTGTTTTTCAACAGTTTCTCACTCAACTCTGGATTGGTGTTAGGTCCAGTTAACTTTTCTCCGATTGTTGAAAAATACACGTTGAATAATTCTTCAGATAATGACGAAGGATATAATGTCCTTTTTTTTGTTTTTGTTTTAGAATTTATGATCTGCCATATAGCCCGGCTCTTATTCTCCGCTTCGTTCATGAATTTTAAATTTTCATATCTGATTTTATCATTCACAAGTTGATTAAATTGTTGTTTTAATGTCGTATATAGATTCTTCGAGTTCTCATCTTTTTTTACCTCATATATTGTGTGGGCTGCGTCTAGTTTCTTTTTAATTTCAATTATTTCTGCCTTTTCCCAGCATTTAGTTTTAGTATTGACTACTTTCACGTTTTTTTCAGAAAAGCACTGATTGAAAGAATGTATCAAAGTTTGGTGAAAGTTCTTGAAACAGTGTCGTATTGTGCCCATACGTATAGAACCCCAATCTACATTCTGCAATTGCTCCTGAAACAGGCTCGATTCAAATTTGTAAAAACGTTATCAATGCAATTACTTGACTTATGCGTTACACGTGATGCCTGACTGAAAACCACATGCATACCGTATGAAATGAGTGTTTCTCTAATCTTTAAATCCTCATTATTAACTCCATTGAACTGCACATTGAAATCACCTGCAATCAGTACATTATGACTCGATTTGCTGGCAACGATATTCATGGCACCATCTAGCCGATCAATAAATAAATCGAAATCTCCATGAGGAGGTCTGTAGACACATATATAGCATGTTTTGGTGGGCTTTTCGAATATTGCACACATTTCTATATGTCTTTCAATTGATAAACAATTTATAGCTTCCACAGGTTCAAATTGTGTGCCCTCACTCACAAGGATCAAGCAACCACCGTTTTTGAATGCATCACGAGCAAAGGCAGTAGCTACTTTATAATTAATAACTGTCATACCTTTCAGTTGGTCTTTATTCAACCAATGTTCCGTTATACATGCCACTTTGTACTTTTCAGCATTTAATATCTTTTCTAGTCGCTCAATTTTATTTCTGATACACTGTATATTTATATTTAATATTGCGTCATATTTTAAATTAGCATTTTCCTGACCTACCTGCATAACGTCTTTATCAATCCTCTTTAATTTATCTCCGAAAAAATTGGAAGCGCTTAACCAACACGCCTGAGGGCCAATTTTGAGGTTTGTATATATCCTCCAGAAGTGACAAATTTGCACCAACTTTGAACGATACACTATTTGATATATCGCGCTTTGGAAGTTTCTCGACTACAAACTCTTTCCCTGAAAACCTCCCTTTCAGATGGCTCATAACTTGCGATTCATTGACGTTTGTGTTCACACGTCCCACATACATCCAAGCACGTCTCGGTGCACCTAAGAAATTTGACGTACCAGCACCAGCCCCAGTCACCCCTATTTCCTTTTTTTTCAAAAAACTTCTTCCTCCACTGAAATTATTTTGTTGGGAATCTACACCATCTAAACTTCTTCTGTTTACATTTGCCATTACTTTGCTAACAGAGTAGTTTTCTGTTTTATCTACAGTTTTCTTCCTTGCCGCTTTAACATTTTCATCTGCTGAGATTGTTTTTACAGATTCCTCCGTGATGACAGGAAATTTATCACCAGACACGAAATTTTCCTTTGCAGATTATTCATTCGATTTTTCCAAAGATGGTTCTGTCTGATTGTTTTCCTCAATTTTTTCGAGTAATGATATGTGCTTTTTTAAAATTTTTATTTTATCATGTAATTCTGCTATTAAGTTTGATTTTTCATCCAATATTCTGTTTAAATAAAATACCTCTAATTGTCTTTTTCTTGCATTCGCCAGGTCATTATCATTGCATTGCTCCAAATCTTCGTTTACCATTGATATTTGCTGTTGACTTACAGATTGTTCGAAACATAATTCATTTAGATCAGAGAGACGACATCTAAGACTCTGTATTTCCAAGTCTTTTACCTCGCACTGGCTTTTCAGATTTTGTAATTCCAGATCTTTCTCGTCGCACTGGCACTTTTTTGAGGTTATATTTTCACAGCAAATCACTTCTCCATTTCCATTCACGTTGATTCCGAAAATTTTCAGAATACAGCTAGGGTGGTATGTCTTATTACATTTGAAACAGGAGATATAATTTTTCACTTCTTTTAAGCATTTATTGCACACAACTTCAGCACTAATATTTTTACGCGGCGCCATCTTGAATTATATACGGATGAGATGACTGTATAATAGACCTGCAGAAAAGTTATTCAAAACTGTAGAAGGCGTATTTAAGGGACTTAGAGGAAATAATGAATGAAAGATGAGAACACTTTTTAAATGTATTCTTTTCCTTATGTCTGATAGAGATTTGCGTGAAAGGTTTGATATAATGAAGCAAAATATTGGCGTAAAAAACGTACAGGGAAACAATTAAACGAGGGAAATATTTCGCGGTGAAAGCAAAGAGAATGTAAATTCAAAATAGATCAAGATGTATTTATGAGAGATCACAGAAAGAAGTCACGTTGGGATTATAAAAGAGCAGATGGGAAACTGAGTTTGTTCGTTATGAGATTATTGAGCACAGTAATGTCAAGTGGAAAGGACATGCAAATCAAATGTAAAAAAAAAACAAATAAAACAAATTCGACCTGTTTCGAAATTAATAATAGTCATAACAGTCCAAAATACATTCGACACGATTTAAGGAAAGTTAAAATTCGGAATTTTCTAATGATTTACTACTTGGAAAATCCTTAGTTTCACAGTATCAGGATAATTTTGCGGAGGTTATTTCCGAATCTAATATTAAAATGAGACTTGAACGCAAAGCAATATATTTGTCATTTGATTTATTATGTTTATGTCCATTTGTGGACTAAAATGATTTTATTTCTTATTTGATTTACATTCTTTTCGGAAGATTAGGTCAAAATAATATTATAAATCAATTATACTATCTTCAAGGTATCGCCATGTGTTCCTCTTATTGATATATTAAGTCATATGACAGTGTATGTTGAAAGTTGAAATCAGAATATTTATTTTAGTAATATAAATATATATAAAATAAATCAGCGAATTATTTCATTTATCTCTCTCTGAATTTCAGAAATTTCACACACTTAAGTATGTAAATTTCAAAAATGAAATAAAAAATCCTTCATTCTTTCATTATTCTTCCTTAAAACTGCCATACCAAAGTTCATTAAACATTAGATGCCATTCAGTGTTGATTTTTCAAGCTTCTCAGCCGTATCCATAAATGAAGGAATCGAAAATAAAAAGTTGAAAAAGTAATAGTTCTTTTAAATTCCAAAAATATCATGTTGAGATTCATTCATTCAGTTATGAATGTTTTCTAGAAAATCTAAAATTTACGATGAAAAATTGATTCAGATTTTAACACAATATTGGCCACCACATTGAAAAATGATGTCACCTGTAAAAATACCTGTGAATATGGAAAAGAAAGATATGGTTATTCGAAGGAAACGAGAATTAATAATAATAATAATCTTCATAAAATAATAAGAAACGGTTTCTTACTTGATAGAAGGATTATTACAAAATTTGAATATCAAAACAGATTTAATCTGTTAGTCTTCTACAATTTTAATTTCAAAAAATTTATTTAAGAAACTTTAAGAATTAAATCAATGTCTTCATAAGCTCTGCTCATATTTAATAGACGAATAAAATAGAAACTCATTATACAATATCAAATGGAATTAAGAAAAACCCAACGAATAAAAGTTGTCAATTAAAATTAATAATTAAATAAATATTTTTTGTATATATATATATATATATAATTAAATTACTTCAAAACTCTCAAAACATGTAGCAAATCTTCAAAAAATAATTAGAATTCAGATAAGACCATTTCAACTTCACATTCATACAAAATTTTCAGTTTTCTGATCTTATATTTATGAAAACTAAATCCACTACCGCTAGCTCTTTAATGGAAAATTCAACAATATTAACCGGAATGCCGTCATATCCACTACAATATTTGTTTTTCAGCTGACTACCTAATTCTATGAGCTCATTAACATTCACAGGTCTTTAGAACATTGACTGATTAGCCTCCGTTATCAAGCAGAAAAAATTGCCTGAAACCTGATCAAATTGAGGTATTGATTGAAATTTTCTGCTAACTTGAATGAATTTTCACTCAATAAGTTATCCTGATGAACGTTTTTCCTGTCAGGACGCTACAAATAGCCCACATTGATTTTATTTTGCAATTTGATTTTTTAATTCTGTCTTCGTATTCTAAATTTATTTATAATTTCAACAAATTGTCATATTCTTTCCTTAACGCAATAGATTGACTTTTGTATTTAATATTAGTATTAGATATCACAAAGATAATTTCCAGTTTTGCTTTAATTTCATTAAGTTTGGTGTTATGATTATTTATATTGGTGTTTCTTATTTTTGTTAATCAGCTTTAGAGGAAAACATGAATATGAATATATTGAGGAATTGATTAATGAATACTCGCCATTGTTCATTCAATAAGGTAAACATTATACTATTTCTCTTCCATCATTTTCCTGAGAAAAAGGTCTTGTTTGTTTTTCTAAAAAATCTTCTTTCAACTTGTTTTGTTTTTAAATCATTATCTAATTGAAAACTTACTTTTTGAGCGCTATGATCAGAAATATGGTTATTGTGAGTTAAATTCATGAAGATGTTGTCAAGACAACTCTTAGAGCGTGCAGTTATCTTTGTATATTCATTGATTTGAGTAAAATAACATAAATAGAGGTTAATACTTGATAGAAGGTATATAAAATTATTTCAATATTTCAAGACTAGTCTTCTACATATTTAATTTCAAAAAATTATATTTAATAATTATAACTTCAGGAATTAAATTAAGTAATTATAAGACATTAATTTAACTCAAGTCCTGAAGTTATAATTATTAGGTATAATTTTTTGAAATTAAATATGTAGAAGGCTAATATTAAAATATTCAAATAACATTAATTTGAGGTTTAATTGAAAAGTAATTCAGAAGTGTAAATAACCTGTTTTTAGTGATATTATTTTCTTTCATTTCTATGTTCAAATCTCCTCCCAAAAATACGATGCTTTTGGATTCAATTCTTGCGAACAATGAACATTCAAGTTTTTTAAAAAATACTTCGATACTTCCGTTTGGCGGTCTATACACTGACACAATTATCATTTTTAATTTATTCACTTCACACTGTATCGTACTGTATTCAAATTCTCCAAGGGTAGATAGGGTACTTATGAATTCACATTCTTTTGCTTTAATATTCTTTTTTATAAAAATTGTTGATCCACCGTGTTTACCTATTTAACGACACATACTGGCAGCTAACCTGAAGGTTTTCAATCCCATTTGGGAGATTTGTTCCTTTGACTTCCATTGTTCTGTGATGCAGAGAATAGAACAATCTGGGTCATATGAGAGTAATTGTTCCAATTTCCCTATTTCCTAGGGACTGAGCGTTTTGATTTAATGCTTGTAATTAAAACAAATTGTAGAAATTACTATGTTTTACTACCAAAAAATATATATTACACATTATCTTGTGACTCGAGTTTCGGGAAATGAACTATCCCATCATCAGACAACTGAAGACCTAACAGTGATACAGTGGTATTTACACAAAAGTGATAAATATTTTGAATATTTCAACAGATTCTCGATAATACCTAATAGTGGTACAGAGATTCACAATCGGAACGTGATAAAAAACCGGGTTCTAACAGATATCGAAATGTCGGCAATCGACAAAGAAGGTTGTTAAACAGATGGTACCCATTTAAATATCTCAAATAATATTTAGGGTTACATAGCTCCGTAGACATTCATTATTTTTACATTATTTTGTTGTATATCTCAAATGTTTGGATTTAGAAAGCTCCATACAGTCGAACGAATTTGAAAATTTCAATAATCAAGTTTCTTTTCTTTTGAATCCACATGTAAAATTTTCTTGAGATTTTTTTTGTCGGTAGGAATTACTGTTTTCTAAAGAATGAGTGGCAAAAGTTGAATTATTGTTTACTTTTCATTAAATTCATTTTATGTTCGTTGAAAAAGGTTTTAAACAGATGTTACTTTTTAAATATCTCAAATATTTCCGATTTACATAGCGATTTACAGTCATTCATTATTTCTACATTATTGTTATTGTGAACTAATTTGAAAATATCAACAGATTCTAGATAATCGAGTTTCTTCCCTTTTGATTCTACATGTAAAATTTTAATATTATATATTGTGGGACGTTTTCTAGACAATGAGTGGTAAAAGTAGAATTTTGTTTATTTTCCCTGAAACTCATTTCATGTTCGTTGAACCTCGTCTTGAAGGAACGTCCTGTTTGTCCTATATATTTATGACTGCACGTAGAACAAGATAACTAATAAACTATGTTTGGAGTAGGGTCCTTTGCGTTTTATAATACCGATGATAATTTGTTTTGCGTTTTGAAGCCAATATTGACATCTGATTTTGAAAAACTATTGGTCACTTTTTTTTTCAAAATGAGATGTCAATATTGCCTTCAAAAGTTTTTTTTCTGTTTTTTCTGTCTGTTTGCTTTTTCATTACCGCGAACCTCCGAAACTTCTTCACGGATTTTCATGTGCTTTTCATTATTAGTTAACGAAAAGCCTGGATCAATATTTAGGTTTTGTTTCATCGAAATCGAAAGATGAAAAAAATAAAGTCAATAGAGAATGAGTACCTGTATATATTCTGTACATTCTAGAAATTTGGTGAAATAACAGAATGGACAGAAAACAGAAAAAAATTAAATATCTGTCGATCTGTCATTCCTTAGAACTATTCTGAAATTTCTTGACATATTTTTATTCGGAATTCACAGGTAGATCACAAAAAACCTAGAATAGCATTTGGGCTTAGTTTCAGAGAAATTAAATGATGGAAAAAATTATATTCATTCAAAATGACAAGAAGAATTCTCGGATAGAAATGTTACATGAAATAAATACAATTAATCATCGAAATTCAGGTCCTGTTCATAACAAAATAGGCCAACTCTAGGTAAAATTACATTTTCTCACGTTAAGATAAGGTTCACCTAAACGAAGTGACGGTCACCAGCTGATTAACTAAAAGTGAAAAAAAAATTTGAATATCAAAACAAATTGAAATATGTTTATCTTCTACAATTTTAATTTCCAAAAGAATTTTTTTATTCAAAAAACTTTTAGAATTAAATTGATGTCTAAAACAAGCACCGCTCACATTTAATAGACGTTTATAATCAAAACTCAATATACAATGTCAAATGAAATAAATAACCCAACAGATATACGAAAGTAATTAAAATTAATAAATAAATATTCAAAGGAGACAAAATTTTGTTTCTGGTTTTATCTTTAAAAAATACTACTTGCCTTATAAAAACATGAACACACTTAAAGGACTTCCCAAAGAATATAATTTATTTGAAATCTTTAATATATTTAAATATTCGAACAAATTATTTCAAAAATCTCTAAAAAATGTGCACTATATCTTCAAAAAACAAATATAATTATAGATAATCCCGTCTTCAGCCCTTTTTCAATATTACAAATATCAAAATCAAAAACATAACCTACATCACTCACGTGTTAAAAGACTTAAGCTTCGAACTACAGATCAACTATATATTCAAGATTGATCTATGTTCTAACAAAATCAAAGAACAAAGTGAATTATTTTAAGGTTTACTTAAATTCATTGACATTCTATAATGAGATTTATTGAAGCCAAAATATAATTATATATTATATATAAAATAAAATAGAAAGGCTTTTTACTTGATAGAAGAAATATAACAAAATTTGAATATCAAAACAAATTGAAATATGTTTATCTTCTACAATTTTAATTTCCAAAAGAATTTTTTCATTCAAAAAACTTTTAGAATTAAATTAATGTCTAAAACAAGCACCGCTCACATTTAATAGACGTTTATAATCAAAACTCAATATACAATGTCAAATGAAATAAATAACCCAACAGATATACGAAAGTAATTAAAATTAATAATAAATATTCAAATATTTAAATTCAATAAATCTCATTATAGAATGTCAATGAATTTAAGTAAACCTTAAAATAATTCACTTTGTTCTTTGATTTTGTTAGAACATAGATCAATCTTGAATATATAGTTGATCTGTAGTTCGAAGCTTAAGTCTTTTAACACGTGAGTGATGTAGGTTATGTTTTTGATTTTGATATTTGTAATATTGAAAAAGGGCTGAAGACGGGATTATCTATAATTATATTTGTTTTTTGAAGATATAGTGCACATTTTTTAGAGATTTTTGAAATAATTTGTTCGAATATTTAAATATATTAAATATTTCAAATAAATTATATTCTTTGGGAAGTCCTTTAAGTGTGTTCATGTTTTTATAAGGCAAGTAGTATTTTTTAAAGATGAAACCAGAAACAAAATTTTGTCTCCTTTGAATATTTATTTATTAATTTTAATTACTTTCGTATATCTGTTGGGTTATTTATTTCATTTGACATTGTATATTGAGTTTTGATTATAAACGTCTATTAAATGTGAGCGGTGCTTGTTTTAGACATCAATTTAATTCTAAAAGTTTTTTGAATAAAAAAATTCTTTTGGAAATTAAAATTGTAGAAGATAAACATATTTCAATTTGTTTTGATATTCAAATTTTGTTATATTTCTTCTATCAAGTAAAGAGCCTTTCTATTTTATTTTAAAAGTGAAAAAATCTCACCTGATGTGGAATATGCCACAAAAAGAATTGCTAATACAAAAACAGGAAGGAACATGGCACAATTCCTAGTAGTATTGATAATATCGAAGTATCAATTGCCCTCGTCACTCGAAATGCATACACAGTAATATTAACAGAATTTTTACGAATCTTTTAAAACAACGTGTTCGGCAACAAACTATTTATACATCAATCTAAGATGACTTTATGAAATCAATTATGATTTAACTCCTATATATTAAACGAGGGTATAATTACACATCAGGAAGAACAGTAATGGACTTCAAATAAATATTTCAAAACCAAAGGAGTTGAGTTTTCGAACTTTATATATACGATTTTCTCTGATCAGTCTTTATATTTCTCTCATTATTCAAAATCATTTCGTGTTATTTATAAATCATTATGTATGCAACTGAGGTGAAAGGTTATTTTTATAATTAATCATCGCAGGGAAAATTTTAATGCAGGTTCAACTGATTAATAATAACAATAATGAATTTTTATTTGATCTTGGAACCCGAAGGTGTCGATCACTCCCAAGAAAAAATAATTAACTAACTTAAATTAACTAATAATTCAGAAAACTTAAGAGTTCATCAAAATCCTTTTCACTAAAAAATTCTTAAACACTATAGCATATTCTGATTAAAATTTTTTTCAGAATTTTTTTTGTAATACAGCAATTCCTAAAATTACTTAAAGTTTTACGATTAGTTTTATATTCAGCTTCAGAAGCAAGATTTTCAGATCGTTATTGTTGTTGATCGTATACACGTTACTCGTATATTGTATATAAATATATACTACTCTGTCAAGAAAGTACCGGGAATTTTCAATTAAAACAACATTTTTACATTTAATCATCAAAATTTATTGGGTCGCCTTCAAAATAGGCTCCATTTGCTCCAATACATCTATGCCAACGGCAATTCCAATTATCGAAACATTTTTTATAGGCGCTTTTCGGGATGGACTTTAGCTCTCGCGCCGAATTTTGTTTTATGGCTTCAATCGACTCAAAACGGGTGCCACGAAGGGGCAATTTTAGTTTTGGGAAGAGGAAAAAGTCGCAGGGAGCCAAATCCGGCGAATACGGTGGTTGCTGAAGCACGTTTGTTGAGTTTTTGGCGAGAAAGTCAGTCACAATCGTAGCTCGGTGAGAAGGCGCGTTATCGTCATGCAAAATCCATGAGTTGTTCGCCCACAAATTTGGCCGCTTCTTACGGATACGCTCACGCAAACGTTTCATAACGCCTAGGTAATACTCCTTGTTTACCGTCTGACCCTCTGGAATGAATTCGTAGTGCACCACGCCACGGATATCGAAGAAAACAATGAGCATCACCTTCATTTTCGAGCGGCTTTGGCGTGGTTTTTTCGGTTTCGGCTCATTTTTTGCCACCCATTCCGATGATTGCTGGCTTGTTTGCATATCGTACTCGTAGACCCAGGTCTCATCACTAGTTATAATGCGTTCCATGAATGTAGAATCGGAATTACAGCGATCCAGCAGGTCTGAAGCAACCTGTTCGCGATGACGTTTTTGAAGAAAATTCAGGTCTTTCGGTACGAGTCGTGCGGCCACCTTTCTCATGCTCAAAATATCAATCAAAATCGTACGTGCGGACTCGTGGGATATCTTAAGATCATGTGCTATCTCTCTCAAGCTGGTACGATGGTTTTCCAGCACCCTTTCCTTAATTTTATCGACGTTATCTTCGATCGAAGCCGTCGATGGGCGACCACTTCACGACCGTCCTTGAAGGCTCTGTACCACTGATATGCACGAGTTTTCGATAGAGCATTATCACCAAAGGCCTTTTGCAACATTTTCAATGCATCGGCACACGAAAATTCATTTGCAACACAAAACTTTAAACAAATTCTTTGCTCAACGTAATCACCCATAGTAAAAATCGGCACGCACTCTGACCTCGACTGACTTAATCAGCTGTTGCAAACACACTAGTTGACAGATCCCGCTCAAGCTTGGCTTAGTAATTAAGGACAGTGATACCAACCTAGGAAAAAAAAATTTTACCTGCCTCATTGCCCCGCCAGATTTAAATCGATAATTCCCGGTACTTTCTTGACAGAATGTATATACATATATACACTCGTATATTGATATTGATATATTGATATGACAGGGTGTATCATAAAATCATAATAAAGAAAATGGAGAGATAGGATATAAGAGAGAGGTGTAGCACTGAGACCTTTTGCATCCTATCTACCTGAAATAATTCAAGGAACAAAGGATGGTAACAAAGGACATCATATTCATAGAACCACAGATGAATGCCAAACAAAACACCTGCGAAAACTGGATAAATAGTTCCGAACTAATAACCTGGCAATGAACATAACTGAAACGAAAACGAAAATACGGATATTCAGAGAGAAAACTCAACATGCTATTAATGCAATATATATTAATGAGAATATCATAGATGAGGACCAGATACCTTTCCTGGGAATTCAGATTGACTACAACCTGAATTGAAAACCACAAATTGAAAATATGGTTGAAAATCTGACAAGATACTGTAAGACTGTTAACGAAAACTGTTGGTTTTGATGCTTACCATGCTTATATGCATTCAAAACTCATGGGATTTGTTTTTTGCCAAATTCAGGTTTACTTCAGAAAAGATGCCTAAGGATTGTCTTCAATATGAAACCTATAAAAAGTTTTTATTCAACACAATGTTTTAACACTGTACTAACTTCACTGATATAAAATAAAAAGTGGGCCACTGCTTTTTCTGGCACAAAGAAATCGCAAAGAGAGCAGCCAATGATACTTGCAGCTGTATCTATAATTTTTTAAAAAGGGAAGCACGCAAAAGTGGGAATGTCATTTTTTACTCTGACAACTGCTCAGGGCAGAACAAAAACAAGTTTTTGTTTTGTTTGTACCTGTTTTTTGTGGTTACACCCAGAATGAAGATGATAGCATGCATGCTACAATAAAAAAGAAGAAAAAACGGGTTCTTAAAAGCGGTCCAATTTATATTCCTGCAGAGTGGGACAACTATTATCAAGTCGGCTAAGAAAACTGGAGTGCCCTACAATGTCAATGAAATCTGTACTCAGGATATTTATGACTTAAGTAATTAAGTACGGAATTGGTAAAAAATTTCATAAAAAACAGAAAAAGGAAGTAAAATAGAAAGGCCTTTTACTTGATAGAAGAAATATAACAAAATTTGAATATTAAAACAAATTAATATATGTTTATCTTCTACAATTTTAATTTAAAAAATTTTTATTCAAAAAACTTTTAGAATTAAATTAATGTCTAAAACAAGCACCGCTTATATTTAATAGACGTATATAATCTAAACTCAATATACAATGTCAAATGGAATAAATAAACCAAAAGATATACGAAAGTCCCTAAAAATAAAAAATAAATATTTAAAGGAGACAAAATTTGTTTCTGGTCTTGCCTTCAAAACGCCACTTGCATCTTAAAAACACGAACACACTTAAAGGACCTCTCAAAGAATATAATTTATTTGAAATATTTAATATATTTAAATATTCGAATAAGTAAATTCAGAAATCTCTCAAAGCATACACTATATCTTCAAAAAACAAATATAGTTTTAAGCAATTCCGTCTTCAGTCCTGAAATATATTCAAAATATCAAAATCAAAAAACTAACCCATACCAAACCACTCACCACGTGTAAATGAATAATGTTTCGAGACATAGGTCATCTTTATAATTCAAGATTTATCTATGCTCTAACAGACTTAAATTCATTGACATTGCATAATGAGATTTATTGAAGCCAAAATATAATTATATATTATATATAAAATAAAATAGAAAGGCCTTTTACTTGATAGAAGAAATATAACAAAATTTGAATATTAAAACAAATTAATATATGTTTATCTTCTACAATTTTAATTTAAAAAATTTTTATTCAAAAAACTTTTAGAATTA
This sequence comes from Megalocaria dilatata, assembly GCA_034642435.1. Classification (NCBI taxonomy): domain Eukaryota; kingdom Metazoa; phylum Arthropoda; class Insecta; order Coleoptera; family Coccinellidae; genus Megalocaria; species Megalocaria dilatata. The sequence continues at coordinate 94,410,191 of CM067854.1, forward strand.
AATTAATGTCTAAAACAAGCACCGCTTATATTTAATAGACGTATATAATCTAAACTCAATATACAATGTCAAATGGAATAAATAAACCAAAAGATATACGAAAGTCCCTAAAATTAATAAATAAATATTTAAAGGAGACAAAATTTGTTTCTGGTCTTGCCTTCAAAACGCCACTTGCATCTTAAAAACACGAACACACTTAAAGGACCTCTCAAAGAATATAATTTATTTGAAATATTTAATATATTTAAATATTCGAATAAGTAAATTCAGAAATCTCTCAAAGCATGCACTATATCTTCAAAAAACAAATATAGTTTTAAGCAATTCCGTCTTCAGTCCTGAAATATATTCAAAATATCAAAATCAAAAAACTAACCTATACCAAACCACTCACCACGTGTAAATGAATAATGTTTCGAGACATAGATCATCTTTATAATTCAAGATTTATCTATGCTCTAACAGAATCAAAGAACAGTGTGAGCTATTTTTAAGGCTTACTTAATATTCAAATTTTGTTATATTTCTTCTATCAAGTAAAAGGCCTTTCTATTTTATTTTATATATAATATATAATTATATTTTGGTTTCAATAAATCTCATTATGCAATGTCAATGAATTTAAGTCTGTTAGAGCATAGATAAATCTTGAATTATAAAGATGACCTATGTCTCGAAACATTATTCATTTACACGTGGTGAGTGGTTTGGTATGGGTTAGTTTTTTGATTTTGATATTTTGAATATATTTCAGGACTGAAGACGGAATTGCTTAAAACTATATTTGTTTTTTGAAGATATAGTGTATGCTTTGAGAGATTTCTGAATTTACTTATTCGAATATTTAAATATATTAAATATTTCAAATAAATTATATTCTTTGAGAGGTCCTTTAAGTGTGTTCGTGTTTTTAAGATGCAAGTGGCGTTTTGAAGGCAAGACCAGAAACAAATTTTGTCTCCTTTAAATATTTATTTATTAATTTTAGGGACTTTCGTATATCTTTTGGTTTATTTATTCCATTTGACATTGTATATTGAGTTTAGATTATATACGTCTATTAAATATAAGCGGTGCTTGTTTTAGACATTAATTTAATTCTAAAAGTTTTTTGAATAAAAATTTTTTAAATTAAAATTGTAGAAGATAAACATATATTAATTTGTTTTAATATTCAAATTTAGAAAAAGGAAGGTTTGTTTGGAACGACTTGAAAATTATTAATGTAAAAAAAAACAATTCAATACTATATATTACAAAACTTCTTGAACTCAAGATAGTTTTAAGTCTATTGATGTCAGGCTAAAAATCAAACAACCGCTTAGAATTAATCAGGATCAGAAGAAAATCCAGTTGAAGCGAGTCTTCAAAAAGCCGCCTTCGATTGGAAAAAAGAAGATGAAGGATCTGTTGGACCTCTCCAGAGACAGTTCTATCAGATCTGTTTAATGGCCATTTTACGAAAATTTATCAGAAAAATCAGATGTAGCAGAGGAACGCTCTGAGTCGGACTCTGAGTAGTTTTTTTATATTATTTTAAAATTTATTTTTGGATATGCTCAAGTTATCAAACGGGCAAAAATTTGTTGTTTTTTAAAATGAAATCATTAATTTTCAATTTCATAAGTTATTTTTATTTCAAATCTTCTAGCAAAAAAATTGAAACAATCCATCAGTCACGGATCCAGAAAAAAAAGTAATATATCGTAATTACAGAAAAAACATAAGTTCAGTAGTGTAACAACTCACTCAAAGTTCAAATGTTTATTGGTTTCAAAGAAAATGTCCTAAATTTATCACATATTATTATAACTAACGGCTAATCAAACTTAATCCCCTTATTTCTGTACGTAAAACAAAAATTAGAAGAAAATATTCAACGTTTTCACTTATTAAATTTCTTTTTCTCTATTTTTTGCAATTTTGTACTGGTTACACCATTGAACTGAGGTATCGATTTGTTAGATCGAGGCGAAACGCTGCTGTTATACGATTTTTATTCAATGATTTCATTATTGAATTAAGTACCTGGTATATATCGTTTATTGTTAATGTTTCTTGCCTAAAATCATATTTCTGTTTTTGTAAGACTCAAAAAAAAATGGTTGTCATAATTATTCTTGTTACCCTTTCTGTGAATTTGATTTACCCAAGATTCTTTGAGAGCTTGTGAATAGTTTCCTGTTTTTATTCTTCTGTCAGTTCTATGTGTTTTATCAGTATTGATGCACTCGTTTTCAGAAGACTAAGAAGTTCCATCATATCCAACGAACTCTTTATTTTTCATTTGCATAAAATAATATTTTCTGCTCTATCACTGGGCTCAGAAATATGCTCATATCACGAAGTTTTATAGTTGCTGCATTGTCAATGATACTTATGTTCTCAATTTCAACATTCCCAGTGTAAACTTAGATATATTCCAGCACCTATTTGGGAAAAATATCTGGTTCCTCCTTGTTCTCATTATATAATAGAATTTTTCAGATTCGTGCGTACCAGCCCTTCAGTAAATGAAATATTATTTCTAAAACCCAGAATACATTCTGTCAAGAAAGTACCGGGAATTATCGATTTAAATCTGGCGGGGCAATGAGGCAGGTAAAAGTTTATTTTCCTAGGTTGGTACCACTGTCCTTAATTACTATGCCAAGCTTGAGCGGGATCTGTCAACTAGTGTGTTTGCAACAGCTGATTAAGTCAGTCGATGTCAGAGTGCGTGCCGATTTTTACTATGGGTGATTATGTTGAGCAAAGAATTTGTTTAAAGTTTTGTGTTGAAAATGAATTTTCGTGTGCCGATGCATTGAAAATGTTGCAAAAGGCCTTTGGTGATAATGCTCTATCGAAAACTAGTGCATATCAGTGGTACAGAGCCTTCAAGGACGGTCGTGAAGTGGTCGCCCATCGACGGCTTCGATCGAAGATAACGTCGATAAAATTAAGAAAAGGGTGCTGGAAAACCAGCTTGAGAGAGATAGCACATGATCTTAAGATATCCCGCGAGTCCGCACGTACGATTTTGATTGATATTTTGGGCATGAGAAAGGTGGCCGCACGACTCGTACCGAAAGACCTGAATTTTCTTCAAAAACGTCATCGCGAACAGGTTGCTTCAGACATGCTGGATCGCTGTAATTCCGATTCTACATTCATGGAACGCATTATAACTGGTGATGAGACCTGGGTCTACGAGTACGATATGCAAACAAGCCAGCAATCATCGGAATGGGTGGCAAAAAATGAGCCGAAACCGAAAAAACCACGCCAAAGCCGCTCGAAAATGAAGGTGATGCTCATTGTTTTCTTCGATATCCGTGGCGTGGTGCACTACGAATTCGTTCCAGAGGGTCAGACGGCAAACAAGGAGTATTACCTAGGCGTTATGAAACGTTTGCGTGAGTGTATCCGTAAGAAGCGGCCAAATTTGTGGGCGAACAACTCATGGATTTTGCATGACGATAACGCGCCTTCTCACCGAGCTACGATTGTGACTGACTTTCTCGCAAAAAACTCAACAAACGTGCTTCAGCAACCACCGTATTCGCCGGATTTGGCTCCCTGCGACTTTTTCCTCTTCCCAAAACTAAAATTGCCCCTTCGTGGCACCCGTTTTGAGTCGATTGAAGCCATAAAACAAAATTCGGCGCGAGAGCTAAAGTCCATCCCGGAAAGCGCCTATAAAAAATGTTTCGATAATTGGAAGTGCCGTTGGCATAAATGTATTGGAGCAAATGGAGCCTATTATGAAGGCGACCCAATAAATTCCCGGTACTTTCTTGACAGAGTAGTAAGTTAGAGTTCCTCTCAAATTACATTACTGATTCATATTATAGGTTGCTTCATTTCGGGAGGTTAGATGTTGGCAGCCTTTGTTGGCCATTTTATTTTGGTGACCTCTGTCTAACATGCAATTCATTTTTCAGTTACAAACGAAAATCATCATAATAATTACACGATTGAGCAGAATGTCGAGATAATAAAATTTTATCATTAAAATGAGCATCACTGCAAATTTTGCACGCGCTATGCCCATTTTACACGGTGGCTTTTTAAAGTCGAATCTCCTATAGTTGGTAGCTGAATCAGAGGGGACCGGTTTTTAAAATTTTTCGCGGTGCGTGAAAGCATGCGAGGCAGTTAATTCTTCGCCGTGCAAAAAGACCGATGATGAAATTGACCGATTTGGACGTAGACGGTATGTGGTTCCAATAGGACGTCGCTGAAGATATTCTTACTTCTCATAGAGCTGACGTGGATAGGCCATCAAGTACGAGCGATTTAATCTCCCTAGATTTTTTCTTTAGTTTCCTGTTATCGCAAGTCTGTACCAATAAACTGCAGACCTCCGAGGACCTTAAAGTCAACATAGCAAATGTCTTTACTCTTATTCAGCCGGATCTATGCGGCGAATTCGTGGGTGTATGATCACCCCCATAAACGGGATTGCAACCTCATCGAGAACCTTATGCGGCAATAGCCGCATAAGGTTCTCGTTTCATCCTTTTCAAAGCTTTGCAATTCTATTTATGAGTATGTTAAAAAAATTCAATTTGGCGTTTTGCTGTAAAAAAACACGTTGGAAGTGGTGAATAGTAGAGTGTATTAAGTGGTAGAGTTTCTGAACGAATTTTAGTTAATAAGAAGTTCAAGTTATCTACCGTTTAATTCTAAACAGAAAAAATATGTTTCCACAATAGTTCATTTTAATTGATTATTTCAGGTGTTACTCCATTACATGCCACCATTTTTTTTGACGAAGATCTTCTGGAGAAATTTGTAAGAGAAAATTCTGAACAAAGACACTGCTACTATTTGAAAATGAACGGTAGGCTATTTGAAAATTTTACCAATTGAAACTCGTTTAGAAATTCCTCTTCCTATTGCACTTCACACATACCTTCCAACGAATTTCTTACACCTAAACGAAATATGCCAACAGAATTTGTGTGGAATTTTATAAATAGAACTGCAAGCCTGAAGTCACACCCGACCCCTTATTGCCACTTAAGATTCTTAAGGGGGTTGCCATTCCGAATAGAGAAGTAATTTTTAATCAAAATAAAAATTAACCTTATCGCCATTTTCCGGTAAAAAACTCATACTTACAGAAATATCCGACTGGACTGTTTTATGTGAACCACCCAGTATATGCTACTCACATTCTAGGGCTATAGTCTGCTGAATATATTCTTGCAGATGGGACTGCTTATTTTTTATATACATGAATTAGGTATTCATAAAAATCTGGAAAAATCCTCACCCACTTTTTTATTTCTATCTTTATGAAAATAAACGTTTTGAATTTTTTCATCAGCCATGTACCTATACTATTGTTATTGATATTATCCTGATACTCTCAGATCTTTGCAAAAATCCCTCAAAAGTTTCAGGGTAGCTTGTGCAAGCTAAAAGATCAGTTGTGTTCTAGTTGGTTCTTTCTTCCTCACTCCACCTTAGATATAGCAATGTTTTATTTTTGTTCCAATTGTGTAATAGTGGTCGACCGTCCTAGTGAGGACATTTGTCCCCTCATCAAGATGCGAACCAGCACCAGAATAGATTCTCTACTTTCGAGTCGGCTGTTTAACTACTTCACCGCCAAGACTGTCACTGCATAAGATAATCTTGTGTTATTTTTGTCAAATCTAATATTTTTCGACTGATGACAATAAATTAATCACTCTACCCCGCAATTTCATTGAAGTTGTTTTGGCTACGAGATTAGAAAAAAGGGAATTGAGGATAGAATTTTCCTGATTTTCTATTCCAATAATCATACTCAACTTTATTCAAATATCGAAATAATTTATTTCAACAATTATTCATGATCAATAATGAATAGTCAACAGTTCAAATGAACCCTTTCAATAATTCATTAAAATTATTCATTCTGAAATATATCGAAAACATTATGCAATATACTATTTTGTTTATAGTGCCAAACACTGTTTATCCAAATTAATAAAAAGTTAGTATTTTATCTTAAGGAAAGCTATGAAATTGTAACATACGAAATATAATTCATTCATAATATAATATAAGTAAGTGCAGTTAAAATATTTAAAATTCATATACTGAATTGTTTCAGCTGTTACTATTTGGTAGTTGATCATAATTAAAACAAATTGTAGAAATTACTATGTTTCACTACCAATAAAAAGATATATTACACATTTTCTTGTGACTTGAGTTTCGGGAAGTGAACTATCCCATCATCAGACAACTGAAGACCTAACAGTGGTACAGAGGTATTTAAACAAAAGTGATAAATATTTCGAATATTTCAATAGATTCTAGGTAACACCTAATAGGGGTACAGAGGTTTACGAGCAGAACGTGATGAAAAACTGGGTTAAAATAGAGGGGACTTCTGACAGATATCGGAATGTCGGCAATCCACAAAGAAGGTTGTTAAACAGATGGTACCCATTTAAATATCTCAAATAATTTTTGGGGTTACATAGCTCCGTACAGTGATTCATTATTTTTACATTATTTTGTTGTATATCTCAAATATTTGGATTTACATAGCTCCGTACAGTCATTAATTATTTTTATTGTGGACGAATTTGAAAATTTCAATAATCAAGTTTCTTTCTTTTAAATCTACATGCAAAATATTCTTATGATTTTCTTTTGTCGAAAGAAATGACTGTTCTCTAAAGAATGAGTAGCAAAAGTTGAATTTTTGTTTACTTTTCATTGAATTAATTTTATGTTTGTTGAAAAAGGTTTTAAACAGATATTACTTTTTAAATATCTCAAATATTATCGATTTACATAGCTCCGTATAGTCAATCTTTATTTTTACATTATTGTTATTGTGAACTGATTTGAAAATTTCAACGGATTCTAGATAATCGAGTTTCTTCCCTTTTGATTCTACATGTAAAATTTTAAAATCATACAATCAATGAATAATTTGTAAAGGGAAACTTTACTTTTCGACAATTCAAAATCATTCCGAAATATCATTTTTCTAAAATCGCTCATGAATGTCTACTTTCACGGAGCAACTTCAGATTCCAAAATATGCTTGGTATTTCATACACTAATGAAAACGGTGCGGGACATTTATTGACGTCCTAGGTCGTTAAAATTGGTGACTACTGCTGTTTCATATATATTTTAGACAGACGCAATCAATAAACTCACATCGAGAGCATTTGTTGAATACGTTATTACACATCTGGAGAGTTGAATATAACTATTTTAGTATATTTATAGTTACGTTGCAGTTTGTACAACTATTAAACATGGGCTGAACTCTATGTGGAAAGGCATTTTCTATGTAATTTCTTCTCTGAAAATTTTGCTACAGTTTGAGGAATTCTGGCAACCTTTACCAATTGAATATTCAAAGGAACAGTGGCAACTTCCAAAGTTTTATGGAAGGCATGTAACATATTCACTATATAATAGCATACAAGTTTCGTTCGTAATAAATGATCTTGGCTGTTTTGTTTTATTATTGGCTGATTCAATCAAGAGCTTAGATTAAAATCATCTTGCTCATTCAAAATTAGTTGATATAGTTCATCACGTAATACAAGAAATCAAGGCATTTTTTTATTTTGTTCATCTGACCAAACTTTTAATTTCTTTGTTTTAAAGTTGTCCTTTGATGTCTCAGGAAAGCGATTTCAGAAAAAATATTATCTTTACCTCGGTCAACAATTTACATTGTCACCCAGGAATGTACTTCTTTTACTACACGATACACATTGTACTATTATTTATCATTTTCCATCAGAATTTGAATCCGACTCTGCTTTCCATCTAGACTTCATTGAACGAAAATCGTTCTGAAACATATAAAACTATTCTGAGAAAATTGATTCTCATAGAAATCACTGCAATCTGATGTGATTCCCAGGTTACCAAGGTTTTAATCTTTCATTAACGTCACTCCGTTTGATAATAACAATAATAATTATTAGGTACTATTCATAGCATGATGAAGAGTTATCTATTCATATGAATTTCTTCAAACAAGAAGCATTCAATCGGTTTCATAACATTGAAAATTTTTCCGAATATATTCAGAATTTTAAATAACCAAACAAAATTGTAGCACTTTTCCACAAATTAACTGTGTGATTGTATCACTCATCATACCAGTGTAGAGCCTCGATTTTTAGTCAAATTATACAATATATGGTCACACAATTGAGATCTTTCATATTTTAATAAGGAGAGAGCATTTTAAGTTCTTATAATGCTCTAAAACTCAAAACATGGATCCGTTTCAACATACTGCAGTGTACAAGGTGTCCCGGCACTACGTGACTCTTTCTCAGGTGTGAATAAAGTGTATGAAGGCGAGTCAGGAATGCTTTAATTTTTTTCCAATGACGATCCTCTGCGAAGATATGTGCCCCCAAATGGTACTCCCATAATTCAGTTTTTTTGTCATAACTTACGAACGACTCAACTTATTCTAGTAATTATTTGAATTTGAGTAAATACAAATATCCGTAATTACTTGTTTCCAACTCCTTCCTCATAAGTCTTCAAGACCGCAAAGGACGCTCCAGTTGTGTTCTGGGTAGGCTTTGTTACTGCAATCTTACGCCACTTTAGGTCACAGCACTGTTGATTTCCGACCCAACAGTGAAATGGTAGCTGAAACCCGTCCATTTAGAAAATTTCATTTCCACCTGAATAGGATTTGGATCAACGATCTTTCGGTTACGATCTCAAAGCCGATTCCATAATTTGTCTCGATAAGTATTTTTGATTTCTTATGTCTATTTAAGGGAGAATTTTACCAAAAAGAGGAATTGAAAGAGGAAGGATGTTTGAATAGTAGCACTAGAATAAGAGGTTTTGAATAGAATGTAGCAAGATCCAACAAAGAACGATAGACAATTGTCGACTGAGATTATATCAAAATCTATCGCTCATCCAATTCTAAAAGAGCAGCTGCTTCATCCGTTTCATCTTCATAAACATTATTCAATCCGCCTGACAGATTTTCCTCCAAGTGTGTGGTTTGCTGAATGGTTTTTGGAACAACAAAGATGTGAGCAGAGTTTATTATTAAAGTTTCATTTACTGATGAAGCTGATTTCGGTTAAAATGACGTTATAAATTTTCATAACATCCATGAATGGCAAGAGGGAAATCCACACGCTTCTGTTGAATTTTCAGCACATATTATATGTGAATGCTTGGGTGAGAACATTTGGAAATCAATTGGTTGAACTGTGCATTCTTTCCAACGGAGTTGGTGAGATATTTAGAATTTCTTCTCGAACAACTACCAAATTTATCAGAAGATTTTCCATTGCTAGCTCACCATAGAATGTGGTTCATGCAGGATGAAGCACCTCCTCATTTTGGACAACATGTCAGTCAACATTTGAACAACGCATTTCTAAATCGATGGATTGGTAGATGTGGGCCTGTAGCTTGGTCACCTCGGTCAACAGACCTAAATCTACTAGTTTATTTTTCTTGGGATCATCTGAAAGCTTTGGTTCACAAAATACCTGGAAACACCTAAGAAGAGCTCATAAAGAATAAATGTTCATTGCAAGGCAATAAAGAATAAACCGGTTATGTTTCGACGGCCAGCGGCGCCTGAGGAAATACGTTGAATTTCGCGGTATACATATTTAACATAGACTCTGAGAATTTTTCATGGTGTTTCTTTGTTTTTTCTAAATATCCATTGTAAGAATTCCTTTCATGAAATCATTTACCAGTTTCTCGAAGTCTTTGATCCACAGCCTTGAATGTATTTTTACGCGTTAAACTCCGTTGCTCTATCAGCGTTACAAAATGCACGCCCGTCCATTAAATGCATATCCGCATATTCTTCTCTAGTGAAATAATTCATAATATTTATTCGTTATACAAAATTAAAATAAATTTGAATGAAAACTGTATGTATTTGACAATTGAAGTTTCAGAAAAATGAACAATCATAGTAAGAGAAAGAAAATCCCTTGTCAGATAAGGTCACCTGGGGAAGACCTCTGCAGCTGTGGCACGTCCATGAAACTCTCTCGATTCGAAGATTATCGAGTCGATTGCCGATAAAATCGCCAAAACAAACTACTTTGTAAGCCGGGTCTTTGACGGTTCACCGGTTTCCTGTAGGATCCACACAATTTTACGGCCATTTCTCTTAAAAAATTACGCTGATCAAATTCACGAGGACTTAACCAACATTTAGGTCAAAAATTGAAAATTTTTCACTAGTTTTGAATGAGAAAATTAGAATTATTATTCAAGTCCGTAAATAATAACCGTATGTTTGAAAACATTGTCTTGCTCTTAAAATACATTTTGTAATACCCATGTGACTCAAATAAATTAAATTCTGCATATCTTTTCTCAAAGATTTGGGTACTACCAAACAATTTTCTCTATATATCAGTTAATATTTCATAAGTAATTCTGCTTTATTGTTTATTGAATTAAAATCATTCTATGTTTCTGTTTTGAATTGATTTAATCGAGTTTCAGTAATTGGAAAATTCTTCTTCGAATAATTTAATTGAGCTTCATATTCGTTATCAAATTTCCTGACATCATCGAAATATACTTTTCCTTTCCTGGCATGAATACGATCTCAAATTATAGGCTTGTGATCTTGATGCGCACACGATAGGTTGTTCTTCTAAAAGAGCTGCCCCTAAAACATCTCTACATGCATCTACTGATAATATTAAAGTTTCTGAAGGATCGTAAAAACTATTATAAGAACTGGTTTTTCAGTCAAAATTTGTTTCAAATGATTGGATAAATTTTTTGTGCAAAACATCATTCAAGCTGAACGTTCTTTTTAATAATTCCCTCAAAGGAGCGGGCAATTAAGATACATGATAAAATTATGTAAATAATTGATGCCTAAAGAATTGTGCAATTTTTTTATTTTAGTTGGTTCTGGATAATTTTCTGTAGCAATAATTTGTGAATTATCTGGTTTTATACCTTCACTGGTTTTTTTATGGTTTATATAACCTACTTGAGTTAAGGAAAATCCACATTTGCTGGGTTGAATTTTATATTATATTTTCGTGTTTTTTCTGATACTTGTATCGTGTAATACTGTTATCGTGTTCATCTTTAGAACTTTCCCAAACTAAAATATCATTTACGTAAATATAAACGCCTTTAATAACCTCAAAACACCACATTAATTCTCTGAAAAACCTCAATACTACATTTCAAACCAAACGGCAATCTTTTGAATCAATATCTCTCGAAATGGCTATTGAAAGTACATAACATTGAACAATACGCGTCAGACGCTTTATTCCAGAATGTATGATTTGAATCTAAAACACGCCTTTTAAACAACTTATAATATCAGTATATGTGGGTATTGAAAAATATTCACGTTTTATTTCTTCATTAAGATAAGTGGGGTCAATATAAATTCGAAAATCTCCATTAGTTTTAAAAAAACCTATTCTTATTATTTTATTAGGTTTATCCACTATGATCAGAAAATTTACTGTAAAATAGAAAAAGGCTTCTAACTCGATAGAAGAAATATAACAAAATTTGAATATCAAAACAGATTTAATCTGTTAGTCTTCTACAATTTTCATCTTGGTTGGTTCATCTTATTAAATAAACAAAGCTAGTTCATCATCGAGATACCTGCAGGGGCAAATAAATAATACAATATAGTATTAATTATTTTCATTAAAACTGTATGAATATAAATTCCCAAAATATTTTGATAATAGAGTGGCAGGCAGGCAAGCATATATATATATATATATATACAGATATATATATATATAGTTATGGAATTACAAATAAAGAAATTTTGGTATGAATACTAATTAGATCACCCTTGTATGTAGTTGATGTATTCTATGTTTCCGGCTAGCTCTTAAGATTATAATTTTGAATAATTGAAATTAAAATATTATTAAATTTGATTAATATTAGAGGGAGGGTTCAATTTGAATTTTAAAAGATTGAATTTTTCAATTATATTTTAAGAAAGTAATATGAAATATTATAATCAGTGATCAATAACCTAAATCTAATTCTATGTTAACCTAACCTTATCTTAATATCCTAACGTAATTCTAATGTAAACAGTGATTATTATTTCTAAACTTCTTTGTGGAAAGATTAACAGTATTGAATTTTTAATGCCTTTGGTAAGTTTGTTCTTCAATTTATGATTGTTCCTTTTTACTGTCCCTTCTTCGTTTCAGGAATAACACTGGTTTCGTTGGAAACAACACTTCTAGAACGTTCTGAAATTCACAGGCTACTTTGTTGATTTTCTTCAATATATCCAATTCGTTTGAAACTTAATTTCTATATGATATTTTTCCATTCACATTCAGGTAATGTATTTTCTGGATTCAATTTCCATTTACAATAACCAAATAATCTTCCTTTTTTAGATGATGATACTTTTTTGAACTTTAATTGATTATGGACCGACAAGGATTCTACTCTGCATGTAATTGGAGACTGCCGACTTTTTCTGTGTTTGCCCTATTTATAGTTTTCAAGAAAAATTGAATTTCAAAGCTTACTAGCTTCTGTCAAAATTATATAAAAATGATGCATTTGATGATTTTACAAAATTTACAATATTTCCTGGTTTAAAATTACTTTTGAAAATTAGCTTATTTTTTTAACTACATTTTGATGTATGTTTCATGTTAAACAAAACAGTGAAAGTCTTGCTTTTCCTTCGTAAAGTATTTCAAGAGTCAAAATTTTACAAATTTTAACTTCTAATGCTTATAACTTATAAAATACTTAATATTACTTATGAAATTGATTAAATTTCTTTAGCTTAGATGCTATTGCAATACTATTGATGCCTAAACATTTTCAAGGATCTCTCTTACTTTAATCCTTTGAAAATATCTGACGTAGATGCTATCTTTCATTGAATTAAGTGAATGTTGATCAAATTTGCCCTCTTTACATCATTCTGGTGAGTTATATTTAATTTAGCTTGTTCTTTGTCAACAATTTCACTAAAGTTTATATGTGATTCATTAAAATAACAAATCTTTTCAACAAATTCTTCATCAATTTCAAATTGAATATCTAAATTCAAATTACTTCTATTTATTGCAACTTTGGCTGGTTTTATATTGAATAATTGTGAATTGAAATCTCCCTGTGAATTCTATTTATAAACTGTCAACAAAATTACTGTGTTTTGATAACCGTTCAAAGAATTTTAATTTAACTAGTCGTTATGTATCCTGAATATCCTTTTTCTTCATAATTTTAGCTTGTGAGTGTTTTTACGAATTGAATTATTGATATTTCTGTCAGAATAGATATTATTTAATGAATTTTGCTCTGGTTATACTCTATCGAGTCAACTTATATACAAAGGTGAGTCTTTTCCTTAATATATTTATGTAATTATTTATTTTAACTGTAAATTCCATGACAATATATATATATATATATATATATGTATATATATATATATATATATATGAATATATATATATATATATATATATATATATATATATATATATATATATATATATAGGGCCTTTCAATATATTGAAAAATAGAATAATTCTGTTATATCTCCTTACGAATTTCAATTTTATAAAATTCGAAAAAATCAAATTAAATGCTTACACAAATTCATGTTCTCCTTGAAAAAAATTTAAGGCCAGTCGCCGTAGGAACATCGTAAAGGAATGATATCATTTTGAAAATTAGAAGAAATGAAGATGTAAGACTAATTATTTTTGTTCGAAAGGCTAAATAATTGCAATGACTAATCGAAAATAATGAAATTTGTAATAGAAAAACTATGCATATTAAAATTCAAAATTATAGAATTTTCATGATAATGTTACATAGTAACGCACAGAATTTGTATGTTCATTTATGCGAATTATTTTTCTTTATAAACTGTATTCACATAAGGAAGTTCCATAAAAGAATTAAGGATGAAATAAATCGAATTGAATTCATTAAATTAGATCATTATTATAGTTTATTCAAACAAAAAGTTCTCAATTACACAGTTCTTTATTACATCTTACACACCCACAGTTTCAGTTCACATTCGAAACATAATTATATTATAAACAACTTCATAATAACAATTTCAATAGTACTGACTAAACTAACAAATTTTACAAAGAATTTTCTTGTTCAAATCAATCCGCAGAAGGTTCTTTTTCTATTTCTTCAATACCCATACCTTGTACGGGAGAATTAGGAGAATCTGGCTGTTCCTTTTTGTCCTCCAAATTACCCTGAAATAATGCCAACTTTGATTGGTGATATTTCCGACGTCGTGGTGGACTAAAACTTCTTTTGTTGCATGCGTTTCGTATCAACTCATTGGTTTTTAAGAAAGAAGTTTCTTCCTTAACAATATTCTCAAGGAGACCACGAATGATGAAAGCTTTTTTTAATTTTTCTTTAAGCTGTTTTGATTTCTTCTCAGTTTTTACGATGCCCGTATTTTGGATTGTTTCCTGACTTTCGTTCGGGGTTTATCGTTTGGCAGCGGAGTATAATTTTCGGCACATTAATTTCTGCCACATTTGGTCATCTTTCTCCTGTCCTAATTTCTTATGCTTCAATACGAAGTTAGCATGTAGATTTTTCAAATCGATATAGATTTTCATCTTTACAACCTGCAAAATTAAATTATTAATAATTGAATTTCGCACGACTTTCGTTTCGGTTTCTGAAAGTTCATCTAATTTTTCACGCTTATCCAAATTTGTTACAGCACTGAACTCATAAACAAACTTCAATTTATAATATACATATCAACAAGGAAACTGTTGTTTCCTTGTTCATATTATAGTTTTGATATAATTTTATTTGATGAATATCTCTCAAATTTCGGGTAATTTCAAAATAAATAAAAATTTTCATTTAACATCATAAGGTAATGATTCTAGTGAACCCTGTTATGAAAGATTTGAAAAATAATAAACATCCCAGAAATTATCAGTTAATAATACTAAAGCATATATCCTAAACAAGATTACTTTTTGACAAGTAAGGAGAGAATGGAATATCAAAGAATTTATTGGAGAATTAAAGTCTCGTTTCAGATAGAAAAAAAATTGAATATGAGAAATTCATTGAATATTACAAATTAATTTGAGATAATAAACAATTATTCACTAACCTGTGTTGTTCTCTGAGCTTTTTTATAAGTTATAATGCAACTGCGTTAAATGCTTGATAATTCTAACTTATGTTCTTCCTCAGTGATAACTTCCGTTGATCAAAAATGTAATCTAATACACTGCAATTACTGAAAAACATACACATACAAAAAAATTTGAGGCCAGTCGCCGTAGGAATAAGCATCGTAAAGGAAGGATATCAATTCGAAAATTAGAAGAAATGAAGATGTAAGACTAATGAAGTTAGTCGTAGGAAAACTTTCTTAATAATCGGTGTTTATACAGATATGCAAATTAAACTTCAAAATTATAGAATTTTCAGGATAATGTTACATAGTATCGCACAGAATTTGTATGTTCATTTATGCGAATTATTTTTCTTCATAAACTGTATTCACATAAGGAAGTTCCATAAAAGAATTAAGGATGAAATGAATCGAATTGAATTCATTAAATTAGATCATTATCATAGTTTATTTGAACAAAAAGTTCTCAATTACACAGTTCTTTATTACATCTTAAACACCTACAGTTTCATTTCACATTTGAAACATAATTATATTACAAACAACTACATAATAACAATTTTAATAGTACTGACTAAAATAACAATTTTTACAAAGAATTTCATTGTTTAAATCAATCCGCAGAAGGTTTTTGTTCTACTTCTTCAATATCCATATCTTGTACAGGAGAATTAGGAGAATCTGGCTGTTTCTTTTTGTCCTCCAAATTACCCTGAAATAAGGCCAACTTTGATTGTTGATATTTCCGACATCGTGGTGCATTAAAACTTCTTTTGTTGCATGTGTTTCGTATCAACTCATTGGTTTTTAAGAAAGACGTTTCTTCCTTGACAATATTTTCAAGGAGACCACGTATGATGAATGCTTTTTTTAATTTTTTTTTAAGCACTTTTGATTTCTTCTCAGTTCTTACGATGCCCGTATTTTGGAGTGTTTCCTTACTTCCGTTCGGAGTTAATCGTTTGGCAGCGGAGTAAACTTTTCGACACATTAATTTCTTCCACATTTGGTCATCTTTCTCCTGTCCTAATTTATTATGCTTCAATACGAAGTTCGCATGTAGATTTTTCAAATCGATATTGATTTTCATCTTTACAACCTGCAAAAATAAATTATTATTAATTGAATTTTGCACGACTTTCGTTTCGGTTTCTGAAAGTTCATCTAATTTTTCGCGCTTATCCAAATTTATTACAGCACTGAACTCATAAACAAACTTCAATTTATAATATACATATCAACAAGGAAACTGTTGTTTCCTTGTTCAAATTATATTTTTGATATAATTTTATTTGATGAATATCTCTCTAATTTCGCGTAATTTCAAAATAAAGAAAAATTTTCATTTAACATCATAAGGTAATGATTCTAGTGAACCCTGTTATGAAAGATTTCAAAAATAATAAACATCCCAGAAATCATCAGTTGATAATACTAAAGCATATATCCTAAACAGGATTACTTTTTGACAAGTAAGGAGAGAATGAAATATCAAAGAATTTATTGGAGAATTAAAGTCTCGTTTCAGATAGAAAAAAAATTGAATAAGAGAAATTAATTAAATATTACAAATTAATTTGAGATAATAAACAATTATTCACTAACCTGTGTTGTTCTCTGAGCTTTTTTATAAGTTATAATGCAACTGCGTTAAATGCTTGATAATTCTAACTTATGTTCTTCCTCAGTGATAACTTCCGTTGATCAAAAATGTAATCTAATACACTGCAATTACTGAAAAACATACACGACTGAATAAGAATGAATATAACAGCATATTCTTCACATTTATAACCTGAATCATCTTAATGATGTTCATAGAATAATAAAATTCTTCTTCATTTCTTGAAATGGCCCCAGTAAAAAAATTAACCAGTAAAATTCTACTAACTGAAATTGATTGTTTCAGGTAGTAGTTTAGTTCTATGGAATCAGGTGTATTTGTATAATTCACTTATAATTAATTATATATATATATATATATATATATATATATATATATATATATATATATATATATATATATATATATATATATAAATATTAATGTAATAAATTAATGAAAAATGGAACTTTTCACCCATAGAAGGCCCTTTCAATTTATTGAATAACTAGCTGACCCGGCGAACTTCGTACCGCCTTAGCGTAGCTTTGATACACTACTTTATTTTGTATAGCTGACCTATCTTATGTATGAGTACCTATTCAATTTGAACTGGAGTCTATAATATCCTCCATATAAAAATGAATCCTTATTTTCCTGGTCTCGCTATAGCTGAGGACTTTACTAATTTTTATTAAATAAAAAACAACATATATATTTTCATAATAGTGTTTATTCCATAGGGTTCAATTTCACTCATATTTTTACAAATCGCTTCTGAACAACTTTGCATTTTGAAGAAAACACTGAGCTCAACACCACGCGCGCTCTAAAAAGCAACTAATAGCCTCTATACCCTTCACTGCTTCTCTCTATTCTAATGCTTTTTGAAAAACTATATTTTTAGTTTTATGTTCTGGCGCGTAAATAAATAATGTTGATGGTTTTCCGACACGGGAACAGGCGACATATAATTGGCCATGTGAAAAACATGGATTTTCTAAGTTGATGCCACATACACTTAGCGACTGCCCTTGCGATTTATTTATTGACATTGCAAATGCAAGCCGCACTGGAAACTGTAAACGTTTAAAGCTGAATGGAATGTCGTTCGGTATCATAGGGATGCGTGGGATTAAAACATCTTCGCCTTTGTACTTCCCTTTCAAAATTGTGGCTTCGATGACGTTGTTCAATAATTTCTTCACCGCAAGCCGGGTGCCATTACACAGACGTGGGTGGTTTATGTTCCGTAACATAATAATTACTGATCCGATTTTTAATTGCAGATTATGAGGTGGTAAGCCGGGCAATTCCAGCGAATTTAAAAATTCTGTTGGATAATTGACAACTTCATCTTCATTAGTAATGGAATCAACTGATTTGTAATTCTTCAATTCGCCAGCTATTTTCTCTTGAATCTGAAAATTCATTTCATTCACATCAACATTTTTTGCCGCCAATATAACACGTTCGCTTAACCAAACGTGATTTACGTAATTTTGAGCAATGTTTGGGAAAACCATCTCCATGAGTTCGGTATTTGATTCACAAAAGTTACAAAAATTGGTAGGGAATGTAATGTATCCAGATGATGTATCAACACCAATAATACCATTACCAATATCGAGCAGTTGTTTGGAAAACACTTCTCCAGACTGGTCTTCCTGCAATTCGACTCTCATGTTTATACTCAATTTAAGTGTTTTAATGTATTTCCATAAAATGGGCGACTTCAAACATGCATTCAGTTCATCAGCAGGCGTTGAGCGTGGAACAACTGGCAATATTTGTCGAAAATCACCTGCCAATAGTATCATTGCACCACCAAACCGTTTTTTGTTATTTCGTAAATCTTGCATCGAGCTATCTAATGCCTCCAAAGATTTTTTGTGTGCCATCGTACATTCATCCCAAATGATCAATCTGGTTTGCTGCAGCACTTTGGCCATGGCAGAATTCCTCGAAAGGTTGCAAGTTGGAGTCTCATTAATTTGAAGGTTCAACGGCAGCTTGAGAGCTGAATGAGCTGTCCGACCGCCTTCCAACAACGTAGCTGCAATACCTGATGAAGCTAAGGCTAGTGCAATTCCATTTCGCGATCGAATCGTTGCCAAAATCAATGATAACAAAAAAGTTTTCCCAGTTCCACCGGGAGCGTCTAAAAAATAAAATCCGCCAGATCCATCGTTCACTACTTTCATGAGCGTATCGTAGGCATATTTTTGTTGTTGATTTAAAAGGTGAACTGTTCTATCAACCATTTCTCGTAATGTTTCGGAATCATATTGGGCTTCGCGTCTCAATTCTTGATCAAATGAGTCGTGCATTGGGCGATTGGGTGCTATCATTCCTATTTGTGTTAATACTTTGTTGGTAAGCATCAAGCACATGTCCTCAATTAAAATTAATGCTTCATTGTGAATTTCTTCGTTCATTTGCAAATCTGCATTCGATGTTCTAAGGCGCATCTGATGCAATATATCTTCCACCATATGATCTTTGTATTTATACCATTAATCAGTCGGTGTTGATGGGAAGCACGTAGACAAAATTATAGAAAATAATGTTCGTATTTGTTTAGCATTTGACGAAATCACAGCATCTTCGAGAGTGTGGTCCCAATGAGTGTCATTCTCTAACAATCCCAAATGTTGACAGGCTTCTCTGTATGTGCCACACAATACACCATTAACAGTTCGCAGATGTTGGAATGATGTTGGACCACGAACATTGACTAACAGTAAACGCAAATAAAAACACTCGTCTTGACTGGGATGGACTGCATAAAGACGGCCTAGTGCATTGGTGGAAAATACTCGTGGGTAACCTGGAACTGGCTGTCCTCGTTTTCGTCGTTCAAATTTTTTTGATGATTAATTCCAGGTATAATATCTTGGCATTTCGGAGTAAAGTAACGTTCTGGCAAAATCATCATTCTGGCACATTTCAAAGAAACTGGTTAATGTTGTCGATGGTGGCCTGTCAACTCGTTGTAATACGTTTTCAATCTGTAAAATATACCCGTTGACCATTTTTCAAATGTACGGCCAAGTGAACAACAGTAGGGTGTCGTTCATGTATAGGAAACGAAAATATACGCCACATGCCTTCGTTACTACTAACATAGCGGCCCATTTGATATTGAGTGACTTCATCATTTGAATTTCCGGCAGCAACTCCGAAGACGGCCATGTCACTACCTTTGTTCACATACTTGCAAATGTATTTAATAGATTTTACTGAATGGCAAAATTCGACGTTTATGTGTGCTTTATATGCCTTGTAGAGTAATGGCGCAAACGGAACAACCCAACGATTATCGACTTCAATGTCCTGTCGATTTACTTTGACTATTTTTGACTTTCGATTGTCATCAATGGATCGGCGGCGATAAAGTGGATATCCATCATTTCCAGTAATAGTTTCTGCTACTAATTGTTTTGGGTAGCGTTTTGAACATTTTCCTTCAACCATACACAGAGAAATGAGATTCAATATTCCACATGGACCATGTATCATATTTTTTGTAATAACCTCATGTAACAGTGGGTCTTCATTATTATCGGGAATTTCTGCTGATATCACATTATCAATTTCATTTGGTCTTATCCTCTCAACCAACCAAATGAGGATATGTGCATGTGGCAATCCGCGTTTTTGCCACTCAACTGAGTACATCCAACAGCGCGTCTCGCCGAACCCGCGATGCTTAACAATGAAATCCATGAGTGATTTTAATTTCATTTTGAACACCCTTGCAATGATATCGTGGTGATCAATAGGTGATTGTCTAGTAAATAATTCTTGTTGAATTTATGTCCACTTTGGATTGCATGTGAACTTGATAAACAAATCTGGTGTGCCATAATGTCGTACATAGGACATCGCATCTTGCGCATATTCATGCATATGGCGCGGACTTCCGACGTATGTTGCTGGGAGAATAGTTGTTCTACCAACACTCTGTGCATTTCCATCAGCATTAATAGCATCCCGAAGATGAATGTATTCCTCGGAACGGAATTTTGCCTGGTTCAACCTGATAAATGTCAATCGTTCAGTTTCAACTTTCACATACATATCCACAGCATATTGGTGAAATAGAGGCCGACACTTTAAGATGTGATTCTCCTCATTTTGCCGAACCATCAGTCTGTATGAATAATAATTCATTGAACTAACTTTTTTGTTCGTTTCAGCACCTGTAAACAATTTTTTGTGTTAATAATATAAATTTTAATTTAGTAAACATATATTTTAATGTAGTAAACATATATTGTTATATGTCGTGACAACGGAAAACGAGTTTCATTTTTATATATATAGATTTACCTGTAACTGGATTTATCATCTTAATTGAAAAATGATAGCCGTCTTCACCTTGCCAAAATAGGATAGGATATTGTAAGGCATCATAAGATCGATGTGTTTCAGACACACGCTGAAGTTGATCGTTCCGCCGATGTAAAACAATATCTCGGTTTTCTAAATTTTCTCCTACGACGACAATAGCCACTTCATCAATTGTTGGCGCAGCAAAACGTCCAGCATGTTATCCTGCAGGCGCCTTATCGGCTCTGATGACAATTTTATGATTATTTGATGGCATGCGGTCTAATGCAGTTGTGAATAATGCAACTAATTCACTGTGTTGATGGAAAAATGTTTGAAGTTGTTCCACAATGGATCTTTTGACTGAGTTTTTGTGTGCGCAACGCTGATCGACTTCTCTTGCTGAATTGCCCATAAAATATATTTGCAAAAATTTATAGTCTTAATCAGGCACTGGCAATAAGGAACCTGTTCTATGATATATTTGACCCTGAATCTGCAAGAATATAAATATGTATTTAGGTAATTGTATAGCAAATTGTTTGTACCACCATGTGGCTCGCAAAATACTGCCACAATACTTAAGATCATTTCAAATTAAAACTACTTTAAACCTTGACATTGAACAGCAGCCTTCCATGGCAGCTATAGGTAGTAGGCTTTACCCAGTATTGGGACACCTTGCTCATGCCATTATGAAATACAACATGTTATAAAATGTGGCTGATTAAGTCATTGGGTTATAGACTATTATTATGTATTTGACTTATTGTTTACAAAATAAACACGTCTACACAACACTGGCTCAGCATATTTTGCACCAGCTACATGGTTGTATAACTAAATAAAACTGTTTGCCATTATACTTACTTACCTTGAAAGTAGGTATAAAATTGTCTCGAATAACTTTTGTTGCGCCAAATGACGTCATTTGAAAACAATTATTGTATTGCTTGATATGAGTCAAAAAATGATTAGAATCTCGCCCATTTCCGGAAACCAATGAATGTAGTGGCTCTGGTGGTGGAACCAATGGCGTCAATTTGACTTGGCCGCTGGCGCAACACAATCCAGGGGCTTCATTTTTGAATTTCAATGCATTGCAATGTGGACACACAGTATTCATTAGTCCAATAGCAACAATTTTCTCTGAACTGTAATCAATTGCAACATTATAACTGAATGCAGCTCTGTGGGGATTAAACACAACATTTCTATGTTGATTTCGATTCCGTTGAAGTTCATTTCGCGCTTCGCGTTGCTCATCAGTTTGATTTGCTCTTATATTTCTTTGACTTGCCGTATTTCGAGTTCTGCGGCCTAAGTTTGTACGTCTGGTTGGTGACATTGTTAAAAACGAAAATCCAACTGAAAATATATTTTCTGTATAACCATGTAAAATTGTAATATTCTGTAGTCACCAAAAATCGATATGAAGTGAAGTGAACTTACCGTGATTAACAAACACTTATTAGCAAACAAAAAACTTCTTAGTCATTAAAACAAAACGAACTTTATCAAAAACTTAATAAAATTATTGTTAGCGCGGTTATGGATGTGTTGTCACAGATTACCACAAATTTTTTTGTTTTAAATTTAATGACGTTGACATTTGTCAGCGCGGTTATCGATGTGGTGTCACACATTACCACAGATTTTTTGTTTTAAATTGAATGACGTTGACATTCGTTACGCGCGTTTTTTAAAATATGCAAAATTAAATGTATATTTTTCAATCTTTCTGAGAGATTTTCTCTATATTTTTTTCCGTAAGAACCTTGTACAGAGTATTAGAAAGCTACAAAAAAAAATCAGCCAAAACGGTCAAGCCGTTTTCATGTTATGTAGTGACAACGGAAAACGGGTTTCATTTTTATATATATCGATAGAATAATTCTGTTATATCTCCTCACGAATTTCTATTTTATAAAAGTTAAAAAAATTAAATTGAATGATTGCATAAATTCATTTTCTGCTTGAAAAAAATTTGAGGCAGGTCGCCGTAGGAATAAGCATCGTAAAGGAAGGATATCAATTCGAAAATTAGAAGAAATGAAGATGTAAGACTAATGAAGTTAGTCGTAGGAAAACTTTCTTAATAATCGGTGTTTATATAGATATGCAAATTAAACTTCAAAATTATAGAATTTTCACGATAATGTTACATAGTAACGCACAGACGTTGTATGTTCATTTATGCGAATTATTTTTCTTCATAAACTGTATTCACATAAGGAAGTTCCATAAAAGAATTAAGGATGAATTAAATCGAATTGAATTCATTAAATTAGATCATTATCATAGTTTATTTGAACAAAAAGTTCTCAATTACACAGTTCTTTATTACATCTTAAACGCCTACAGTTTCAGTTCACATTTTAAACATAATTATATTACAAACAACTACATAATAACAATTTTAATAGTACTGACTAAAATAACAATTTTTACAAAGAATTTCATTGTTTAAATCAATCCGCAGAAGGTTTTTGTTCTATTTCTTCAATATCCATACCTTGTACAGGAGAATTAGGAGAATCTGGCTGTTTCTTTTTGTCCTCCAAATAACCTTGAAATAAGGCCAACTTTGATTGTTGATATTTCCGGCATCGTGGTAAATTAAAACTCCTTTTGTTGCATGCGTTTCGTATCAACTCATTGGTTTTTAAGAAAGACGTTTCTTCCTTGACAATATTCTCAAGGAGACCACGAATGATGAAAGCTTTTTTTAATTTTTTCTTAAGCTGTTTTGATTTCTTCTCAGTTTTTACGATGCCCGTATTTTGGAGTGTTTCCTTACTTCCGTTCGGAGTTAATCGTTTGGCAGCGGAGTAAACTTTTCGGCACATTAATTTCTTCCACATTTGGTCATCTTTCTCCTGTCCTAATTTATTATGCTTCAATACGAAGTTCGCATGTAGATTTTTCAAATCGATATTGATTTTCATCTTTAGAACCTGCAAAAATAAATTATTATTAATTGAATTTTGCACGACATTCGCTTCGGTTTCTGAAAGTTCATCTAATTTTTCTCGCTTATCCAAATTTATTACAGCACTGAACTCATAAACAAACTTCAATTTATAATATACATATCAACAAGGAAACTGTTGTTTCCTTGTTCAAATTATATTCTTGATATAATTTTATTTGATGAATATCTCTCTAATCTCGCGTGATTTCAAAATAAAGAAAAATTTTCATTTAACATCATAAGGTAATAATTCTAGTGAACCCTGTTATGAAAGATTTCAAAAATAATAAACATCCCAGAAATCATCAGTTAATAATACTAAAGCATATATCCTAAACAAGATTAGTTTTTGACAAGTAAGGAGAGAGTGAAATATCAAAGAATTTATTGGAGAATTAAAGTCTCGTTTCAGATAGAAAAAAAATTGAATAAGAGAAATTCATTAAATATTACAAATTAATTTGAGATATTAAACAATTATTCACTAACCTGTGTTGTTCTCTGAGCTTTTTTATAAGTTATAATGCAACTGCGTAAAATACTTGATAATTCTAACTTATGTTCTGCCTCAGTGATAACTTCCGTTGATCAAAAATGTAATCCAATACACTGCAATTACTGAAAAACATACACGACTGAATAAGAATGAATATAACAACATATTCTTCACATTTATAACCTGAATCATCTTAATGATGTTCATAAAATAATAAAATTCTTCTTCATTTCTTGAAATGGCCCCAGTAAAAAAATTAACCAGTAAAATTTTACTACCTGAAAATGCGAGCTGAAATTGATTGTTTCAGGTAGTAATTTATTTCTATGGAATAAGGTGGATTTGTATAATTCACTAATAATTAATTCTATCCAAATCCTACTGTAATCATTACATGTTCTCATTAAAGGTGTTGTATGCAAAAATCTTATATTATATTAGGAGTACAAATAAGTTTCCGCCGTTATATTTTGGATGGCGCGGCACGGAGTTTCGGTTAGCTTTCGCAGATGATAACTGGCTTAAAAAATAGTTTGGACATTCAAGAACAACATAACCAATTAATATTATTGATTCAATTTATTAAGTAATAGAATAATTCTGTTATATCTCCTTACGAATTTCTATTTCATAAAAGTTAAGAAAATTAAATTAAATGATTGCATAAATTCATTTTCTCCTTGAAAAAAATTTAAGGCCAGTCGCCGTAGGAATAAGCATCGTATAGGAAGGATATCAATTCGAAAATTAGAAGAAATGAAGATGCAAGACTAATAATTTTTTCTCGAAAAGCTAAAAAATTGCATTGACTAATCGAAAATAATGAAGTTTGTCGTAGGAATACTTTCTTAATAATTGGTGTTTATACAGATATGCAAATTAAACTTCAAAGTTATAGAATTTTCAGGATAATGTTACATAGTATCGCACAGACTTTGTATGTTCATTTATGCGAATTATTTTTCTTCATAAACTGTATTCACATAAGGAAGTTCCATAAAAGAATTAAGGATGAAATGAATCGAATTGAATTCATTAAATTAGATCATTATCATAGTTTATTTGAACAAAAAGTTCTCAATTACACAGTTCTTTATTACATCTTAAACACCTACAGTTTCAGTTCACATTTTAAACATAATTATATTACAAACAACTACATAATAACAATTTTAATAGTACTGACTAAAATAACAATTTTTACAAAGAATTTCATTGTTTAAATCAATCCGCAGAAGGTTTTTGTTCTATTTCTTCAATAGCCATACCTTGTACAGGAGAATTAGGAGAATCTGGCTGTTTCTTTTTGTCCTCCAAATAACCTTGAAATAAGGCCAACTTTGATTGTTGATATTTCCGGCATCGTGGTAAATTAAAACTTCTTTTGTTGCATGCGTTTCGTATCAACTCATTGGTTTTTAAGAAAGACGTTTCTTCCTTGACAATATTCTCAAGGAGACCACGAATGATGAAAGCTTTTTTTAATTTTTTCTTAAGCTGTTTTGATTTCTTCTCAGTTTTTACGATGCCCGTATTTTGGAGTGTTTCCTTACTTCCGTTCGGAGTTAATCGTTTGGCAGCGGAGTAAACTTTTCGGCACATTAATTTCTTCCACATTTGGTCATCTTTCTCCTGTCCTAATTTATTATGCTTCAATACGAAGTTCGCATGTAGATTTTTCAAATCGATATTGATTTTCATCTTTACAACCTGCAAAAATAAATTATTATTAATTGAATTTTGCACGACTTTCGTTTCGGTTTCTGAAAGTTCATCTAATTTTTCGCGCTTATCCAAATTTATTACAGCACTGAACTCATAAACCAACTTCAATTTATAATATACATATCAACAAGGAAACTGTTGTTTCCTTGTTCAAATTATATTTTTGATATAATTTTATTTAATGAATATCTCTCTAATTTCGCCTAATTACAAAATAAAGAAAAATTTTCATTTAACATCATAAGGTAATGATTCTATTTAACCCTGTTATGAAAGATTTGAAAAATAATAAACATCCCAGAAATTATCAGTTAATAATACTAAAGCATATATCCTAAACAAGATTAGTTTTTGACAAGTAAGGAGAGAATGAAATATCAAAGAATTTATTGGAGAATTAAAGTCTCGTTTCAGATAGAAAAAAAATTGAATAAGAGAAATTCATTAAATATTACAAATTAATTTGAGATATTAAACAATTATTCACTAACCTGTGTTGTTCTCTGAGCTTTTTTATAAGTTATAATGCAACTGCGTAAAATACTTGATAATTTTAACTTATGTTCTTCCTCAGTGATAACTTCCGTTGATCAAAAATGTAATCCAATACACTGCAATTACTGAAAAACATACACGACTGAATAAGAATGAATATAACAACATATTCTTCACATTTATAACCTGAATCATCTTAATGATGTTCATAAAATAATAAAATTCTTCTTCATTTCTTGAAATGGCCCCAGTAAAAAAATTAACCAGTAAAATTTTACTACCTGAAAATGCGAGCTGAAATTGATTGTTTCAGGTAGTAATTTATTTCTATGGAATAAGGTGGATTTGTATAATTCACTAATAATTAATTCTATCCAAATCCTACTGTAATCATTACATGTTCTCATTAAAGGTGTTGTATGCAAAAATCTTATATTATATTAGGAGTACAAATAAGTTTCCGCCGTTTTATTTTGGATGGCGCGGCACGGAGTTTCGGTTAGCTTTCGCAGATGATAACTGGCTTAAAAAATAGTTTGGACATTCAAGAACAACATAACCAATTAATATTATTGATTCAATTTATTAAGTAATAGAATAATTCTGTTATATCTCCTTACGAATTTCTATTTTATAAAAGTTAAGAAAATTAAATTAAATGATTGCATAAATTCATTTTCTCCTTGAAAAAAATTTAAGGCCAGTCGTCGTAGGAATAAGCATCGTATAGGAAGGATATCAATTCGAAAATTAAAAGAAATGAAGATGCAAGACTAATCATTTTTTTTCGAAAAGCTAAAAAATTGCATTGACTAATCGAAAATAATGAAGTTTGTCGTAGGAATACTTTCTTAATAATTGGTGTTTATACAGATATGCAAATTAAACTTCAAAGTTATAGAATTTTCAGGATAATGTTACATAGTATCGCACAGACTTTGTATGTTCATTTATGCGAATTATTTTTCTTCATAAACTGTATTAACATAAGGAAGTTCCATAAAAGAATTAAGGATGAAATGAATCGAATTGAATTCATTAAATTAGATCATTATCATAGTTTATTTGAACAAAAAGTTCTCAATTACACAGTTCTTTATTACATCTTAAACACCTACAGTTTCAGTTCACATTTTAAACATAATTATATTACAAACAACTACATAATAACAATTTTAATAGTACTGACTAAAATAACAATTTTTACAAAGAATTTCATTGTTTAAATCAATCCGCAGAAGGTTTTTGTTCTATTTCTTCAATAGCCATACCTTGTACAGGAGAATTAGGAGAATCTGGCTGTTTTTTTTGTCCTCCAAATAACCTTGAAATAAGGCCAACTTTGATTGTTGATATTTCCGGCATCGTGGTAAATTAAAACTTCTTTTGTTGCATGCGTTTCGTATCAACTCATTGGTTTTTAAGAAAGACGTTTCTTCCTTGACAATATTCTCAAGGAGACCACGAATGATGAAAGCTTT
Organism: Megalocaria dilatata; assembly: GCA_034642435.1. Classification (NCBI taxonomy): domain Eukaryota; kingdom Metazoa; phylum Arthropoda; class Insecta; order Coleoptera; family Coccinellidae; genus Megalocaria; species Megalocaria dilatata. The sequence goes on from CM067854.1 coordinate 94,438,460, forward strand.
TTTTAATTTTTTCTTAAGCTGTTTTGATTTCTTCTCAGTTTTTACGATGCCCGTATTTTGGAGTGTTTCCTTACTTCCGTTCGGAGTTAATCGTTTGGCAGCGGAGTAAACTTTTCGGCACATTCATTTCTTCCACATTTGGTCATCTTTCTCCTGTCCTAATTTATTATGCTTCAATACGAAGTTCGCATGTAGATTTTTCAAATCGATATTGATTTTCATCTTTACAACCTGCAAAAATAAATTATTATTAATTGAATTTTGCACGACTTTCGTTTCGGTTTCTGAAAGTTCATCTAATTTTTCGCGCTTATCCAAATTTATTACAGCAATGAACTCATAAACAAACTTCAATTTATAATATACATATCAACAAGGAAACTGTTGTTTCCTTGTTCAAATTATATTTTTGATATAATTTTATTTGATGAATATCTCTCTAATTTCGCGTAATTTCAAAATAAAGAAAAATTTTCATTTAACATCATAAGGTAATGATTCTAGTTAACCCTGTTATGAAAGATTTGAAAAATAATAAACATCCCAGAAATTATCAGTTAATAATACTAAAGCATATATCCTAAACAAGATTACTTTTTGACAAGTAAGGAGAGAATGAAATATCAAAGAATTTATTGGAGAATTAAAGTCTCGTTTCAGATAGAAAAAAAATTGAATAAGAGAAATTCATTAAATATTACAAATTAATTTGAGATAATAAACAATTATTCACTAACCTGTGTTGTTCTCTGAGCTTTTTTATAAGTTATAATGCAACTGCGTTAAATGCTTGATAATTTTAACTTATGTTCTTCCTCAGTGATAACTTCCGTTGATCAAAAATGTAATCCAATACACTGCAATTACTGAAAAACATACACGACTGAATAAGAATGAATATAACAACATATTCTTCACATTTATAACCTGAATCATCTTAATGATGTTCATAAAATAATAAAATTCTTCTTCATTTCTTGAAATGGCCCCAGTAAAAAAATTAACCAGTAAAATTTTACTACCTGAAAATGCGACCTGAAATTGATTGTTTCAGGTAGTAATTTATTTCTATGGAATAAGGTGGATTTGTATAATTCACTAATAATTAATTCTATCCAAATCCTACTGTAATCATTACATGTTCTCATTAAAGGTGTTGTATGCAAAAATCTTATATTATATTAGGAGTACAAATAAGTTTCCGCCGTTTTATTTTGGATGGCGCGGCACGGAGTTTCGGTTAGCTTTCGCAGATGATAACTGGCTTAAAAAATAGTTTGGACATTCAAGAACAACATAACCAATTAATATTATTGATTCAATTTATTAAGTAATAGAATAATTCTGTTATATCTCCTTACGAATTTCTATTTTATAAAAGTTAAGAAAATTAAATTAAATGATTGCATAAATTCATTTTCCCCTTGAAAAAAATTTAAGGCCAGTCGCCGTAGGAATAAGCATCGTATAGGAAGGATATCAATTCGAAAATTAGAAGAAATGAAGATGCAAGACTAATCATTTTTTTTCGAAAAGCTAAAAAATTGCATTGACTAATCGAAAATAATGAAGTTTGTCGTAGGAAAACTTTCTTAATATTTGGTTTTTATACAGATATGCAAATTAAACTTCAAAGTTATAGAATTTTCAGGATAATGTTACATAGTATCGCACAGACTTTGTATGTTCATTTATGCGAATTATTTTTCTTCATAAACTGTATTCACATAAGGAAGTTCCATAAAAGAATTAAGGATGAAATGAATCGAATTGAATTCATTAAATTAGATCATTATCATAGTTTATTTGAACAAAAAGTTCTCAATTACACAGTTCTTTATTACATCTTAAACACCTACAGTTTCAGTTCACATTTTTAACATAATTATATTACAAACAACTACATAATAACAATTTTAATAGTACTGACTAAAATAACAATTTTTACAAAGAATTTCATTGTTTAAATCAATCCGCAGAAGGTTTTTGTTCTATTTCTTCAATAGCCATACCTTGTACAGGAGAATTAGGAGAATCTGGCTGTTTCTTTTTGTCCTCCAAATAACCTTGAAATAAGGCCAACTTTGATTGTTGATATTTCCGGCATCGTGGTAAATTAAAACTTCTTTTGTTGCATGCGTTTCGTATCAACTCATTGGTTTTTAAGAAAGACGTTTCTTCCTTGACAATATTCTCAAGGAGACCACGAATGATGAAAGCTTTTTTTAATTTTTTCTTAAGCTGTTTTGATTTCTTCTCAGTTTTTACGATGCCCGTATTTTGGAGTGTTTCCTTACTTCCGTTCGGAGTTAATCGTTTGGCAGCGGAGTAAACTTTTCGGCACATTAATTTCTTCCACATTTGGTCATCTTTCTCCTGTCCTAATTTATTATGCTTCAATACGAAGTTCGCATGTAGATTTTTCAAATCGATATTGATTTTCATCTTTACAACCTGCAAAAATAAATTATTATTAATTGAATTTTGCACGACTTTCGTTTCGGTTTCTGAAAGTTCATCTAATTTTTCGCGCTTATCCAAATTTATTACAGCACTGAACTCATAAACAAACTTCAATTTATAATATACATATCAACAAGGAAACTGTTGTTTCCTTGTTCAAATTATATTTTTGATATAATTTTATTTAATGAATATCTCTCTAATTTCGCCTAATTTCAAAATGAAGAAAAATTTTCATTTAACATCATAAGGTAATGATTCTAGTTAACCCTGTTATGAAAGATTTGAAAAATAATAAACATCCCAGAAATTATCAGTTAATAATACTAAAGCATATATCCTAAACAAGATTAGTTTTTGACAAGTAGGGAGAGAATGAAATATCAAAGAATTTATTGGAGAATTAAAGTCTCGTTTCAGATAGAAAAAAAATTGAATAAGAGAAATTCATTAAATATTACAAATTAATTTGAGATATTAAACAATTATTCACTAACCTGTGTTGTTCTCTGAGCTTTTTTATAAGTTATAATGCAACTGCGTAAAATACTTGATAATTTTAACTTATGTTCTTCCTCAGTGATAACTTCCGTTGATCAAAAATGTAATCCAATACACTGCAATTACTGAAAAACATACACGACTGAATAAGAATGAATTTAACAACATATTCTTCACATTTATAACCTGAATCATCTTAATGATGTTCATAAAATAATAAAATTCTTCTTCATTTCTTGAAATGGCCCCAGTAAAAAAATTAACCAGTAAAATTTTACTACCTGAAAATGCGAGCTGAAATTGATTGTTTCAGGTAGTAATTTATTTCTATGGAATAAGGTGGATTTGTATAATTCACTAATAATTAATTCTATCCAAATCCTACTGTAATCATTACATGTTCTCATTAAAGGTGTTGTATGCAAAAATCTTATATTATATTAGGAGTACAAATAAGTTTCCGCCGTTATATTTTGGATGGCGCGGCACGGAGTTTCGGTTAGCTTTCGCAGATGATAACTGGCTTAAAAAATAGTTTGGACATTCAAGAACAACATAACCAATTAATATTATTGATTCAATTTATTAAGTAATAGAATAATTCTGTTATATCTCCTTACGAATTTCTATTTTATAAAAGTTAAGAAAATTAAATTAAATGATTGCATAAATTCATTTTCTCCCTGAAAAAAATTTAAGGCCAGTCGCCGTAGGAATGAGCATCGTATAGGAAGGATATCAATTCGAAAATTAGAAGAAATGAAGATGCAAGACTAATCATTTTTTTTCGAAAAGCTAAAAAATTGCATTGACTAATCGAAAATAATGAAGTTTGTCGCAGGAAAACTTTCTTAATAATTGGTGTTTATACAGATATGCAAATTAAACTTCAAAGTTATAGAATTTTCAGGATAATGTTACATAGTATCGCACAGACTTTGTATGTTCATTTATGCGAATTATTTTTCTTCATAAACTGTATTCACATAAGGAAGTTCCATAAAAGAATTAAGGATGAAATGAATCGAATTGAATTCATTAAATTAGATCATTATCATAGTTTATTTGAACAAAAAGTTCTCAATTACACAGTTCTTTATTACATCTTAAACACCTACAGTTTCAGTTCACATTTTAAACATAATTATATTACAAACAACTACATAATAACAATTTTAATAGTACTGACTAAAATAACAATTTTTACAAAGAATTTCATTGTTTAAATCAATCCGCAGAAGGTTTTTGTTCTATTTCTTCAATAGCCATACCTTGTACAGGAGAATTAGGAGAATCTGGCTGTTTCTTTTTGTCCTCCAAATAACCTTGAAATAAGGCCAACTTTGATTGTTGATATTTCCGGCATCGTGGTAAATTAAAACTTCTTTTGTTGCATGCGTTTCGTATCAACTCATTGGTTTTTAAGAAAGACGTTTCTTCCTTCACAATATTCTCAAGGAGACCACGAATGATGAAAGCTTTTTTTAATTTTTTCTTAAGCTGTTTTGATTTCTTCTCAGTTTTTACGATGCCCGTATTTTGGAGTGTTTCCTTACTTCCGTTCGGAGTTAATCGTTTGGCAGCGGAGTAAACTTTTCGGCACATTAATTTCTTCCACATTTGGTCATCTTTCTCCTGTCCTAATTTATTATGCTTCAATACGAAGTTCGCATGTAGATTTTTCAAATCGATATTGATTTTCATCTTTACAACCTGCAAAAATAAATAATTATTAATTGAATTTTGCACGACTTTCGTTTCGGTTTCTGAAAGTTCATCTAATTTTTCGCGCTTATCCAAATTTATTACAGCACTGAACTCATAAACAAACTTCAATTTATAATATACATATCAACAAGGAAACTGTTGTTTCCTTGTTCAAATTATATTTTTGATATAATTTTATTTAATGAATATCTCTCTAATTTCGCCTAATTTCAAAATAAAGAAAAATTTTCATTTAACATTATAAGGTAATGATTCTAGTTAACCCTGTTATGAAAGATTTGAAAAATAATAAACATCCCAGAAATTATCAGTTAATAATACTAAAGCATATATCCTAAACAAGATTAGTTTTTGACAAGTAAGGAAAGAATGAAATATCAAATAATTTATTGGAGAATTAAAGTCTCGTTTCAGATAGAAAAAAAATTGAATAAGAGAAATTCATTAAATATTACAAATTAATTTGAGATATTAAACAATTATTCACTAACCTGTGTTGTTCTCTGAGCTTTTTTATAAGTTATAATGCAACTGCGTAAAATACTTGATAATTTTAACTTATGTTCTTCCTCAGTGATAACTTCCGTTGATCAAAAATGTAATCCAATACACTGCAATTACTGAAAAACATACACGACTGAATAAGAATGAATATAACAACATATTCTTCACATTTATAACCTGAATCATCTTAATGATGTTCATAAAATAATAAAATTCTTCTTCATTTCTTGAAATGGCCCCAGTAAAAAAATTAACCAGTAAAATTTTACTACCTGAAAATGCGACCTGAAATTGATTGTTTCAGGTAGTAATTTATTTCTATGGAATAAGGTGGATTTGTATAATTCACTAATAATTAATTCTATCCAAATCCTACTGTAATCATTACATGTTCTCATAAAAGGTGTTGTATGCAAAAATCTTATATTATATTAGGAGTACAAATAAGTTTCCGTCGTTTTATTGTGGATGGCGCGGCACGGAGTTTCGGTTAGCTTTCGCAGATGATAACTGGCTTAAAAAATAGTTTGGACATTCAAGAACAACATAACCAATTAATATTATTGATTCAATTTATTAAGTAATAGAATAATTCTGTTATATCTCCTTACGAATTTCTATTTTATAAAAGTTAAGAAAATTAAATTAAATGATTGCATAAATTCATTTTCTCCTTGAAAAAAATTTAAGGCCAGTCGCCGTAGGAATAAGCATCGTATAGGAAGGATATCAATTCGAAAATTAGAAGAAATGAAGATGCAAGACTAATTATTTTTTTTCGAAAAGCTAAAAAATTGCATTGACTAATCGAAAATAATGAAGTTTGTCGTAGGAAAACTTTCTTAATAATTGGTGTTTATACAGATATGCAAATTAAACTTCAAAGTTATAGAATTTTCAGGATAATGTTACATAGTATCGCACAGACTTTGTATGTTCATTTATGCGAATGATTTTTCTTCATAAACTGTATTCACATAAGGAAGTTCCATAAAAGAATTAAGGATGAAATGAATCGAATTGAATTCATTAAATTAGATCATTATCATAGTTTATTTGAACAAAAAGTTCTCAATTACACAGTTCTTTATTACATCTTAAACACCTACAGTTTCAGTTCACATTTTAAACATAATTATATTACAAACAACTACATAATAACAATTTTAATAGTACTGACTAAAATAACAATTTTTACAAAGAATTTCATTGTTTAAATCAATCCGCAGAAGGTTTTTGTTCTATTTCTTCAATAGCCATACCTTGTACAGGCGAATTAGGAGAATCTGGCTGTTTCTTTTTGTCCTCCAAATAACCTTGAAATAAGGCCAACTTTGATTGTTGATATTTCCGGCATCGTGGTAAATTAAAACTTCTTTTGTTGCATGCGTTTCGTATCAACTCATTGGTTTTTAAGAAAGACGTTTCTTCCTTGACAATATTCTCAAGGAGACCACGAATGATGAAAGCTTTTTTTAATTTTTTCTTAAGCTGTTTTGATTTCTTTTCAGTTTTTACGATGCCCGTATTTTGGAGTGTTTCCTTACTTCCGTTCGGAGTTAATCGTTTGGCAGCGGAGTAAACTTTTCGGCACATTAATTTCTTCCACATTTGGTCATCTTTCTCCTGTCCTAATTTATTATGCTTCAATACGAAGTTCGCATGTAGATTTATCAAATCGATATTGATTTTCATCTTTACAACCTGCAAAAATAAATTATTATTAATTGAATTTTGCACGACTTTCGTTTCGGTTTCTGAAAGTTCATCTAATTTTTCGCGCTTATCCAAATTTATTACAGCACTGAACTCATAAACAAACTTCAATTTATAATATACATATCAACAAGGAAACTGTTGTTTCCTTGTTCAAATTATATTTTTGATATAATTTTATTTAATGAATATCTCTCTAATTTCGCCTTATTTCAAAATAAAGAAAAATTTTCATTTAACATCATAAGGTAATGATTCTAGTTAACCCTGTTATGAAAGATTTGAAAAATAATAAACATCCCAGAAATTATCAGTTAATAATACTAAAGCATATATCCTAAACAAGATTAGTTTTTGACAAGTAAGGAAAGAATGAAATATCAAATAATTTATTGGAGAATTAAAGTCTCGTTTCAGATAGAAAAAAAATTGAATAAGAGAAATTCATTAAATATTACAAATTAATTTGAGATATTAAACAATTATTCACTAACCTGTGTTGTTCTCTGAGCTTTTTTATAAGTTATAATGCAACTGCGTAAAATACTTGATAATTTTAACTTATGTTCTTCCTCAGTGATAACTTCCGTTGATCAAAAATGTAATCCAATACACTGCAATTACTGAAAAACATACACGACTGAATAAGAATGAATATAACAACATATTCTTCACATTTATAACCTGAATCATCTTAATGATGTTCATAAAATAATAAAATTCTTCTTCATTTCTTGAAATGGCCCCAGTAAAAAAATTAACCAGTAAAATTTTACTACCTGAAAATGCGAGCTGAAATTGATTGTTTCAGGTAGTAATTTATTTCTATGGAATAAGGTGGATTTGTATAATTCACTAATAATTAATTCTATCCAAATCCTACTGTAATCATTACATGTTCTCATTAAAGGTGTTGTATGCAAAAATCTTATATTATATTAGGAGTACAAATAAGTTTCCGCCGTTTTATTTTGGATGGCGCGGCACGGAGTTTCGGTTAGCTTTCGCAGATGATAACTGGCTTAAAAAATAGTTTGGACATTGAAGAACAACATAACCAATTAATATTATTGATTCAATTTATTAAGTAATAGAATAATTCTGTTATATCTCCTCACGAATTTCTATTTTATAAAAGTTAAGAAAATTGAATTAAATGATTGCATAAATTCATTTTCTCCTTGAAAAAAATTTAAGGCCAGTCGCCGTAGGAATAAGCATCGTATAGGAAGGATATCAATTCGAAAATTAGAAGAAATGAAGATGCAAGACTAATCATTTTTTTTCGAAAAGCTAAAAAATTGCATTGACTAATCGAAAATAATGAAGTTTGTCGTAGGAATACTTTCTTAATAATTGGTGTTTATACAGATATGCAAATTAAACTTCAAAGTTATAGAATTTTCAGGATAATGTTACATAGTATCGCACAGACTTTGTATGTTCATTTATGCGAATTATTTTTCTTCATAAACTGTATTCACATAAGGAAGTTCCATAAAAGAATTAAGGATGAAATGAATCGAATTGAATTCATTAAATTAGATCATTATCATAGTTTATTTGAACAAAAAGTTCTCAATTACACAGTTCTTTATTACATCTTAAACACCTACAGTTTCATTTCACATTTTAAACATAATTATATTACAAACAACTACATAATAACAATTTTAATAGTACTGACTAAAATAACAATTTTTACAAAGAATTTCATTGTTTAAATCAATCCGCAGAAGGTTTTTGTTCTATTTCTTCAATAGCCATACCTTGTACAGGAGAATTAGGAGAATCTGGCTGTTTCTTTTTGTCCTCCAAATAACCTTGAAATAAGGCCAACTTTGATTGTTGATATTTCCGGCATCGTGGTAAATTAAAACTTCTTTTGTTGCATGCGTTTCGTATCAACTCATTGGTTTTTAAGAAAGACGTTTCTTCCTTGACAATATTCTCAAGGAGACCACGAATGATGAAAGCTTTTTTTATTTTTTCTTAAGCTGTTTTGATTTCTCCTCAGTTTTTACGATGCCCGTATTTTGGAGTGTTTCCTTACTTCCGTTCGGAGTTAATCGTTTGGCAGCGGAGTAAACTTTTCGGCACATTAATTTCTTCCACATTTGGTCATCTTTCTCCTGTCCTAATTTATTATGCTTCAATACAAAGTTCGCATGTAGATTTTTCAAATCGATATTGATTTTCATCTTTACAACCTGCAAAAATAAATTATTATTAATTGAATTTTGCACGACTTTCGTTTCGGTTTCTGAAAGTTCATCTAATTTTTCGCGCTTATCCAAATTTATTACAGCACTGAACTCATAAACAAACTTCAATTTATAATATACATATCAACAAGGAAACTGTTGTTTCCTTGTTCAAATTATATTTTTGATATAATTTTATTTAATGAATATCTCTCTAATTTCGCCTAATTTCAAAATAAAGAAAAATTTTCATTTAACATCATAAGGTAATGATTCTAGTTAACCCTGTTATGAAAGATTTGAAATATAATAAACATCCCAGAAATTATCAGTTAATAATACTAAAGCATATATCCTAAACAAGATTAGTTTTTGACAAGTAAGGAGAGAATGAAATATCAAAGAATTTATTGGAGAATTAAAGTCTCGTTTCAGATAGAAAAAAAATTGAATAAGAGAAATTCATTAAATATTACAAATTAATTTGAGATATTAAACAATTATTCACTAACCTGTGTTGTTCTCTGAGCTTTTTTATAAGTTATAATGCAACTGCGTAAAATACTTGATAATTTTAACTTATGTTCTTCCTCAGTGATAACTTCCGTTGATCAAAAATGTAATCCAATACACTGCAATTACTGAAAAACATACACGACTGAATAAGATAGAATATAACAACATATTCTTCACATTTATAACCTGAATCATCTTAATGATGTTCATAGAATAATAAAATTCTTCTTCATTTCTTGAAATGGCCCCAGTAAAAAAATTAACCAGTAAAATTCTACTAACTGAAATTGATTGTTTCAGGTAGTAGTTTAGTTCTATGGAATCAGGTGTATTTGTATAATTCACTTATAATTAATTATATCCAAATCTTACTTTAATCATTACATGTAATAATTAATGGGGTTGTATGCAAAAATCTTATATTATACATATATGTATATATATATATATAAAACTATATATATATATATATATATATATATATATAACTATATATATATATGTATACTTATATATATATATATATATATATATATATATATATATATATACATATATGTATAATATAAGATTTTTGCATACAACCCCATTAATTATAACATGTAATGATTGAAGTAAAAAAATAACTAGCTGACCCGGCGAACTTCGTACCGCCTTAGCGTAGCTTTGATACACTACTTTATTTTGTATAGCTGACCTATCTTATGTATGAGTACCTATTCAATTTGAACTGGAGTCTATAATATCCTCCATATAAAAATGAATCCTTATTTTCCTGGTCTCGCCATAGCTGAGGACTTTACTAATTTTTATTAAATAAAAAACAACATATATATTTTCATAATAGTGTTTATTCCATAGGGTTCAATTTCACTCATATTTTTACAAATCGCTTCTGAACAACTTTGCATTTTGAAGTAAATACTGAGCTCAACACCACGCGTGCTCTAAAAAGCAACTAATAGCCTCTATACCCTTCACTGCTTCTCTCTATTCTAATGCTTTTTGAAAAACTATATTTTTAGTTTTATGTTCTGGCGCGTAAATAAATAATGTTGATGGTTTTCCGACACGGGAACAGGCGACATATAATTGGCCATGTGAAAAACATGGATTTTCAAAGTTGATGCCACATACACTTAGCGACTGCCCTTGCGATTTATTTATTGACATTGCAACTGCAAGCCGCACTGGAAACTGTAAACGTTTAAGGCTGAATGGAATGTCGTTCGGTATCATAGGGATGCGTGGGATTAAAACATCTTCGCCTTTGTACTTCCCTTTCAAAATTGTGGCTTCGATGACGTTGTTCAATAATTTCTTCACCGCAAGCCGGGTGCCATTACACAGACGTGGGTGGTTTATGTTCCGTAACATAATAATTACTGATCCGATTTTCAATTGCAGATTATGAGGTGGTAAGCCGGGCAATTCCAGCGAATTTAAAAATTCTGTTGGATAATTGACAACTTCATCTTCATTAGTAATGGAATCAACTGATTTGTAATTCTTCAATTCGCCAGCTATTTTCTCTTGAATCTGAAAATTCATTTAAGTCACATCAACATTTTTTGCCGCCAATATAACACGTTCGCTTAACCAAACGTGATTTACGTAATTTTGAGCAATGTTTGGGAAAACCATCTCCATGAGTTCGGTATTTGATTCACAAAAGTTACAAAAATTGGTAGGGAATGTAATGTATCCAGATGATGTATCAACACCAATAATACCATTACCAATATCGAGCAGTTGTTTGGAAAACACTTCTCCAGACTGGTCTTCCTGCAATTCGACTCTAATGTTTATACTCAATTTAAGTGTTTTAATGTATTTCCATAAAATGGACGACTTCAAACATGCATTCAGTTCATCAGCAGGCGTTGAGCGTGGAACAACTGGCAATATTTGTCGAAAATCACCTGCCAATAGTATCATTGCACCACCAAACCGTTTTTTGTTATTTCGTAAATCTTGCATCGAGCTATCTAATGCCTCCAAAGATTTTTTGTGTGCCATCGTACATTCATCCCAAATGATCAATCTGGTTTGCTGCAGCACTTTGGCCATCGCAGAATTCCTCGAAAGGTTGCAAGTTGGAGTCTCATTAATTTGAAGGTTCAACGGCAGCTTGAGAGCTGAATGAGCTGTCCGACCGCCTTCCAACAACGTAGCTGCAATACCTGATGAAGCTACGGCTAGTGCAATTCCATTTCGCGATCGAATCGTTGCCAAAATCAATGATAACAAAAAAGTTTTCCCAGTTCCACCGGGAGCGTCTAAAAAATAAAATCCGCCAGATCCATCGTTCACTACTTTCATGAGCGTATCGTATGCATATTTTTGTTGTTGATTTAAAAGGTGAACTGTTCTATCAACCATTTCTCGTAATGTTTCGGAATCATATTGGGCTTCGCGTCTCAATTCTTGATCAAATGAGTCGTGCATTGGGCGATTGGGTGCTATCATTCCTATTTGTGTTAATACTTTGTTGGTAAGCATCAAGCACATGTCCTCAATTAAAATTAATGCTTCATTGTGAATTTCTTCGTTCATTTGCAAATCTGCATTCGATGTTCTAAGGCGCATCTGATGCAATATATCTTCCACCATATGATCTTTGTATTTATACCATAAATCAGTCGGTGTTGATGGGAAGCATGTAGACAAAATTATAGAAAATAATGTTCGTATTTGTTTAGCATTTGACGAAATCACAGCATCTTCGAGAGTGTGGTCCCAATGAGTGTCATTCTCTAACAATCCCAAATGTTGACAGGCTTCTCTGTATGTGCCACACAATACACCATTAACAGTTCGCAGATGTTGGAATGATGTTGGACCACGAACATTGACTAACAGTAAACGCAAATAAAAACACTCGTCTTGACTGGGATGGACTGCATAAAGACGGCCTAGTGCATTGGTGGAAAATACTCGTGGGTAACCTGGAACTGGCTGTCCTCGTTTTCGTCGTTCAAATTTTTTTGATGATTAATTCCAGGTATAATATCTTGGCATTTCGGAGTAAAGTAACGTTCTGGCAAAATCATCATTCTGGCACATTTCAAAGAAGCTGGTTAATGTTGTCGATGGTGGCCTGTCAACTCGTTGTAATACGTTTGCAATCTGTAAAATATACCCGTTGACCATTTTCCAAATGTACGGCCAAGTGAACAACAGTAGGGTGTCGTTCATGTATAGGAAACGAAAATATACGCCACATGCCTTCGTTACTACTAACATAGCGGCCCATTTGATATTGAGTGACTTCATCATTTGAATTTCCGGCAGCAACTCCGAAGACGGCCATGTCACTACCTTTGTTCACATACTTGCAAATGTATTTAATAGATTTTACTGAATGGCAAAATTCGACGTTTATGTGTGCTTTATATGCCTTGTAGAGTAATGGCGAAAACGGAACAACCCAACGATTATCGACTTCAATGTCCTGTCGATTTACTTTGACTATTGTTGACTTTCCATTGTCATCAATGGATCGGCGGCGATAAAGTGGATATCCATCATTTCCAGTAATAGTTTCTGCTACTAATTGTTTTGGTTAGCGTTTTGAACATTTTCCTTCAACCATACACGGAGAAATGAGATTCAATATTCCACATGGACCATGTATCATATTTTTTGTAATAACCTCATGTAACAGTGGGTCTTCATTATTATCGGGAATTTCTGCTGATATCACATTATCAATTTCATTTGGTCTTATCCTCTCAACCAACCAAATGAGGATATGTGCATGTGGCAATCCGCGTTTTTGCCACTCAACTGAGTACATCCAACAGCGCGTCTCGCCGAACACGCGATGCTTAACAATGAAATCCATGAGTGATTTTAATTTCATTTTGAACACCCTTGCAGTGATATCGTGGCGATCAATAGGTGATTGTCTAGTAAATAATTCTTGTTGAATTTATGTCCACTTTGGATTGCATGTGAACTTGATAAACAAATCTGGTGTGCCATAATGTCGTACATAGGACATCGCATCTTGCGCATATTCATGCATATGGCGCGGACTTCCGACGTATGTTGCTGGGAGAATGGTTGTTTTGCCAACACTCTGTGCATTTCCATCAGCATTAATAGCATCCCGAAGATGAATGTATTCCTCGGAACGGAATTTTGCCTGGTTCAACCTGATAAATGTCAATCGTTCAGTTTCAACTTTCACATACATATCCACAGCATATTGGTGAAATAGACGCCGACACTTTAAGATGTGATTCTCCTCATTTTGCCGAACCATCAGTCTGTATGAATAATAATTCATTGAACTAACTTTTTTGTTCGTTTCAGCACCTGTAAACAATTTTTTGTGTTAATAATATAAATTTTAATTTAGTAAACATATATTTTAATGTAGTAAACATATATTGTTATATGTCGTGACAACGGAAAACGAGTTTCATTTTTATATATATATAGATTTACCTGTAACTGGATTTATCATCTTAATTGAAAAATGATAGCCGTCTTCACCTTGCCAAAATAGGATAGGATATTGTAAGGCATCATAAGATCGATGTGTTTCAGACACACGCTGAAGTTGATCGTTCCGCCGATGTAAAACAATATCTCGGTTTTCTAAATTTTCTCCTACGACGACAATAGCCACTTCATCAATTGTTGGCGCAGCAAAACGTCCAGCATGTTATCCTGCAGGCGCCTTATCGGCTCTGATGACAATTTTATGATTATTTGATGGCATGCGGTCTAATGCAGTTGTGAATAATGCAACTAATTCACTGTGTTGATGGAAAAATGTTTGAAGTTGTTCCACAATGGATCTTTTGACTGAGTTTTTGTGTGCGCAACGCTGATCGACTTCTCTTGCTGAATTGCCCATAAAATATATTTGCAAAAATTTATAGTCTTAATCAGGCACTGGCAATAAGGAACCTGTTCTATGATATATTTGACCCTGAATCTGCAAGAATATAAATATGTATTTAGGTAATTGTATAGCAAATTGTTTGTACCACCATGTGGCTCGCAAAATACTGCCACAATACTTAAGATCATTTCAAATTAAAACTACTTTAAACCTTGACATTGAACAGCAGCCTTCCATGGCAGCTATAGGTAGTAGGCTTTACCCAGTATTGGGACACCTTGCTCATGCCATTATGAAATACAACATGTTATAAAATGTTGCTGATTAAGTCATTGGGTTATAGACTATTATTATGTATTTGACTTATTGTTTACAAAATAAACACGTCTACACAACACTGGCTCAGCATATTTTGCACCAGCTACATGGTTGTATAACTAAATAAAACTGTTTGCCATTATACTTACTTACCTTGAAAGTAGGTATAAAATTGTCTCGAATAACTTTTGTTGCGCCAAATGACGTCATTTGAAAACAATTATTGTATTGCTTGATATGAGTCAAAAAATGATTAGAATCTGGCCCATTTCCGGAAACCAATGACTGTAGTGGCTCTGGTGGTGGAACCAATGGCGTCAATTTGACTTGGCCGCTGGCGCAACACAATCCAGGGGCTTCATTTTTGAATTTCAATGCATTGCAATGTGGACACACAGTATTCATTAGTCCAATAGCAACAATTTTCTCTGAACTGTAATCAATTGCAACATTATAACTGAATGCAGCTCTGTGGGGATTAAACACAACATTTCTATGTTGATTTCGATTCCGTTGAAGTTCATTTCGCGCTTCGCGTTGCTCATCAGTTTGATTTGCTCTTATATTTCTTTGACTTGCCGTATTTCGAGTTCTGCGGCCTAAGTTTGTACGTCTGGTTGGTGACATTGTTAAAAACGAAAATCCAACTGAAAATATATTTTCTGTATAACCATGTAAAATTGTAATATTCTGTAGTCACCAAAAATCGATGTGAAGTGAAGTGAACTTACCGTGATTAACAAACACTTATTAGCAAACAAAAAACTTCTTAGTCATTAAAACAAAACGAACTTTATCAAAAACTTAATAAAATTATTGTTAGCGCGGTTATGGATGTGTTGTCACAGATTACCACAAATTTTTTTGTTTTAAATTTAATGACGTTGACATTTGTCAGCGCGGTTATCGATGTGGTGTCACACATTACCACAGATTTTTTGTTTTAAATTGAATGACGTTGACATTCGTTACGCGCGTTTTTTAAAATATGCAAAATTAAATGTATATTTTTTAATCTTCCTGAGAGATTTTCTTTATATTTTTTTCCGTAAGAACCTTGTACAGAGTATTAGAAAGCTACAAAAAAAAATCAGCCAAAACGGTCAAGCCGTTTTCATGTTATGTAGTGACAACGGAAAACGGGTTTCATTTTTATATATATCGATAGAATAATTCTGTTATATCTCCTCACGAATTTCTATTTTATAAAAGTTAAAAAAATTAAATTGAATGATTGCATAAATTCATTTTCTGCTTGAAAAAAATTTGAGGCAGGTCGCCGTAGGAATAAGCATCGTAAAGGAAGGATATCAATTCGAAAATTAGAAGAAATGAAGATGTAAGACTAATGAAGTTAGTCGTAGGAAAACTTTCTTAATAATCGGTGTTTATATAGATATGCAAATTAAACTTCAAAATTATAGAATTTTCAGGATAATGTTACATAGTAACGCACAGACGTTGTATGTTCATTTATGCGAATTATTTTTCTTCATAAACTGTATTCACATAAGGAAGTTCCATAAAAAAATTAAGGATGAAATAAATCGAATTGAATTCATTAAATTAGATCATTATCATAGTTTATTTGAACAAAAAGTTCTCAATTACACAGTTCTTTATTACATCTTAAACGCCTACAGTTTCAGTTCACATTTTAAACATAATTATATTACAAACAACTACATAATAACAATTTTAATAGTACTGACTAAAATAACAATTTTTACAAAGAATTTCATTGTTTAAATCAATCCGCAGAAGGTTTTTGTTCTATTTCTTCAATATCCATACCTTGTACAGGAGAATTAGGAGAATCTGGCTGTTACTTTTTGTCCTCCAAATAACCTTGAAATAAGGCCAACTTTGATTGTTGATATTTCCGGCATCGTGGTAAATTAAAACTTCTTTTGTTGCATGCGTTTCGTATCAACTCATTGGTTTTTAAGAAAGACGTTTCTTCCTTGACAATATTCTCAAGGAGACCACGAATGATGAAAGCTTTTTTTAATTTTTTCTTAAGCTGTTTTGATTTCTTCTCAGTTTTTACGATGCCCGTATTTTGGAGTGTTTCCTTACTTCCGTTCGGAGTTAATCGTTTGGCAGCGGAGTAAACTTTTCGGCACATTAATTTCTTCCACATTTGGTCATCTTTCTCCTGTCCTAATTTATTATGCTTCAATACGAAGTTCGCATGTAGATTTTTCAAATCGATATTGATTTTCATCTTTACAACCTGCAAAAATAAATTGTTATTAATTGAATTTTGCACGACATTCGCTTCGGTTTCTGAAAGTTCATCTAATTTTTCGCGCTTATCCAAATTTATTACAGCAATGAACTCATAAACAAACTTCAATTTATAATATACATATCAACAAGGAAACTGTTGTTTCCTTGTTCAAATTATATTTTTGATATAATTTTATTTAATGAATATCTCTCTAATTTCGCGTAATTTCAAAATAAAGAAAAATTTTCATTTAACATCATAAGGTAATGATTCTAGTTAACCCTGTTATGAAAGATTTGAAAAATAATAAACATCCCAGAAATTATCAGTTAATAATACTAAAGCATATATCCTAAACAAGATTACTTTTTGACAAGTAAGGAGAGAATGAAATATCAAAGAATTTATTGGAGAATTAAAGTCTCGTTTCAGATAGAAAAAAAATTGAATAAGAGAAATTCATTAAATATTACAAATTAATTTGAGATATTAAACAATTATTCACTAACCTGTGTTGTTCTCTGAGCTTTTTTATAAGTTATAATGCAACTGCGTAAAATACTTGATAATTTTAACTTATGTTCTTCCTCAGTGATAACTTCCGTTGATCAAAAATGTAATCCAATACACTGCAATTACTGAAAAACATACACGACTGAATAAGAATGAATATAACAACATATTCTTCACATTTATAACCTGAATCATCTTAATGATGTTCATAAAATAATAAAATTCTTCTTCATTTCTTGAAATGGCCCCAGTAAAAAAATTAACCAGTAAAATTTTACTACCTGAAAATGCGAGCTGAAATTGATTGTTTCAGGTAGTAATTTATTTCTATGGAATAAGGTGGATTTGTATAATTCACTAATAATTAATTCTATCCAAATCCTACTGTAATCATTACATGTTCTCATTAAAGGTGTTGTATGCAAAAATCTTATATTATATTAGGAGTACAAATAAGTTTCCGCCGTTTTATTTTGGATGGCGCGGCACGGAGTTTCGGTTAGCTTTCGCAGATGATAACTGGCTTAAAAAATAGTTTGGACATTCAAGAACAACATAACCAATTAATATTATTGATTTTATATTGGTAAAATATAATTTTTATAAGTTGAAAATGTCAAAATTTGAGCCAAGTAAGCGTGATTTGCGGGAAATATTAGTTTACTTCTTTAATTTAAATAAATCTGCCGCTGAGGCGCATCAATTGCTCGTAGAAGCATATGGTGAGGGTGCTTTGAGTGAGAGAACGTGTCGAGAGTGGTTTCAAAAGTTTAAAAACGGTGATTTCGACGTAGAAGACAAAGATCGCAGTGAAAGGCCAAAAATTTACGAAGATGCAGAATTGGAGGAATTATTGGAGGAAGATTCATCTCAAACACAAAAAGAACTTGCTCTAACATTAGAAGTCACTCAGCAAGCAATCTCACATCGTTTAAAATCATTAGGAATGATTCATATTTAATTTGTGTTAAAAAACGGCGGAAACTTATTTGTACTTCTAATTGTATATATATATATATATATATATATATATATATTTATATGAAATTTAAAAAAATCGAATTGAATGATTGAATAAATTCATGTTCTCATTGAAAAAATTTAAGGCGAGTCGTCGTAGGAATAAACATCGTAAAGAATATCGATTTGAGAATTAGAAGAAATGAAGATCTAAGACTAATTATTTTTGTTCGAAATGCTAAAAAATTGCATATACTATTCGAAAATAATAAAGTTTATAATAGGAAAACTTTCTAAATAATTGGTGTTTATATAGATATATAAATTAAAATTCAAAATTATAGAATTTTCAGGATAATGTTACATAGCAACGCACAGAATTTGTATGTTCATTTATGCGAATTATTTTTCTTTATAAACTGTAGTCACATAAGGAAGTTCTATATAAGAATTAAGGATGAAATAAAACCGAATTGAATTAATTAAATTAGATCATTATCATAGTTTATTCCATCACTGCGTTACAGAGTTCTTTATTACATCTCAAACACCTACAGTTTCAGTTCACATTTGGAACAAAATTATATTCCAAACAACTACATAATAACAACTTTAATATTACTGACTAAAATACAATTTTTACAAAGAATTTCATTCTTTACTACATAATAACAACTTTAATATTACTGACTAAAATAACAATTTTTACAAAGAATTTCATTGTTTAAATCAATTCGCGGAAAGTTTTTGTCCTATTTCGTCAATATCAACACCTTGTGATTTCGGCTGATAAGTTTCGGATTTGAATTAATCATTATGTATGAAATATGCCACGATTATATATAATGTGTATATGAACTTCTTTATGTATTTTATGATCAAACGATAAATTATCAGCCGATGAATGCGAATGTGTTGAAACTTCAAAACATATGTCTAAATAATATCATTCAATGGTCATGTGGAATAATCGTCTTCTGATTCATCAGGAGAATTTGGCGATTCAGGAGAATCTGGTTGTTTCCTTTTGTCCTCCAAATTACCCTGAAATAAGGCCAACTTTGACTGTTGATATTCCCGACGTCGTGGTGGTGGAGTATAACTTCCTGTGTAACATAAGTTTCGTATCAACTCTCTGCTTTTTAAGATAGCCTGTTCTCCCCTAACAATATTGTCAAGGAGGTCACGAATAACGAAAGCTTTTTTTATTTTTTTTTTAAAGTCTTCCGATTTCTTCGCAGTTCTTACGATGCCCGTATTTTGGCGTGATTTCTTATTTTCGTTCGGAATATATCGTTGGGCAGATGAGTCCACTTTTCGGCACACAGCGACATCTTCCTGTCCTAATTTATTATGCTTCGATACTGTCATCGCTTGTGGATTTTTCAAATCGATATTTCTTTCCATCATTACAATCTGCAATAATAAATTGTTAATTGAATTTCGCACGACTTTCGTTTTGGTTTCTGAAAGTTCATCTAATTCTACACGCTTGTCCAAATTTATAACAGCACTAGGCTCACAAACAAACTTCAATTTATGGTATACATATCAACAAAGAAACTGTTACTTCCTTGTTCAAATTATATTTTGATGAATATCTCTCAAATTTCGCGTAATTACAAAATAAAGCAAAAATTTATATTAAACAGCAAAAAAGAATTGTGCTGATTCTAGTGAACCCTGTTATGAAAAATTTTAAAAATAATAAACATCCCAGAAATTATCAGCTAATAATACTAAAGCATATATCCTAAACAAGATTATTTTTTGACAAGTAAGGAGAGGAAGAAATATCAAAGAATTTATTGGAAAATAAAAGTCTCATTTCAGATAGAAAAAAAATTTAAATATGAGAAAGTCATTAAATATTACAAATCAATTTGAGATAATAAACAATTATTCACTAACCTGTGTTGTTCTCTGAGCTTTTTTATAAATTCCAATGCAACTGCGTTAAGTGCTTGATAATTTTAACTTATGTTCTTCCTCAGTGATTACTTCTGTTGATCAAACATGTGATCTAATACACTACAGTTACTGAAAAGCATACACGACTGAATAAGAATGAATATAACAATGTAGTCTTCACACTTATAACCTGAATCATCTTAATGATGTTCATAGAATAATAAAGTTCTACTGCATTTCTTGAAATGGCCCCAGGAAAAAAATTAACCAGTAAAATTTTACTTCCTGATAATTCCACCTGAAATTGATCGTTTCAGGTAGTAATTTATTTCTATGGAATCAGGTGAATTTGTATAATTCACTAATAATTAATTAGTTACAAATCTTACTGTAATCATTACATGTTCTCATTAATAGTGTTGTATGCGAAAATCTTGTATTATACATATATGTTATATATGTTATATATTTATATATATATATATATATATATATATATTTATTATATATTATATATATATATATATATTATATATATATATATATATATATACATATATATATATATATATATATATATATATATATATTGTCATGGAATTTATATTTCTCTATATGTGAACAGAACACAGAATGTATGTTTTTGTGGTTAACGAAGAGACAAGATCTCACTTCTCTCTCTATCGTTGACCTATAAGCAAGCTGGTAAATAAGACTTCTAAGTACGTTTAAAAAGTGTTTTTTTGAATCCTACCCAAATCCGAAATAATAAAAATGTTAAATAATTTCGAGTATCGGTATATCCGAGTACCCAAGAAAAAATAAATTAACAATTGGTGACCACGACATGTGTTCAACTTGAGCGTGATTATAAAACAAAAAACCCGTGCACTAACATGTCTCATGCTACATCCCCAACTATACAAGAAGAAACAGTTAATCAGCAAGGTACAAGTAGTCAAGATCTTTCAGAACTGAAAATAATTTCAGTGAAGATCCCATCATGTTGACCAGAAAAATCTGAACGTTGGTTTTATTAAATAGACGCCAAATTTCGGATTAATAGCATCAAGAAGGTTTGACAATTCGATAACTTAATATCCCAGCTAAAACCTTCTCTACCTAATAACATTTGGGATATAGCTACAGGTACAGATGATGACAAGTATCAACTTGCCAAAGAAAGACTCACAAGCTTATTCACAGAAAGCCAAGAAAAAAGTATAAAGAGCTTATTAACAGGACATAACCTGGGTGACTTGAAGCCGAGCCAAATATTAAGGAAATTGAAAGCTCTAGCAGGTACGGACCTATCAGAGAGGGTAATTAAAACTTTGTGGGAAATCTTCCAGTGATTATTAAAAATTGTCATCACTAGTGAAGAAGATGTTGATCGGGTGGCAAATATGGCTGATAAAATATCCAAATGAATTATATGCTATCGACCATTCCAGTTCAATTAAAAGTACTCCTAATGAACTCGATCAATTGAGATCAGAAGGTTCAGTACTAAGTTAAGCAATAAAGCAGATGAATTATGGAAAAAGTCATACTAGGCCTAGACATACCCCTAGTAGAAGTCGAGACAGGTCGAAATCCAGGTGTAAGTACAATTCAGATGGAAAATACCGCTATTTCCACTTCCGATATGGAAAAAGGTGGCACCCTGGAAAATGTACTGCCACCTGTGCTTGGAAGAATTCGGAAAACTCCAGTCAGTAGTGGAGAGTGCAGCGTATTCTGCTACTGACTCAGTCCTATGCTACAACTCTCGTTTATTCATGGTAGACAGGCACACGGGATTGCAAGTTTTGATCAACAGCGATACAGCGGTGTACAGATGTATCAATTGTCCCATATAACCAGAAACCTTAAGCACGAGTAAACTCCGATGATGATTTTTATCTGTATGCTGCCAATGGTACTCGGATACCCGCCTACGGTACCAAATTAATGGAAATTGATCTAGGTCTGAGGCGTGCATTCAAATGGCCTTTCGTCATCGCCAAAATCTCAAGAGATATTCTGGATACTGACTTCTTAAGAAAATTCAACCTACTCATTGAGCTGAAGAGGCAACAGTGACACAAAATTATGCAAGAAAGGTGAATTGATGTATATCTTATCAAAAGACGTAGTGAGAAACTTATTTACTGAAAATCTCAATAAATTCAGTTTACTTTTGAACAAATATTCTGAGCTAATTCAACCAAATTTTCTTTTCAATAACTTTGGATACAATGTCAAACAGCATATCGTTACAATAGGACAACCAGTATATTGTAAATCTTGACGTCTTGATAACAAAAAATTAGCTATAGCTGAACAAGAATTTCAATAAATGTTAGATAATGGTATTATTCAGCCATTCAAGTCTCAATGGGCTAGTACTTTGCATTTGGATCAGAAGAAACACGGCTCCTGGCGTCCATGTGGAGACTATAGGCGATTGAATGAAAGAACTCTTTCTGACCTATATCCCATCCCTTGGATCGAATAATATACATATCACATATTAACTAACAACATTTTTCAAAAATTGACCTTCATGAAGCATATTTCCATATACCGATAGCCGAAGAAGATCGACCCAAAAATGCTATTACAACTTCATTTGGGTTATTCGAATTTACCGTTATGCCACTCGGACTACGAAATGCCCCTGGTTTCCAGGGGTTTATTCATGAAGTTTTGGAAGGTTTAGCGTTTGTGTTTTCTTATATTAACGATCTTCTTATGGCATCTTCCTATGAAGAAGAGCATATCGATCATCTTGAATTAGTTTTTGACAGGCTTTTGGAATTGGGCCTCAGAATTAATGTTGCGAAGTCACAGTTTGGCGTCCGAAAGATTGAATTTTTAGGATATTTTATAACTCCGAAAGAATCAAAACTGCTCCCTGGTAAAGTGCAAACGATTCTTGAGTTGAAGCGCCCAAAGACAATTCATGAATTGCAACAATTTTAAAGCATAATAAACTTTTACAGGCCTTAAATTAAAAATGAGGCCCACAATCAAGCTGTCTTAGATGAATTATTGAAGGGTGCGCGTAAAAAAGATACAAGACCAATTATTTGGATTTCAAAACTAGAACAAGATATTGAAAAATGCAAATCGGATCTTGCCACTGCGGCGCTATCAACTATTCCGGATCCAAATCAGCCGATAGCACTATTTACTGATACATCAGATTGCGCAGTTGGCGCAGCTTTGCAACAGTTTGACGGATAAGAGTGGAAACCTTTTGCATTTTTCCCAAAAAAATTAAATTCAGCTCAAAAGGTTAACAGTACGTATGACCGTGAACTTTAAGGTGTATATTTCACAGTCAAGCAGTTGAAGGACTTACTTCAAGGTAGAGATTTTATCGTATATACAGATCATAAACTTCTAACTTTTGCTTTCCGTCAGAAGAATGAAAAAGCCAATTCTAGGCAATTGTGACAGCTTCAATATATATCAGAGTTTACTACAAATATACAACACATCAGCGGCAGCGAGCACATCGTTGCAGATGCATTGTCTTGAATTGATAGCATTGAAGCAATTGATTTTAAAAAAATCGCAGATGCACAAAATGGTGACATCGAATTTTTGGAATTGAAAAAGAGCGATACTGCATTGCAGTTCAAACACTAACATCAATCTGAAATAATTCTATGGTGTGACACCTCAACAGAACGTATTAGGCCTTACATCCCAAGAAAAATTCCGTGAGTCAGTTTGTCACCACATTCATGGTTGTGCACATCAAGGGATAACCGTGTTAATCAACGGTTTGGCCTGGTATGAAAGTGGATGTCAGAAATTGGACTCGATCCTGCATCAACTGCCAAAAAATTAAATTTCCAAACATACGAAATCCGAAGTAGCCAAGTTCTCTGAACCAGATGAACGATTTTTAACAATTCATATAGATCTTGTTAGACCCTTATCTGTATCAGATGGAAAAACATACATTTTGATATTTATAGATCAATGCACGAATTGGATTGAGGCAATTCCTTTACAAGACATATCTACAGAAACATTTACTCGTGCTTTTTACCAAAATTGGATAACGAGATTTGGAACACCATCATGTGTTATAACCGATAGAGAAAGATAATTTAATCCTGCCTTTTTCACCAGCTTACTTCCCTTTGTGGACTAAAACTCTGTCAAACTGCGGCTTATCACCCGCAATGCAACGAAAAAATAGAGCGGCGGTACCGCACAATTAAAGCAGCCATATGAGTACATAATTCTGTAAAATGGACAGACACTCTACCAACAGTGCTGTTAGGTACTCGAGCTGATCTGAAGCCAGACTGCAACTTTACCACAGCACACATGGTCTATGGGACCTCGATAAGACTACCAGGTGAATGCTTTGAAATCTCTGTGGCCCAAATAAACTCAGAATCGTTCGTGACAGACTTTCAAATGAGAATGCGTACATTAAGATCATGTAGCATTCAGCATAACACTAAGGCACGTATCTATGTTTCTTATGATTTGAATTGTTTCAGCTGTTACTATGTGGTAGTTGATCATAATTAAAACAAATTGTAAAAATTTTCTTGTGACTCGAGTTTCGGGAAATGAACTATCCCATCATCAGACAACTCATCTAAAGATTTGTCAATATGCTCACATGTTTTTATACGAATCGATAAAGTTACAAAGCCTCTCGAACCTGCTTATGAAGGTCCATTTTGGTTATAGAATGATCTGACAAATACTTCACAGTCTAAATACATACCAAACCATGCACTATTTCTATCGATAGATTAAAACCGGCGTATTATTTGAACGATGATCAGAAGGAAAAAGTATCCCCTGACTTCACTTCTTGAATAGAGAGTCAAGTATTTCCTAACGTTTCAAACGATCTTTCTAAAATTCCGTTAATATTACCAAAAACTACTCGTAGTGGACGACATGTTTATTTTTCGGTCCGTTATAGTGATATGGCGTCTAAAAAAATTATGTAACTTATTATTTTTTTTATTAAAGTGTTACCTGACCTATGTCATTTTGATCAAATTTTTCCTTACAAATTTTGTACATTTAATTGTTTACCAAGTGTGTAAAGATTGTTTATTCTCATTCTAATTGTACCTTCCAATCTTGACTTTCAACATTGTTGTTTCGTGACTTGCAATATTCTTTTTTTTGAATATGTTTTGATTTGAACAATTGCAGCTCCTGGGAGGGGAGTAATGTAGAGGCAAATATAATATTAATTATTTTCATTAATTGAAACACAATAGATTGGAGTTACTATGTATTTACTACCAAGGTTTTTTATTATTTTTGGTTCACATGTTACCGCGGTTTCGAACGATGACCGTTCATCTTCAGACATAACAGAGTCCTCTGTTACGTCTGAAGATAATAACAGCACACAACTCGTATTTTGCTTTTTTTCCACATATTAATATATATATATATATTTTTTTTTCACTCTTTCATTGTACCGTTGTATTCTGCATCCTAGAAATTTTATTTTTTGTTTCAGCATATCAGATACTCCTACCATACATTCCTTGAACTGGTTATTCCGAGCTTTGATTTTGAATTCATAAGGTATCTGGCGTATCAGTTTTTCGACTTTACTGGATATATATATATATATATATATATATATATATATATATATATATATATATATATATATACATATATGTACGGAGACACCATCCAGTAAAGTCGAAAAACTGATACGCCAGATACCTTATGAATTCAAAATCAAAGCTTTGATTTTGAATTCATAAGGTATCTGGCGTATCAGTTTTTCGACTTTACTGGATATATATATATATATATATATATATATATATATATATATATATATATATATACATATATGTACGGAGACACCATCCAGTAAAGTCGAAAAACTGATACGCCAGATACCTTATGAATTCAAAATCAAAGCTCGGTATAACCAGTTCAAGGAATGTATGGTAGGAGTATCTGATATGCTGAAACAAAAAATAAAATTTCTAGGATGCAGAATACAACGGTACAATAAAAGAGTGAAAAGATACAAAATAACCAGCACTACTACAGGGATAAACAGCAATTCTTCCGCGACCTCAAGCAGTAAACCCCTGAAGATGAAAACGCACTGAGGGGGCAGGTGTTCTGGAAGAAAATATGGGAGGAACAGAAGATGCATGATGATGGAGAACACTGGATTAGGGACGCAGGGATCGACTCCACTAAATACCATATGGAGGATATACACATCTCCGTTGAGGACATAAAGGCGACATTGGAGGACCGTAGGATGAATGCTCGAGACATTTCGGCTGAAGTCGGCATCAGTATTGGCAGTGTAGAGTCTATCATCCACGAACACCTTCAATATCGTAAAATAACGGCGCGATGGGTTCCTAAACTGTTGAACTTTGAGCAAAAATTAACGCTGTTGGAAGTTTGTCGCCACTTACTGACGCGATACGAGGCAGAGGGGGACTGTTTTTTAACGCGCATCTTCGCTACAGACGAAACATGGGTACACTATTACACTCCCGAAACCAAGGTGTCAAGTAAAGAGTGGGGGAAGAAGGAGAAAGGGGCGCCAGTCAAAGCGAAGACAACCTGGTCCGCGGGTAAGGTAATGTGTACTGTGTTCTGGGACCGGCAGGACGTACTGTACGCCGATTTCCTGCGCACTCAACGTACTATCAATGCTGCATACTACTCTAACCTTCTGAAAACACACGTGGAACCTGCTCGTCGCTCGAAACGGAGGAGCATTCCAGCACGAAGTGCGATTCTTCTCCAGGATAGCGCGCGCACTCATACCTCGCGTCTCACGCTCGATACAATATCGGAATTGGGGTGGAAGATACTGGAACACCCCCTCTTCAGTGCGGATATATCGCCCTGCGACTACCATATGTTTTAACCGCTGAAATATGCCCTCGGAGGTCAAAAGTTCAATACCGACGACGAGGTAGAGGGGTTCGTGCACATATGACTGTCCGAGTTGTCCAAGGAATTTTTCGATACCGGCAAGGTGGACAAAATGTGTAAATAGTAAGGAGAATTACCTAGAAAATATGTAACTTTTTGTAAATTTTTCGATAATAAACAAACGTGTTAGAGTATTTGTCTCGATCATAGTTGAACCACCCTCGTACTTTACAACTAAACACAACCACCTGGCAAAGCTGTTTCGAGAAGCCCTAGTAGATAAAAATACCTGATTTTTTCACACTCGGGATCACGCGAAAGTTACCAAAAAATACCGGCCAATCACCTGCCTCCCAACAATTTATAAAATTCTAACAAGGGTTCTGACCCGCCACATCTGGTAGCATGTAAATAACTACAATATAATGACCCGAGAACAGAATAGATGTAGAGGAAATGCGCGAGGAAGCAAAGAGCTCTTGATCACCGACCCGATAATAACTGAATAGGTCAAGAAAAAACAGAGCAACATCTCGGTAGCGTGGGTTGACTACCAAAAAGCCTTTGACTCTGTACCACATTCATGGCTCATAAAAACACTTCGGTTGTACGGAATATTGAGACCGGTAATCACCCTTTTAGACCACCTAATGAAAGCGAGGCACACACGGCTTATGGTGAACACTCAACAAGTGAACTATAAAACCGCCGAAATCAAAATCAGGGGGTTCAGCGCTAGACCAAATTCCATCTGGTTTTGTCTAGCGCTGAACCCTCTGAGTAGATTAATGAGGAACCAGATATATGGATACATTGTCCAAAAAACGCGGAACATAAACATTAATCACCAGTTGTACGTCGACAGCCTCAAGCTCTACGCCGCGAACGAAGAACAACTTAAAAAGCAGCGTTCTCTGATGCTATCGGAATGGAGCTGGGGATAGATAAATGTGCCGTGGCCCATGTGAAGAGAGGCCGAATAAAAGAGGGGACAGGCCTAGCCGTAATGCAGGATCTGACGATACCGGAACTGAGAACGCTAGAGCCTTACAAGTACCTTGTAGTACAGCAGGCCCTGGACATTAAGACCGCTGAAACGAAGAGCATCTTCCAAGAATAATTCTTTAGAAGACAAACTAATGTACTCCAGAGCAAGCTTAACTCTAAAACAATGTTCGAAGTTATAAATACATGGGCAACACCTTGCATAATCTATTCCTTTGGAGTCATCAAGTGGTTCAATACAGAACTACGAGATATTGATCGAAAAGTTAGAGCAATACCCAGCAGACACGGCATCCACCATCTACATGCGTGTATGAACAGGCTGTATATTCCGAAGCATGAAGGGGGAACAGGGCTGCAAAAAATAGAAATAGCTCACGACAAAACAGTTTGCAGCATGAGAGATTATTTTCTCACCAGAAACTCACCGTTCCATCTATCCTTATGTCGGAAAGATGATTGCCTCAGTCCGTTGAACTTGGCGAGCCAGATAAAACCAGCGCGATCACCGAACCACCGAAAAAATCTCCCAGGAGTGGCATAGTAAGGCAATGCACGGGAGATATCCTAGAAGCCTGCGAAGTGATAATGTTGATAAATCTGGATCACTTACTTACCTTAGAGCTGGATACTTGTTTCCTGAAAGTAGATTAATCGCAATTCGACTAGATCATATATCAAGAACATTACTGGACGAAACGTACTAACGGATAAATGTCGAAAGTGCTCCCAAGTGACTGAATCCATACAGCATGTTACGTCGTCGTGCTCTGTTTTGGCGCCGGTTGATCACACCGAGCGGCACAACGCGATGGCAAGAATCTACCATCAGAAAATTGGCAAGCAATGCGGCCATATAAAAAAAATGGTGAAGCCTTTTGAATACCGGCCAAGTTCAATTCTTGAGAATGAGAACTATAAGCTATATTGGGATAATTTCATCACAACGGACCGGGCAATTAAACATAACAGACCGGACATTTTACTTTTTAAGAAGAAAGATCAAACAATAAAAATCCCGGACGCTGCTATTCCGGCAGACGATAATATATCAAAAGCTTTTGTCGAAAAACTGACAAAGTATCACGATCTGTCGTTTGAGATGAAGACTATCAACCGGTTTAAGTCGACATCTGTTTGGCTCTCAGTTAAGTCAAAGAATGGACTGGTTGAGAAACACCTTGTGGCGCACACCCTACGTTTGGGTCTAGATGAAGAGCTATTAAGCACAGCTCAGAAGGAAGTCATCCTCGCTGACACGAGGATAGTGAGGAAGTTCTTGACATCCCTCTGAAGCAGGCTTAGCAGAAGATGTGCCCGGCCACTCAAAGTTTCCTTTCCTATATTATATTGATATTGAAAAAAAAAAAAAAAAATATATATATATATATATATATATATATATATATCTATATATATATATACATATATATATATATATATATATATATATATATATATATATATATATATATATATATATATAACATGATTCAGATTCTTCCCCAACTTAAGCTGGATTCTCTTCTGAAATTTGTTCCTGAGATGATATAGATTTATCACCCATTACACAGAAGGATTAAAGAAATCCGAAGAAAATATAGAATATTGATTAGAATTATTAAATGAGTACTTGAAGGATACCAAACGTTTGCTTCACAAGAGGATTATGAAGACTCCAAAAATGCACAACGTAACCTCAAAATTTCTTCGGATATAACTCTCTTTAAAATGATATTTCAAAAATAAACTTTCTAAAAACATGAAGCACAACTTCAAAAAGGCTATTTAGAATTCCATCCGGTAATCCTCAGTCCCAATTCCTAGCCAAAAAATAAAAATAATCAGTAAAAATACATCTCACCCCCCTAAACTCATGCCCCCCCGCAAAAATCATAGAACAGTAATGATTTTCTAAATGGCAAAACCATACGTATTTCATGTTTGTCCATGGAAAGTACACAAAGTTTATATAGTATTTTCAAGGAATCAATCATATCCAAATGATACCATGTGTAGGAGTGAAAAATCAAAATATAATTATTATATATAAAATAGAATAATAAGATTAAGCAGATTAATTCTGCTGACCTAACTACAAATTTTACTTTTATCAAAATTTTTTCTCGAAAATTTTTCAAAATTATTAGGAGTACAAATGAGTTTCCGCCGTACGGAAACCAATTTCCTTGTTTATGAATCATTCCTAATGATTTTAAACGATGTGAGACTGCTTGCTGAGCGACTTCTAATGTTAGAGCAAGTTCTTTTTGTGTTTGAGATGAATCTTCCTCCAATAATTCCTCCACCCTGGCGAAACGGTTCTACAGGATGTAACAAATGAATGAATCAAACAAAACAACTTGACCAGCAGAAATTCATCGTGGTTGTGTTTTTGGATTTCCGTAAAGCATTTTAAATAATATACAGAAAACTTATGATTGAAAAACTTATTAGAACTTTATGTGAAATTAGGTTATATTTTTTCAGAAGAGTTAAATCTAAACTATGGGGTACCGCAGGGACTAGATCCAATATTGTTTTTGTTATATACTAACGACCTATCTAAAATCATAAAAAATTGTGAAATATCAATGTTTGCCGACGATACAATGTTGTACAAAAGTGGTGATAGCCTTGAAGACATGGTCATTAAAATATATCAGGATCTACGTTCAATATACACATGTCTCTGCGGCAATAGCATGAGCATCAATATAAATGAAAGTAAATTTATGATAGTAGTCAGTAGATTTAAAATAAACAAAATAAACTGTGATGCTATATCAGTAAGTATTAAGAACTGTAACCTTAAAAAAATATCAGAATACAAATAGTTGGGTGTACTCTTGGATGATTAAAAATAAAATAACTTAATTTCCGCTAATTTATTTAATTTCACAACAATTATTTCGTCATGACAACATTACTTCGTCAGGTGAGTATGGTACTAACTACATATTTGAGATTAAGTTCTTTAAATATTCAAATATACAGAAAAGTAGGTAGTGGAAATTTATAATAATTTGTTATTTTATTATTATACAGTTTCAGAAAAGGTTGAGTGAGGGGGATTTATTGGAGTCCGTCTGGTCGTTTAGGAGAATCTGTTTTTGTTGTATCTGTTATTTTCGAGCGCTTCTAGGTAGTTCAACCTGAGGTTCTTGTTTTTAGGTGAAAGATTTTGTAGTTATTGTCAAAATTATGTCCTGTCTCCAAAAAATGATCAGCATATGTTGAATTTTCGTTTTTACCAAGATATGCTTTCTGGTGTTCATGCATCCTAGTGCGGAAAGATCTACCTATCTGACCAACATGGACATGTACCGCATTTTAACCTATAGACTCCATACTTTTTGTTTTTATGGATCAAATCTTTATTATTTTTCATTAAATTGTGCTGACCATCTTTTGGAGACAACCTTTCATGAAATTTTGTTTATTAATAAAATAACAAATTACTGTTAATTACCACTACCTTCTTTTCTGCATACTTTGAATATTTGAAGAACTTAATTTCCAATATGTAGTTAGTACTATACTCACCTGACCAAGTCATGTTGTCTAGACGAATCAAATTTTGTGAAATTAAATAAATTAGCGGAAATTAAGTTGTTTTACTTTAATCATCAAGATTTATTTCCGACAAGTAAAGATCGATACAATCAAACATTTTACTCTTAGATGAACATCTAGACTATAACACTAATTGTAAATATATTAGACATAGGATTTCTAGAAAAACTTTTTTCTAGGGAGAATGTGTAGATTTTTCAGTATGTATTTTCGTAACATAATACGTAGATCAATTATACAACCGCATTTTAGTACTGTTCTGCGCTTTTGTTTAACTTACCTCAAACTGAGAGGAGTAAGTTTTAGGTATTGCAAATTGAGCAATGAGGATTAGGTTTAGATGGAGTAGATATGCGCCTATTAAAATTAGGTTGAAAGTATTAGTTATGTTGAACATTGTCATTTAGAACTCTGTTTTCTGAGACATGTTTTAAATTAAATTTCAAATGTGTTGAATTTTTTTTTTAAAAAATTGAAATTTGTAGGAGGTTAGCAGAATTAATATGTGTGATATTTAAGATGAAATCTGATCCAAATATGAAAAAAAAAAACTAGTATTATCATAATGTTCAAATAAATATTTGGAACGGTAGTAAATATTTATTTATATATATATATATAACTATATATATATATATATAAATATATATATAAATATATATATATATATATATATATATATATATATATATATAAATATTTACTACCGTTCCAAAGATTTATTTGAACATTATGATATTACTATAATAGTTTATTTTGTATATATATATATATATATATGCATTCTGTCAAAAAAGTACCGGGAATTATCGATTTAAATCTGGCGGGGCAATGAGGCAGGTAAAAATTTTTTTTCCTAGGTTGGTACCACTGTCCTTAATTACTATGCCAAGATTGAGCGGGATCTGTCAACTAGTGTGTTTGTAACAGCTGATTAAGTCAGTCGATGTCAGAGTGCGTGCCGATTTTTACTATGGGTGATTACGTTGAGCAAAAATTTGTTTAAAGTTTTGTGTTGCAAATGAATTTTCGGGTGCCGATGCATTGAAAATGTTGCAAAAGGCCTTTGGTGATAATGCTCTATCGAAAACTCGTGCATATCAGTGGTACAGAGCCTTCAAGGACGGTCGTGAAGTGGACGCCCATCGACGGCTTCGATCGAAGATAACGTCGATAAAATTAAGGAAAGGGTGCTGGAAAACCGTCGTACCAGCTTGAGAGAGATAGCACATGATCTTAAGATATCCCACGAGTCCGCACGTACAATTTTGATTGATATTTTGGGCATGAGAAAGGTGGCTGCACGACTCGTACCGAAAGACCTGAATTTTCTTCAAAAACGTCATCGCGAACAGGTTGCTTCAGACATGCTGGATCGCTGTAATTCCGATTCTACATTCATGGAACGCATTATAACTGGTGATGAGACCTGGGTCTACGAGTACGATATGCAAACAAGCCAGCAATCATCGGAATGGGTGGCAAAAAATGAGCCGAAACCGAAAAAACCACGCCAAAGCCGTTCGAAAATGAAGGTGATGCTCATTGTTTTCTTCGATATCCGTGGCGTGGTGCACTACGAATTCGGTCCAGAGGATCAGACGGTAAACAAGGAGTATTTCCTAGGCGTTATGAAACGTTTGCGTGAGCGTATCCGTAAGAAGCGGCCAAATTTGTGGGCGAACAACTCATGGATTTTGCATGACGATAACGCGCCTTCTCACCGAGCTACGATTGTGACTGACTTTCTCGCCAAAAACTCAACAAACGTGCTTCAGCAACCACCGTATTCGCCGGATTTGGCTCCTTGCGACTTTTTCCTCTTCCCAAAACTAAAATTGCCCCTTCGTGGCACCCGTTTTGAGTCGATTGAAGCCATAAAACAAAATTCGGCGCGAGAGCTAAAGTCCATCCCGGAAAGCGCCTATAAAAAATGTTTCGATAATTGGAAGTGCCGTTGGCATAGATGTATTGGAGCAAATGGAACCTATTTTGAAGGCGACCCAATAAATTTTGACGATTAAATGTAAAAATGTTGTTTTAATTGAAAATTCCCGGTACTTTCTTGACAGAGTAGTATATATATATAAAGAAGGACTGAAGTCAGAACAGGGCGTTGAGGCCACTTTCATAACAAGTAAGAATGAATTGAAATTTTGTTTTCATCCAGATACAATAATTTATGCAGCTGAAATGTTAACTATCCAAAGGGGCTTTGAAATATTTGGAAGAAAAACCTTCAGGAACCTACCTTGTTTTTTCCGATTCAATGTAGCCTAAAAGCACTGAACAATTTCTGTTCAATTGATCTCTTAAACCGACGAAACCTTTTCAGACATCAACATCTATTAGAGGACAACAAATTAATTTTTCCCCTATAGACACCAGGCCATGTGGCAATCGAGGGTAATGAGAAAGCTGACTTAGCAGCTAAGAGTGCAATGCAGTAGTTACCTGAACATATTCATGAAAACTACTACAAAAATACCAAAAATTTGCAAAGAAATAAAATCAAAGTGTTATGGCAGAAAGAGTGAAATGAAACTCAGAACCATTTACAGAATATTCATATTCATATATAGTGCGTCTAGAAAATATCCAGAAAAATCTAAGCTCGATGGTTATTTAGTATAAATTCAATTCTTGAATTAGAAAATTAGAACAAAATAATCATCTTATTTACTTCTACAATCTCCATTCAACTGTGAACATTTGACTAACAGTCGAGGTACACCCGAAACTAGATCACCCCCATAATTTTCGGTGATAGTAGTCCAGAACTGTAAAACTCACTGAATTAAATCATCTTCTTTTCGTGGCGCCGCTCGTTTAACTTCAATCTTCGTTAGTCTCCATATGTTTTCAATTAGTCTGGTGAAGCTGCTGGCCATGAAATGGTTGTCACTCGGTGTTTTTGCATCCAAACTTGAATATAGCCCGAAGTATGGCTTCTTGAATTATCCTGCTGAAAACGCCATCTCTCTGGATATAATCTCTACTCAATAATAATGTATCAAAGGAAACCGTTTGTACAATATATTTTTATGATAACGCAAGATTTCATTCTAATACTAGTTTTTCAATTTCAATCAAATCTCCTACATTAACACATAATTATTGACAATATTAGTGCTACTATGTTGAAATATTGCAGCCCGTTCATTGATGAGGTAATTTTAAATATTTTCAATAGCTGTATTGAACAAAAATATTTTCACGATTCTTCGAAGATTTATATTGGTCGATCTATTTCTAAAAAACCTGATTGTAAGCATTGTGAGGATCTGCGGTTGATAAATATAATGCCTTCCATTTCCAAAATATTCGAACGTGTGTTTGAATATTTGAATATTTAAAAAAAATAATATTTTGCCTCAAAGTCTATGCGGCTTTAAGAAGGGATTCAGTACAGCTACAGCACTGACAACCGTAATGTCCGATATAAGACAAGGCTCTTGATAGAGGCTTAGTTAGCCTGTTAGCTGTTTTGGAGTATTCGAAGACTTTCGACACCTTAAATCATACACTCCTTATTTCTAAATTAAAATATTATGGCTTTGATGAGTCTGCTTGTATTCTTATAGACTCTTACATCCGAGGTGGAACCCAAATAATTTCTAATGATGGAAAATACTCCTCTGGTATGAGTGTTATGACAGGTGTACCACAGGGTTCAGTTTTAGGTCAGTTGCTCTTTATACTTTATACTGCAGATATCCTCAATTCGGTTGATTATTGTAGCGTCCAAGCATATGCTGATGATATCACTTTATACCAATTTTTATTCTAGTAATATCAAAATTGTCGATGATCACCTTAACGCTGAACTTGTGAACATATCACGAATCTCTAGGCAGCATGCACTCAAACTTAACGCTGAAAAATCAAAACTTATATATTATTCAACTGAAATAGTCAGGAACGATCTCAATCGCGTATTGAATATTCATATTGGTGATACCAAACTTTCTGTCAGCAGTGTAGTAAAAAATTTGGTTTTTCATTTGGATAATGATTTGAAGTTCAGTGAACATATAAAGAACTTAATGAATCTCACAGCAATCTGAAACTGATTTATTGCAGTTGACGTCTAGTGATTGAGAAAAATGCTATGCGAGACCTTAGTCCTTTCGCATTTCACTTATTGCGATTTTTTGTATGGTTCATGTTTGTGGCAAACGGAAGAAAATCGTGTTCAAAAAGTTCAGAACAGCTGTGGTCGTTAGGTTTTTGAGTTGCGAAAATTCGATCATATTTTCGGTAGGTGGTTGTAAAACACAACATCCCAATAATTGAAACCATTCCTGCCAATATTTAGTCTTCTATACGGTGTTCTCAAGCCAGCTCGATTACGAGTGGAGTATTAATGGCGTTCTCCATAGAACTGATAATTTGCACTACTTTTATGCACGTACATTCTGTCAAGAAAGTACCGGGAATTATCGATTTAAATCTGGCGGGGCAATGAGGCAGGTAAAAATTTTTTTCCTAGGTTGGTACCACTGTCCTCAATTACTATGCCAAGCTTGAGTGGGATCTGTCAACTAGTATGTTTGCAACAGCTGATTAAGTCAGTCGATGTCAGAGTGCGTGCCGATTTTTACTATGGGTGATTACGTTGAGCAAAGAATTTGTTTAAAGTTTTGTGTTGCAAATGAATTTTCGTGTGCCGATGCATTGAGAATGTTGCAAAAGGCCTTTAGTGATAATGCTCTATCGAAAACTCGTGCATATCAGTGGTACAGAGCCTTCAAGGACGGTCGTGAAGTGGTCGCCCATCGACGGCTTCGATCGAAGATAACGTCGATAAAATTAAGGAAAGGGTGCTGGAAAACCGTCGTACCAGCTTGAGAGAGATAGCACATGATCTTAAGATATCCCACGAGTCCGCACGTACGATTTTGATTGATATTTTGGGCATGAGAAAGGTGGCCGCACGACTCGTACCGAAAGACCTGAATTTTCTTCAAAAACGTCATCGCGAACAGGTTGCTTCAGACATGCTGGATCGCTGCAATTCCGATTCTACATTCATGGAACGCATTATAACTGGTGATGAGACCTGGGTCTACGAGTACGATATGCAAACAAGCCAGCAATCATCGGAATGGGTGGCAAAAAATGAGCCGAAACCGAAAAAACCACGCCAAAGCCGCTCGAAAATGAAGGTGATGCTCATTGTTTTCTTCGATATCCGTGGCGTGGTGCACTACGAATTCGTTCCAGAGGGTCAGACGGTAAACAAGGAGTATTACCTAGGCGTTATGAAACGTTTGCGTGAGCGTATCCGTAAGAAGCGGCCAAATTTGTGGGCGAACAACTCATGGATTTTGCATGACGATAACGCGCCTTCTCACCGAGCTACGATTGTGACTGACTTTCTCGCCAAAAACTCAACAAACGTGCTTCAGCAACCACCGTATTCGCCGGATTTGGCTCCCTGTGACTTTTTCCTCTTCCCAAAACTAAAATTGCCCCTTCGTGGCACCCGCTTTGAGTCGATTGAAGCCATAAAACAAAATTCGGCGCGAGAGCTAAAGTCCATCCCGGAAAGCGCCTATAAAAAATGTTTCGATAATTGGAAGTGCCGTTGGCATAGATGTATTGGAGCAAATGGAGCCTATTTGGAAGGCGACCCAATAAATTTTGACGATTAAATGTAAAAATGTTGTTTTAATTGAAAATTCCCGGTACTTTATTGACAGAGTAGTACATACAACATTCAAGCATATATTGTGAGCAGAATGTGAGTATCGCGTACTTCCGAAAATATTCTCGACATGAGGTTCTTCAGTCGAAAATATATCCTGGTAGTGCGGACTATCTCACTAGATCAGAATGCCGTAAGACATTCGACTATGAAAAAGTGCATGGTAAACATTCAGCATTATACACTCATTAGTAATCTTTGAATGCTCTGTCATCAGAACCAATATCGATGATAGTTTTCTCACAACTGCTTCTACCTGAATATCGAACTTTTCCTGAATATACACATCCAGGAATTATGCACCTTCAACACAATCTACCAATGCTGATATGGTAGATTTCTTGTTTCTATATCCGTGTTGATTTTCCGATAACAAGTTTTTCCGTTCCAAGAAATCGATCAATTGCTTCTTTAAGATGGGGTTCATTATTTTCGATATGGATGGTAATATGGATATCGGCCTGTAACTGTTGAGTGACCATTTATCTCCTTCGTTTTTGTAGATAGGAATTGTCTTACCAATTTTTTGCGATGACGAAAATTCTCCTTCGGTGAAGCACATGTTGATGACACATGACAAAGATTCCGCTATCAGTCTGACAATTCATAAAAAATAAATTCTGGACACAACTTAAATTGAGAATAATGATGCAATTTTCTTTGATATATCGAGAAAATTCACAACGAGCGATACAACCATACCCAACTTTTCAAACACTCATTAGCTGCTTACAGATCAATGACACATAGAACATTTTCAATACACTGAAATCATAATAATAATATTATAATTTCACAGATTTCTGCTACAAAAACCCAACCGCATAAACTATATCAGATCTTGTTCTACGCAATAGATATAATGAGCTCCCAATTGCTTCATGATAAGGAAACTTTGCTGGTCTTAGTTCTGTCTGATAATTCCATCATACTCTTGGTGAAGTTGCTGGTTTCATATTTTAAATTTCTTTCATCAAAGTTCTCAATTTTGGAATTTTCTTGCAGTTTTCTCAACAGATTTTCTATGTCCTTATCTCCTGCTACTAGGCCGTCATTAACCTAGATCGCTAAAGATAAGGTTTATACTCATTCAATATTCACTGATCAACATTTGAGGGTGTGTCATTTTGTCTTCACCATTTCGTAAAATACTGATTTCATTCCATCGGTGCTTGTTTAAAGTCATAAAAAGAATTTTAGAGTTACGTATGTTTTCCTTTTGCTTCTCATATCTCTCTAGTTTATGCGTGAAAGTCTTCTCAGTTATTGTCACATTTAGAAAAGCTGTTTCATATCAAAATCTCAACAAAATTTGAATATTAAAACAAATTGAAATATGTTTATCTTCTACAATTTTAATTTCAAAAAAATTTTTATTCAAAAATCTTTTAGAAATAAATTTATGTCTAACAAGCACTGCTTACATTTAATAGACGTATATAATCAAAACTCAATATATAATGTTAAATGGAATAAATAACCCAACAGATATACGAAAGTAATTAAAATTAATAAATAAATATTTAAAGAAGATTATTATTATTATTATTATTATTATTATCCTGATACTCCTAGATCTTCTGTGAAGATCCCTCAGAAGCTTTTTCAGCTTGTACGAGTTAGGAGTTCAGTTGTGTTCTGTGTAGGCTTTGTTACTGCGATCTTGCGCCACTTTAGGTCACAGCACTGTTAATTTTTGACCCAACAGTGAAATGGTGGCAGATACCCGTCCAACTAGAAAATTTCTTTTCTACCTGAATAGGATTCGAACCCTGGACCTCCCGGTCACGAGTCCGATGCTCTCCCGCTGAGCTATCCACACACATCCACACACAGATATATATATATATATATATATATATATATATATATATATATATATATATATATATATATATATATATATATATATATATATATATATATATATATACGTCTATTAAATGTAAGCGGTGCTTGTTAGACATAAATTTATTTCTAAAAGTTTTTTGAATAAAAATTTTTTTGAAATTAAAACTGTAGAAGATAAACATATTTCAATTTGTTTATATATATATATATATATATATATATATATATATATATATATATATATATAATATATATATATATATATATATACGTCTATTAAATGTAAGCGGTGCTTGTTAGACATAAATTTATTTCTAAAAGTTTTTTGAATAAAAATTTTTTTGAAATTAAAACTGTAGAAGATAAACATATTTCAATTTGTTTATATATATATATATATATACGTCTATTAAATGTAAGCGGTGCTTGTTAGACATAAATTTATTTCTAAAAGTTTTTTGAATAAAAATTTTTTTGAAATTAAAACTGTAGAAGATAAACATATTTCAATTTGTTTTAATATTCAAATTTTGTTATATTTCTTCTATCAAGTAAAAGGCCTCTCTATTTTATTTTATATATAATATATAATTATATTTTGGCTTCAATAAATCTCATTATAGAATGTCAATGAATTTAAATAAACCTTAAAATAACTCACACTGTTCTTTGATTTTGTTAGAACATAGATCAATCTTGAATTATACAAGTATAGTTGATCTGTATTTCGAAGCTTAAGTCTTTTAACACGTGAGTGATATAGGTTATGTTTTTGATTTTGATAGTTGGAATGTTAAAAGAGGACTGAAGACGGGATTGTCTAGAATTATATTTGTTTTTTGAAGATATAGTGCACATTCTTTTTTAGAGATTTTTGAAATAATTGATTCGAATATTCAAATATATTAAATATTTCAAATAAATTATATTCTTTGAGAAGTCCTTTAAGTGTGTTCATGTTTTTAAAAGGCAATTGGTGTTCTTGAAGGTAAGACCAGAAACAAAATTTTGTCTCCTTTAAATATTTATTTATTAATTTTAATTACTTTCGTATATCTGTTGGGTAATTTATTCCATTTGACATTATATATTGAGTTTTGATTATATACGTCTGTTAAATGTGAGCGGTGCTTGTTAGACATAAATTTATTTCTAAAAGTTTTTTGAATAAAAATTTTTTTGAAATTAAAATTGTAGAAGATAAACATATTTCAATTTGTTTTAATTTTCAAATTTTGTTATATTTCTTCTATCAAGTAAAAGGCCTTTCTATTTTATTCAAAAATCTTAAGTTTGCGTCCTTTTTTTATTTTTATGGCTAATATCATACACAAGGAGATGATATTCACAACGGAAGTGAACACTTCTTCATACTCGAGACCTTCTTGTTGTTGACAGCCCCTTAACACAAGCTTTGCTTTGTACTTTCCATCATCTTTGCTGAATGCATTCTTATTCAGTGATTTCCTGTATTTTCACATAATTCTATAGCTGTTATCCATCGTTATGGAGGAACTCTTCGGTTTTTGCTAATTAATATTCATCTATCATTATTCTTACTTGTTTCATTTACATTTTTATGTTTTCATCTCTTAATTACGACATCTCTTCTTATAATGATTTTCTGTTTTCTCTCGTCACACTGACGATATTCTGTTGGCGAATAATCTACAAATATAATACTTTCTGTTTCTCCCATCCAGTTTGTTTGATATCCTAATTTTTTTAATACACTTCAATCCAAAAATCCGAAGTTTTTTCAGATTTGGCCTTTTCCTGTCCATATTTCCATTGGGGTCATTTTGCATGAAAAAGACGGCGTTGGATCACTATTCAGAATAATGCTGCAACTCCGGTTGCTTCACTCCAAAACTTTCTGTCTACATCCAAGTCATACAATAGGATTCTTACTTTTTTATCAGTTGTCTCACTTTTGCATCACTTCATAGTGTGTATAATCATCCATTATATTTAGGATATATCCTATACTATCCCTAGCAAGATAGTTAGTTTATTGGTACAGATATGAAGATGATTTAAATGTATGCTTTAAAGGTACGAGTAAAGAACCTGGAGGTTTTCTTTATTACTTGATATCGTTACTTAAAAATATTTTGTTTACAATGGGTTATCTAATGCATCAGTTGTTTGGTTGCCACAATATGAGGCGTACAAGCACTGATTAGAGATGGTGCAGAAGAAATTTCTGAGATATTTAGATTATAAGGTTACAGATAGTTACAAATTCGTGGCAAGTATGACTAGCCTTTTTTTTTAGGTTTGTCTCATTGGAAAACTGTCGGGAACATAGCGATGTTATGTTTTTGTATAAATTGTTGAATAGTTATGTTGACTCTCTAGCTTTGCCGTTAAGAGGTTATGCTGTTTTTGAGGTTACGTTTCATAAAACAAAATTGAAAAAGCACTTTCCGGTCAACAGAACCATGAAAGTATAAAGACAATGATTTATTTTTTCTGTCAATTGATTCATTCAAGAGAAAAATTGAGCTGTTAAATTAAGATATCATATATTTTTTTAAGTTTATTACGTATTATAAGTTTGATTTTCTAGAATTGGTGGGATGTGTAGATTTGCCGTTGATCTGATGTTGCACATATTGTAAAAGTTTTTGTATATTGTCGTGAATGTCATTTAGGGCTTATGCCTGTTGATATCCTATTTAGCTTATGAAAAAATAAAATAAATGATGCATAGATGTGAGCGCGGACTGCTCAGTGGTAGAGCATCGGGTTCGTGACCGGAAGGTCCGGGCTCGAATCCTGATCAGGTGGAAAATAAATTTTCTAGTTGGACAAGTGTCGACCACCATTTCACTGTTGGGTGAAAAATTAACAGTGCTGTGACCTAAAGTGACGCTGTGACCTAAACTCGCACAAGCGGACAAAGCTTCTGTGGGATCTTCACAGAAGATCTAGGAGTATCAGAATAATAATTATACGAATATCAACAATTCCCTTATCTCCAAGTAATTCTAATCAAGCATTGAATTAAATTAAACGAATGTCACCTAATAACGGTTATTCTTTATTGATAATAGATAGTATGATAGTCAAAAAACAGTATAAAAATGCTATCAATGAAATATAACCTATGTTTAACACCAGAAAAAAACATATACTTCTCTCGCTTGCTGTGGAAAACGATCATCACGAGTGGAAAAATTCCTGAATAATACAGATTTGAACATATCTTATAGAACTGACAATTAATTAGCAAAATTTGAATATTGAAACAAATTGAAATATGTTTATCTTCTACAATTTTAATTACAAAAAAAATTTTTATTCAAAAAACTAAAAATAAATTTATGTCTACACAAGCACCGCTTACATTTAATAGACGTATATAATCAAAACTCAATATATAATGTCAAATGGAATAAATAACCCAACAGATATACGAAAGTAATTAAAATTAATAAATAAATATTTAAAGGAGACAAAATTTTGTTTCTGGTCTTACCTTTGAGAACACCAATTGTCTTTTAAAAAAACATGAACACACTTAAAGGACTTCTCAAAGAATATAATTTATTTGAAATATTTAGTATATTTAAATATTCGAATAAATTATTTCAGAAATCGCTAAAAAAAATGTGCACTATATCTTCAAAAAACAAATATAATTCTAGACAATCCCGTCTTCAGTCCTCATTTAATATTCCAAATATCAAAATCAAAAACTTAACCTATATCTCTCACGTGTTAAAAGACTTAAGCTTCGAAATACAGATCAACTATATAATTCAAGATTGTTCTAATAAAATCAAAGAACAGTGTGAGTATTTCGAAGCTTAAGCCTTTTAACACGTGAGAGATATAGGTTAAGTTTTTGATATTGATATTTGGAATATTAAATGAGGATATTTGATTTTTGAAGATATAGTGCACATTTTTTTAGAGATATTTGAAATAATTTATTCGAATATTTAAATATATTGAATATTTCAAATAAATTATATTCTTTGAGAAGTCCTTTAAGTGTGTTCATGTTTTTTTAAAAGGCAATTGGTGTTCTTAAAGGTAAGACCAGAAACAAAATTTTGTATCCTTTAAATATTTATTTATTAATTTCAATTACTTTCGTATATCTGTTGGGTTATTTATTCCGTTTGACATTATATATTGAGTTTTGATTATATACGTCTATTAAATGTAAGCGGTGCTTGTGTAGACATAAATTTATTTCTAAAAGTTTTTTGAATAAAAATTTTTTTGAAATTAAAATTGTAGAAGATAAATATATGTCAATTTGTTTTAATATTCAAATTTTGGTATATTTCTTCTATCAAGTAAAAGGCCTTTCTATTTTATTTAATCAATTAGCAATTTACTAAAAAAACGCAAAACCTAAAAGGAACAAGTTACATTTATCAGGCGTTCATCAGTTAAATGATTTGAAGTAAAACACTTTATTTCCGCTTATTTTTATTTTTCAACGACAATTGTTTCGTCAATTACATATTGACTTCGTCAGGTGAGTATGGTAACTCAGTTACCATACTAACCTGACGAAGTCAATATGTAATTGACGAAACAATTGTCGTTGAAAAATAAAAATAAGCGGAAATAAAGTGTTTTACTTCAAATCATTTACGATGAATTTCCGTCAAGTAGAGACCGAAACAATCAAGAAGTTCATGAGTTATCTTGCGGTACCTGTTCAAAAATTTATATTGGCCACATCGGAAGACGTTTCGATATTAGAATAA
The DNA here is from genome assembly GCA_034642435.1 of Megalocaria dilatata. Classification (NCBI taxonomy): domain Eukaryota; kingdom Metazoa; phylum Arthropoda; class Insecta; order Coleoptera; family Coccinellidae; genus Megalocaria; species Megalocaria dilatata. Next base: position 94,482,669 of record CM067854.1, read on the forward strand.
TAATAATAATGCCTTCATTCAGAACAAATTAATACAGAACTGATATATGTTTGGAGTGAATAAAGAGAGATAAGTGCAAGCACTTGTTTCCCATGTAAGAAAATACAAATAAAACAATAGAATTTCTCAAAATTCACAAAAACTATTCAGAGATGTAAAAATGGATTGCTGTATAAATAAAAAGAGAAACACAATGTCTTAAATTTTAAAATATGAAAACGGTAAAATACTAAATGCAAGAAAAAAAGGAGGAATAATTCTATAATAAAATACAAAAGCCACCAACAAGAACACAACAGAACCCAATGAAACCCAATCAAACTCCAAAATACAGTAAGTACGTGATATGTAATAGAATAAAATAAAGCACAATAATAGAGTCAAAAATAAAATAAAAAGGAACAGAATACAACTACATCTGCTTGCTCTCAGTCAATCATTAGATTCAATCAAGGAAATAAAACATGATTTGGGAGTCTGCAGTAAAAACTTTTTTAGGTAAGATTTGAAAAGTCTTCTGTTGCTAATCAGCTTTATACTTCCTGGGATGGCGTTATACATTTTCCTGCCTATATAGGAGTAGCTTCTCTCCGACAGTGATCTTTTTAATAATGGGTGCGTAAGTAGTTGGCATCCTCTGGTTAATATATTGATGAGGCGCTTTATCCACACTGAAGTGATATGTTATACATGTGTTGTAATAAAAAAGCTGACGAATGTCCATAATCTGCGATCTACTGTACAGATCCTTAGAAGGATATCTACGTGGTTTAGGCATAATAATTTTCAGGTACCTTTCTTGTAGTATCTCGAGTGGATTTATGTATGATCGCGCAGTGGCACCCCACACCTGTATTCCATATCTGAATTGACCCTCCATAAGTGCAAAATACAAAGTTGTCAAAATTTCCGATGGTAGGTATTATTTCATGCGTTTGAAGGTGAAAATTATATTTTGTAATTTTTTTATCACGTAGTTGATATGTCTATCCCACCTCAGATGGCGATCTAGGTAAACACCCAAATAGTTCACCTCCTCCACTGTATCCAACTATTAATTTTCACACTGATCTCCTGCATACCCGTCACTCCGGCAGAATTACAACTGAAGGGCAGGAATTTAGTTTTTTCAAACTTAGCACCATCCCTCTGATAGCCAGGTCCTCCAACGCTTGAATCAACAAAGCGTGTCAAAAGCCTTATTCAGTTGTCAATTTGAGCATAGCATCTACAGTTGAGTTTTTTTACCTAAAGCCAAATTGTTTATTAGACAACAAATTTAATTTATTTATGAACGAAGTTATTCTGTTTTTTAGGAGTTTTTCAAATATTTCTGGCACGTGGCTAATGAGAGAAATTGGTCTATAACTATAGACCAATTTCTACCGACGGATGTTCTATCACCATCTTCATATACCGGCACAACAACAGATTCCCCCAAGGCATCAGGACGCATTCCCTTTTCAATTCTCTTTTTTATTATGTATACAAGTGGGGTTGAAATATGGCATGATATTTTTTTCAAAAACTCTGTCCCTATGCCATCAACTCCAGGAGAATTATTGTTTTTGAGCTCATTTATCAAATTATATATTTCTTCGGTATTCGTAGGATCTAGCAGTATAGTATTAGGCAGTTCTTTGACGGGCTTAGAAAATGAGGATCTCTTTCAATTTTGTCAGCAAGAATTTTCCCAAAACTCACCAATTTATGATTGAACTCATCCGCCTTTTCATAATTGTTTATCAGTATATCCCCACCTTCGGAGAGAGGGCGCAACTGTGCCACTGTTTACTTCGTCTCTATACTTTAACGATTTAAAAGTGGAAAAAGTGCGAATGAAGAACTAAAAAGATGAAAAATGGAGAGATATACAGTTAATTCTCAACATACACTGTGGACAAAGTGAAACAATCAGTGAAAAACTAAAAAAAGTGCAAAATTACACCAGTGCATTAACTACTCCGTTTTGGAACTTTCGAACGTTTTTCCGTAAAAGAACGAAGTGTTTTATCAAATATAAGTGAAAAGAGTAATTTACCAAACAAGTCTTAAAGGGATATTAGGACAATTCAATAAAAACCACAAAATCTATTGCATGAGTTGGTGAAATAGAACGATTGTGGCAGAAATTGTTTATCAGTGCCATCTACCGACATCGGCGGGTACTAAGTTGTAAGTTATGGAACGTGCAGATCAACGTCCATTGAAATCAGTACTACTGTATGCAGTTTGGAAAATGAACGCAAGAGGGCGTCATTAGTACCAAAACCAACGATTTGGTAGCAAAACGTGTTCCTGTCCCTTTTTCAATTCGGATTGCGTAAAATATTAGCAATAAACCATGGAAGAAGTTATGAATGCACTTCGAAAAATTCAAAATGAACTTGATGAACAAAAAAATACCATTTTAAAAACTGGAGAAAAAGTGACGGAACAAGTAACTCTAAATATAAATAGCAAATTAGATGAGAAACTCAAGACCCTGGAAACAAAATACGACAACTTAAAAGAGCAGTTGGATAACCAGGAGAAAAGATTATACTTCATAGAAAAACAATCCAGACAGAGAAATATCGTCTTTTTTGGAATCGAAGAAACAGAAACTTCTTATTCCGGCCTGGAAAGTATCTTGATGGTCTTCATTAAGGAATATTCCTCAACACAGCTGGAGCGTAGAGATATACAGGAGGCCAGGAGGATAGGAAGAAAAGGAGATAAAGCTCGACCAATAACCGCCACCTTTTCAACCTTAGGTCTCAAAATAGACCTGTACAAACAAAGGAGGTTTTTGAACGACACCGCGTATTATATAAAAGAGGACTTCCCACAGAACGTCCTAGAAAAAAGGAAACAGCTACAAGAACAATTGCGCATAGAGAAAGAGAAGGGAAACTCAGCAACAATCAAATATGACAAACTTGTTATACGCAGCAAGAACCCGAACTCTACAAATAACAACAAAAGAATGCTTTCACTGTCACCTGAAAGTAACATACCATCTCAAGAAGACCCCAAAAAACAACAAAAAAAAAACAGCCTAGCAAGAAAAACAAGACTCATGAGCCGCTCACGAGATCATCAAGCCTATCCGAGGGAATTATCCAACCGGGCATACTAAACTACTTAGTTCCCAAGAACCCAGACAACACACCAAAACAAGACACCACAAACACTGCTTCATAGCAACCACCGCCTCTCTCTCGCACAGATTACACAGAAAACTCGATCACTAAAAACAATATACATCTTCCAAGCCGGTTGGTCACCGTGGAAGAATATGACCACAACCCTCCAATAAAAGGAATAAATACGAATAAACACCTTAAATTAGCCACCAACAATGTCAGATCACTCTCTACAGGAAACAACTGGCTTAAAGTGGCACATGACAGAGATAAGTTGAAAGAATTGGAGGAGACCTATACCCTGCCAAAGGGATCCCAACAAAAAACCGAGAGAGAGGAAACAAAATGAAAACATATACCTAAAGATAATCTCAACAGATAGCACAACAATACCTAGCACATAGTAACAAAAATTTCATACATGTAGATATATTGTTTTTTTTTTTTTTTTTCTTTTTCTTTCTTAGTCTGTAAGGAAAAACAAACTGTAATTTAACATTTTTACGGGAAATAAAAGGTTTATTATTATTATTATTATATCCCCACCTTCACCCGCGATCAATAGCATCAATATTAATTTACTTTTGTTTCCTTCCACATATATTTTATGTCCGATTTATTATCCTTAAGCCGTTGCTCATAGAAGCTCCGCTTAGTCTCCTTCAACTTGTTTGTGAGTTTATTTCTTTATAGTTCATATCCGCTCTTTAGGGTTTGATTCTCAAGATGGTTCTTCAGTTCATGGTGCATATTATTTTTCTTGCTTATCATCCTCAATATACTTATTGAGAGCCATGGCGCAAAGAGCGTGTTCTTACGCTTAACTAGCTTTTTTTGAGTACAATTGTGCACTGCCAACCCTATTTCATCAATGAAGGCATTCGCTGCGGCACTTGGATTCTCATGAGCATAAACGACATCCCATTGCGTCCTCTCCACAATCTCTGCCAATTTGTCATAGTTGGTGAACTATTTAAAATGGTCTTTTTGATAACTTTTTATTTAATCCCGTACAATCTGTAGAATGACAGTATCATGATCAGTTATTTCAGATTTAAGTACCAGTGAAATTATCAGATCAAGAGCCTGATAGTATTTTGGTTTGACATGCTTTCCGTCTAGTGGTATAGTTAATCATCGAAATGTATCCGAATTCATTTAGTATGGTCATATATTCAATTTTATTTACACTGCTCTCTAAAATATCAATATTAATGTAACCAATAGAAATGTCATACTCATGCGTCCGTGTCTCATTCTCTTCGAAATATTCCTGAATACTCTGGAGAAAGTCGTTTATGTCTGAGGCTGGAGAACGGTAACAAGCTGTTATACAAATATTCTTGTGCCCAATATCAGCCCTAAGAAAACCTATACACGCTTCGACACAATGGAATGTTGGAAAGAAACATTATTCTTGAGTAAAACAAATTGTAGAAATTACTATGTTTTACTAGCAATAAAAAGATATATTACACATTTTCTTGTGACTCGAGTTTCGGGAAATGAACTATCCCATCATCAGACACATAGTAATTTCTACAATTTGTTTTAATTACGATCAACTACCAAATAGTAACGGCTGAAACAATTCAGTATTCTTGAGGTATACTACCGTGCCGTCTTTCTGATTATACTGTCCCCGATTATAGATCAAGATCTAGCCCAAGATTTAGTACAGCTCCGTATCTTCTAGGTGCCAGGTTTCAGTCAAACCTAGGCAATAAAAACGGAAATCAATGTTATCAAACAGTATTTTAAACTCATCAAAATTCCCACTGAAACCCCGTATATTATTATGTAATATGGAAAAGTTTTGGTCTTTATTAATATCTAAAACCTTCCTACACTCATGACAATCACCCATACTGAAAGTATCTATGGTATTCACCTCAAAATCACGCAAATATGGGTCCATTTCAGTTCAAATAAAAAACAAGCGAACAGTAACAAAATTTTAAACAATACAAGGGACTAGAGTCCCGATAAAACAAAACTGGCAAAAAAAATCAGATGTGTTAATATATGGGACTAAATATATATTATAATTACTATTTATAACATCGGATGCAGAATTCAAAATGGTTAAATATTTTTGTCTTGGCCGTTGGACGATGGCAGCAGATTTCTTTGGCTTATTTACCTTGAAAACCTGCTTGTGTGTTGATCCGCAGTCCAGTTCCTTCCTATTTTGAAGTCCTTTAAAACCCTGTACAGTCTCTCCCGTATGTGTAGGTGTTCCCGCAAGTTTCTCTGTCTCCTTCCTAGTATGCTCCTTGATATCTTGTGTTGGAGGAGCACTTTATGGCTTTTCTTGTTCGTCGAGATCTGTCTCCAACAATTCTTCCGCTGTGTATTGCGTATCTCCCACGTGCAATCTGTTTCCCTTTATGTAACTCTTTTCAGTTATCGTCTTTCTACAGTGATTCAATCCTCCCCTCAACACTTTATTTTCTTCCCTTTGACGCTCAGTAAGATCGTTTATTATTGCGATTCCGGTGTTCTTCAGTTTTGAGGCGTTCTGTACTATTTTTTTTTTTCAACTAATGATAATAATTCAATTTTCAAAGGAGCTTCGTTATGCTTGCCTAGGGAATACAGGTCACTTCCATGGTTTTGTTTAGAGTGACATCAAGCAAATGCCCAATCAGTTCGCAAAAAAAGGATACGCTCCTTTCGTTAGGATGCTTATTCAAACCAAATAGAATAAGATTTTTCTTCCTGCTGTTTATTTCTAGGCTCTCAGTTTTACTCCTTAGGATTCTATTCTCTTCCTCAACTTCTATCACTCGTTTGTTTATTGTCTCTATAGTCAAGCAATTTCGGGTTTCGGATGCTTCGATTGAATTCTTCACATCTTTCTTAGTCAAATTAATTTCTTTTTAAATTTGAGCTATGAGTTCCCCGTTATACATTCTCGAACAATAGCAGTTAAATGGACATTACGAACACGTTATCAGTACGGTCGTCTGGACTTCAGATTGATCGAAACACCATCAAACAATCAATAACATCAAGATCCCCAGCTAGTTATCTATATGAAGAACCTGCGGAGTATGGCCGCCTTAGAACGAAGATGTGAAAGTTATCAGATTTAATATCCATAGATAAGATAATGAAAAATCGAAAACAGAGATATATCAAATAGCATTTATGTTATTTCACGTTACCCGTTATGAAAGGCAGTCGATCTTATGACGAATGGAGAAACTGTTCCATGTAAAATGAAAAAGGTCAGATTTAACGTTTTTGAATTTCTTTTTCCTCAAGAAAATTAATCAGAGCACACATCAAAACGACTGTACCAGCAATTAATGGAACATAGACGTTCCTTCCTCAATAGTTATTTGGATTCAACGTATGCGGAATATTTAATAAAAGCCAAACATGATTTTGACGAACGTTTTAGGATTTTACATGAATAAAATAAAGGTCTAAGACTGAACCTGTTGAAATGTAAGAAAATAAACTGATTAAGAGATTCAGGGAATTTATTGAACGAACAAACTAAGCTATCTAAATCAACTTTATATCTATTCAACTAGGGACCCGGTGGTTTAACCAAATATAATGAAAATAGTTTATTATACCCTCTTATCTAAACAGAAAATATTTATAAACTGCATGTTATAAAATTTCAAACAAGTTGTTTTAAGCATCTGATCAAGTTGACTATGTTAACGAAACGCATCATGTGAACAACTCAAGATAATAAATAGAAATCTACATATATATGTGTTTTACTTAACTAAAGGAAAAACATAATTTATTTATTTCTCCAGTGTTGTTGCTTTCTGCTAAAATGGATATTTCATTTACCTATTTTTGATCACTTTTGGAGTTCCACATTTATTTTTTTTTCTGAATCATTTGGTGACTATTATTACCAGTCCAATATTAATTTTTAGCTTGCTTATTCTCAATATTTTCACTTGAATTATTTTCACGATTACTACCATGAAACATAGGTTTCATGGTAATAATAAATTTTTTATTCGTTTCCTTTGCTAATTTCAGAATAGATATCCAAATTCAAATTACTTCAATTTCTTACGAATTTGGCTGTTTTACATATTTAATAATTTGGCAATGAATACAGTTTACAATTTTCCAAAGAATTTCTGATTTACGACTAACGTTTCGAAGAATTTTCACTCGATTAGTTTTTATGTACTTCGAACATGCTCTTTCTTCAAATTTTGGCTAGGAAGTATTATAATGAGTTGGATTATCAATAGTTTTATCAGAATTGATCTTCTTCAAACAATTTTGTTCTAATTGCTCTCTTAGGAGTAGACTTATATGCATGTGTAAGACTTTTCCTGGACATTTCATTGATTTATGTTGTATTTGTTTTTATAATGAGCCATTATATTTTATGTACTGGGTTTCATTTATAAAATTCATAACAGTACCTTTTCATCAACTGTAGTGAACTATTTTTATAGTCTTCTGCATCTCGTTGTACCCACGAATTTTTATCCGTTTCCTCGGTCAGAATGTGCTACTTTTCATTGTCTGTTACTTTCTTTAGAAAATATATTTATTTGAAAATTAAACATTTCGAAAGATTCAGAATCCACCCACTCTTCTATTGATCTTATTTCATATATGTCGACTTCTACCGTGATTTTTGTTTGGTAATCTCTATATATCTTGAACTTCTTCCTTAAAGAGTTCATCTTCCTGCTGCTCTCCAACTTTTGACTTGTTATAATTATAGCACTTAAGAGCTATTTGGGCGCATAACTAGATGAAACTTAGGATTTTACTTTATCTTATGTTTGCTTTATTGAAAATTACTTCAATTTCGAAACGGAAAACTTTATAGATGCTGAAATGTTTCAGCCGTTCCTAAATGGTAGTTGATCATAATTAAAACAAGTTGTAGAAATCACTATGTTCTCCTAGTAATAAATTGATATTTTACACATTTAATAGTGACGATTGAGTGCTTAAAAAAAAGTGACTCGATAACCCATTCCACGCAATAGTGTCTTCAGAGATAAAACTCATTTTGCACTCCGTGGATACATTAAAAACAAATTGATCTCATATGAGGAAGTGATTATTCACAAGTAAATGTCGAAGGACCAATTACTTCTTCAAAAATGAGGAAGTTGTAACTGTTATTGTCAATTGTCTTCGCTGTAGCTGAATGATAGCCTAATTCTCTCAAAGTGAAGATATGCATCTGAAAGATACTCGGTTTTAATAAAATGGTTCAATATAAATCTCTTTTGGTTTTATTGCAAAAGAAGTTTCCTAGGGGAGTTATTTCGCGACTTGTTGAAGTTAATTGGCCAACAAAATCATATGCTTTATTGTCGTTGGATTTCATATTTTGGAGCATTGCAAATAATCCGCAAACTCTTGACTGAGAAAAATGAATATTCGTCAAGATTTAACCGAGTTTTTTCTCGATATGTACACTGGCACGGGTATAATAGGGTCAATTTTTTCTTCTGACTGGCGATCGAAACTCACATTAAGAACATTATTTGTGACTTAGGTAAAGAGCAAATAGTATCTTAATAGTACCTTCTCTGCACGAAATCCTGTGACTGCTATGATATATATTGAAGAATCGACATAAACGAACTGATCTGAATCGAGTAATACAATAACTTTGAAAGAATGTATTTGAAAGTTCTATAGAAAAGCTTTCAAATCTCACCACGACCTGAATTATAAATGCGTTTTAGTCAACCTTAGTTTCTGAACCATAAAATTAACGACTCATTATGTATCAAAACAAACAGCGTCTGCAGTGATAACCCTATAGAAATGTTTTCCTAACATCGAATACAGAGCTTTGAGTAGACGTAACACTGAACATAAGTTAACAAATAACATTACAAGATATATTAGGTTTTTTATAATCAATGAATGAAACATCTTAAAACACTACAATATTCTATTGTACAGGTAAGTTTTTCAAATACCGCACAGACTTTCTTCCTCCACAATTCCTTGGACCAATTCCAACAGACGTGCAGTCAATTAGTTTCAGTGTTTTGTCAAAACATAGTTTAACTGACTGCAATAAAGTTTCCCCTTTTTTCATTATACAATAAATCTGGGGATATTTACCGAATTTTTTAACGATGCCAGCGAGAATATCATCCACAGCATAATTTCCATCACCAGGTAAAATTCCATAATCAGATAATGGCCCGTAAATATCATAGGTTGAACTCAAATCTAATGTTCTGTTGAAATATTTCAACACACTATTGAATGGCTCCAACACTTGAGCACAAGTTCCATGTTTCTGCCATTCGTGGGCCCAGAATTTGTAGCCGTTTCTCCCATGTACGTCGTACCATCGTTGCTTCAATTTAGTCAATATAGGATCTAATAATTTAGGATCAAATTTGGTATGAGAACTACAGGAATTAGGACCATTTGTTCCGGTTTTTGTAGGCCATATACCATGCACAGGAAAAACATTGACAGATTTCGGCAAAGTACAATAATTCGTGTTATTCATACCTTTCCAGTGTATGCACTCAGTTATCGGCCATTGCTGGTCAAAAAGAAGATAATCAAAATCGGCATTCTCATATTTTGATGGGAAAGTGTTACATGAATGGCTGAAAATAGCTACAAGATGCACACTGATAACGAAATAATGATTTCTCTCCATAATTTGGTAGAATAACTGGGATTCAAATCGCTACTTGGCGGTTTTAAGGACTGATATTATCTTATCTTTCATTGTTATTGATTAACGCTGAAATCAAGGTAAATGCTGATTTCAATATTTTCTATCATTTCGTCCTCAATAATCTTTTCATTCTGATTTTAAGTGTAGGATTCAGTACGTTTTCAAAATATTAAAACTCACTGAAAACGGAAGACAAAAACATGGTATTGAATTGAATCAGTCCTTACTTGGTGAAAATCCATATTAAATAATATTTAAATAAGGTTATTCTGATTTTCAAAAATTTTTATTGTTATGTTTACAACAATCGTTTCGCTATCACAGTAGCATCATCAGGCAAGATTACATTTTGAATAACTCAGCTTGTTTCCGAAATCCGTTGCTATTTATATTACAGTAAGTACAATAAATTTTTATTGAGCACTAAAACCCAAACTCTGCAAATTCCAGCTTATCTGAATATATTTAGCAGAGGTAAGTTATTTAAATCTTTTTGTTTGTTAAGTAATATTCCAATTTTATTATGTTTATTTATCTCTAGGGATTCTAACAGATTTAAGGCATAACTTTTGCTTTCTAAATGAAGAATTTCAAAGTTATGGTTGAAAGTATGTCCTGTACTCAACAAACGGTTGGAATATGTAGAATTACTTTTATTATTGAGGAAACTCTTTAAATGTTCATAAATTCTATGACGGAAAGTTCTTCCAGTCTGTCCTATGTAAACTTTAGGGCAATCACCGCAGGTTGACTTATAAACCCCCGATTTATCATCTTTATGTGTACAGTCTTTATTATTTTCACTAAATTTGCTCAGGTTTGAATTGGTTTTAAATGAAGTTCTCAAATTATATTTATTTTTGAGGTATGTTGCAATTTTCTCAGAAATACCTTTAGTGTATTTTAAGGAAATGTATTTAAAATTTTCTTTTATAGTAGGAAACACCATATTTAAAGCCATTTTATTATTTTTATTCATCAACAGTTTGTCTATCAACTTAGGATCAAAGTCATTATTAATAGCTATTTGTTTAATTATGTTAAGTTCTGAAATATAATTTTCTCGCTTCATGGGAATATTAACTAATCTATGGATCATACAATTAAATGCTGATAATTTTTGATTTAAAGGATGATAAACAATATATAATGATTTCATGATCCATAGATTAGTTAATATTCCCATGAAGCGAGAAAATTATATTTCAGAACTTAAAATAATTAAACAAATAGCTATTAATAATGACTAAGTTGATAGACGAATTGTTGATGAATAAAAATAATGAAATGGCTTTAAATATGGTGTTTCCTAATATAAAAGAAAATTTTATATACATTTCCTTGAAATACACTAAAGGTATTTCTGAGAAAATTGCTACATACCTCAAAAATAAAGATAATTTGAGAACTTCATTCAAAACCAATTCAAACTTGAGTAAATTTATTAAAAATAATAAAGACTGTACCCATAAAAAAGATAAATCGGGGGTTTAAAAGTTAACCTCGGACGGTGCAATGTCTGGTGAATACGGCGGGTGGGGTAACACTTCCCAATCAAGTGTTTCCAAGAACTTTTTCACGGGAACCGCAACATGTGGACGAGCATTGTCATGCAGAAGAACAATTTTTTCGTGTCTAGAATAGTATTGAGTGACTTCTAATATTAGAGCAAGTTCTTTTTGTGTTTGAGATGAATCTTCATCCAATAATTCCTCCAATTCTGCATCCTCGTAAATTTTTGGCCTTTTACTGCGATCTTTGTCTTCTACGTCGAAATCACCGTTTTTAAACTTTTGAAACCACTCTCGACACGTTCTCTCACTCAAAGCACCCTCACCATATGCTTTAAATTTCATTATTAAAAAAGTAAACTAATATTTCGCGCAAATGACGCTTACTTGGCTCAAATTTTGACATTTTCAACTTATAAAAATTATATTCCACCAATATAGAATCAATGATATTAATAGGTTATGTTGTTCTTGAATGTCCAAACTATTTTTAAGCCGGTTATCATCTGCGAAAGCTAACCAAAACTCCGTGCCGCGCCATCTACAAAAAAACGGCAGAAACTTATTTGTACTCCTAATAGAATTTGTGAACATTTGAAGAATTTCCTCAATAATAAAAGTAATTCTATATATCCCAACCATTTGTTAGAAACAGGACATACTTTCAACCATAACTTTGAAATTCTTCATATAGAAAGCAAAAGTTATACCTTAAATCTGTTAAAATCCCTAGAGATAAATAAACATAATAAAATTGGAATATTACTTAACGAACAAATAGATTTAAATAATTCCCCTCTGTTAAATATATTCAGATAAGCTGGAATTTGCAGAGACCCTTTTTTTGGTTTTAGTGCTTGATAAAAATTTATTGTACTTACTGTAATATAAATAGCAACGAATTTCGGAAACAAGCTTAGTTATTCAAAATGTAATCTTGCCTGATGATGCTACTGTGATAGCGAAACGATTGTTGTAAACATAGCAATAAAAATTTGTGAAAATCGGAATAACCTTATTTAAATATTACGAAAACATGGGTAAAACTAGACTAAAGACTTTATCATTTGCAGTCTTACTGGAACAAGTAATACCGTCACTTAACAAAATCAACGTAAACCTAAATATTGAACAAATTTATCATTGTAATGAACTAACAGAAGCTTCGGTTCAATTGATATGCCACCTTTCTATCAAAAACAAGTTTATTCTTAGAAACATTGAATGTAAACAATTATTAATCAATTGTGTTATTGTAGACAAAACTTTTCTCTTGTTTGTACTCAACTACAGTTTTATTTCATGGTCCATGTTTTCATCGAAGGATTTGATCTCTACCAATATAGCCTCCTCCGTCTGGTCTGAGAGTGTTTGTAATACTGTAAGTAGTAAGCGATATGAGTCTCGAGATCATTCTCACTATTGTTTTTAGTGTTGAGATATGTAACAAAGTCGTCGTAGTTTTTTTTTTTTTTGATGACTCTTCGGATGTTCTCAGGACTCTCATATTCGGTTGTTATTCAGAAATATATTCGCCGTCTTCAATTATGTCAATCTGTTCATTAAACGTTTCTTTTATTTCGCCACACTGTTATTAATTTCTGATTCCGAGCCAACTGATTCTGATAACTCGTTCTGATCATTTAAGACATCATAGACTTCATATGAAGTTTTAGAACTCGTGACATCACGAGTGATTTTCGTTTTCAACCCTCACCTTCAGTTTTATTGTTCCTCATGCCTTTCTTCCTTCACCTCTTCTGGGTTTGTGAACTTACGATTTCTGTCTTTTTCGCATTTATGGTTACTTGATTTTTCTTTATCATACCTCGCAATCAAGTTCTATGGTACTATTTCTTCTATTCGTTTTCATTTCATCTACTTCATGTATGCACTTACGTGCCCTAATCTTCTAAACCATTTTTTTCCCCAACTAAAAAACGTATCTCTGGTCGCTTTTTAGTATCCGTATTATACTAATAAAAATAATAATAATAAAATTCCTTTATTTCCAGTAAAATTACAAAGTAATTTAGCAACGCCACAAATACAGTCTAAAAGTTAATTAAATATAAGCACATTAACTCTACATAGATTATCACTACTCTACGAAATTTCTTAGTGCTATTCAATTTTTTTATATCCTCTGGCAGTGATCAATAAGCACTGGCTCTCATAAAATAAGTTCTAGATTCATAAAATAATGAACCATGGGCAGGAACCCTCAACTCATTTCTACATTTGGTAATCATTCTCATTTTATCTCCAAGTAGCTCAAAATTTCGAACAATTATACCAGGATTCTTTCTCACAAGCAACACAAGGGACAAAAAGTAAAGAGATGGTACAGTCATGTTAAATTTTGAGGAGTAATTCCTACTTAATGTTTGATGTTGAAGGGTCAAAATGCATCGAATAATTTTTTTCTGGGTTTTAAATACTCCTAAGGCACCACTTGAAGATCCCCAGAAAATAATACACAGCTCAAAATCATAGCCCAAGATAGACGCCCAAGTAACTCTGAAGAGAAACAATACCCCTTAAACCATGAATTCTGCACATACACTATTCAATCTTAAGTTCAACGTATCAATATGATTATTACAGTTCAAGCCTGAATGCAAAGTCACACGCAGGAATCGCACAGAATCAGTCAAAGGAATCGATTTGCCATTCAGAGTAACTAAAAATGACTCATGCACTCCTCTCTTCGAAACTACTAAAAGGTCAGTCTTCTTAGCATTGAGTGTCAGCAAATTATCCGATCATTACTGTGTCATGCGATTTGCCGTCTGTGAACAGCCCCCCGACAACTTAGGAACGAACAATCCGCCAGCACTATCGATGTGTCATCAGCATATTGACAGACCATCCCACCACCAAACACATCAGAGAGATTGTTCACATATAAAATAAAAAACAGCAGCCCCACTATAAAAGCTTCTAGTGTCTCAGAATATACAATTACTATAAATTTTTTTAATGAGCAAACATGATTGAAGCTTCAAAGGCCCTTGATGGTTCAAAGTAGAGACCCGCTAATTTTTTTTTGTCAACGTTTTCATAATTTAAAGCATGAAAATAGTAAACTCCGTAGACATGAATGGTCTAAATGCAGATTGATGCATATTTAATATGTGTGAGATTTAGGAATTCTGAAAGATCTTTATAAATAACCCTCTTCAAAACCTTAGGTAGTATAAATACTGTACAACAAATATCTCCACATTGTTTATCTCTCTTTTTGTAGACAAGAAATACTTCAGCATTCTGTAAGCTATCCGGGTGACATCCTGAAAGAAGACACTGATTTACTACATGTGCGAGAGATTCCCAGATTCTCTTATCAATCGAATTGTAGTCCTAAACAAAAAGGTTGTAATCACGTCCATTTCTGACGGAAATTTTTAGATAAGCAAATAATAATTCCAAAAATTTCAGTTGAACTAGCTTTAAAAATATCGTTCGAAATGTTATCTTGAAATTAGGATCAGGTAAAATATCATGAAAATTATTAGCAAACAATTAGAAATATCCAGTAGAACTTCTGCAGTTCTCATATAAATTCATCTTTTTATCTTCTTCATCATCTTTTTCTTCTGTACGTTTCCTGCTTAAAAATAATCAACATTGTCTTAGATTCACATTTTGAAATCATCATCAAGCCTTGCTTCTTATTCTTCATCCTTAAGCTATGGTTGCGCTCCGGGTCACCGTCTTCCTAATCAAAATTGCCACTTCGAGCAAATCACTTTTAACACTTTCGTTCAGCTAGAGTATGGTCACTTTGAACATCCACTAAAATACGATGACTTTAGGCAGCCTAATTCTTCATATTGAAGTGATGGAGTAAAACTCTCCGCAAAACACATTATTAGGTACAAAAGTTGACATTTTCAGAACAGTTGTTTACACTTCAGCACCTGACAGATACTGCAGAGAAAACCTAGTGATGACACTTTTAAATGAAGGTGTTATCAGATGAAATAATGCAATAATAAATTAGTAGCGACATCTGTTATCAAAACTGGATGAACTGATTTTTATTCTTAATAGGAAATAAAATATAAAAAAATAAATAATCGTCATCAGGTAACGGACCAAGTTTTAGCAGAGGCCTAGTGGGAGCTGTAACATAAGTTTTCATTTGAGCAATCGTGAAATTCCATCACCACCATCAAATGAAGTCAATAATGACATTTATTACTTTATTCACAGTGAATGTGAATGCAGTGCCAATTATTCTACAAGAATCATTCCTCATCTCCAGATGATAGGTCTACCCTGGATTAAAGGTGAGTTTTCTAATGTCATCGCAACGCTACTACCTATGTTCATCATCATCTATCATTCCAGGATTAGGCAATTTCCCTGTTCCATCTCATTCTCGGTCTACCCACGGTCTACCTGTGGGCTTGTAATCCAGTATTTTCGTTGGTATTCTCTCTGGAGTCATCTGCGTCATATATTGTTTCAATCTGGCCTTATAATGTATTGTTTAGTCTTTTATCGGTTGTACCTTCAGTTCTTGTCTGATGTATCAACTTCTTATATGATTTGAACGTGTGCAGCCTTTCACCGATCTTTAAAGCCTCATTTCTGATGTTTCCAGTTGCCTGTGATCTTGTTTTCTCAGCGCCCAAGTTTCCGACCCATATAGTTGTGTGGGGATGATCATTACTTTGTAAAATTTAATTTGTGTTTCTTTAAGTGTCTTTACTTTCAATATTCTTCTGATGGTTCCACATATTCTTCGATAATTATTTATTTCGTTTGATATATCTCTATCTTCTTCGTATGTGATGTCGCATCCTAGATATTTGAAATATGACACATGCTCTTAAGTGTGACCCCAATCACAATTTTTGTTATTTTCGGATCTTTCCCTAAGAACGCCATAGTTTTAGTTTTTTTCAGACATTTCCAGATCATAATCTTCATCTTTCGACTTGTTAGCAACAAGTCGCATTATTCGTGAGAGGAGACCCAACTGCCTCAACAAACGCGATGTCAGCAAACGCCTGTCGTCTTCCCATGGCAACAGTCCTCCCACATAGGATTTCTCCCACCCACTCTCCTGTCTCACCTTCACTACGTATAAATACCTGCACTTGTTGCTCTACAGACCAGTTCGTGAGTGAGTGGAGACACTATGATCTATGAGACTACTGGTGATGGGACCTGGGGAGTAGGCAGTTTGAGGCTCCGGTGTCGAACCACTAAATTCAATTATTGTTATAATAATAATTCATTTATTCATTCCCAATAAAGTACATATCACAGAATATGAATAAAATTTTAACCCATCAAAAATTTCATGGGGAGTCAGGTACAATTTTGTCTGAAAATACACAAAAGTATATATAAATGAAAAATGTATAAAACAAAATATAACAAAACATAATTCTAACAACCGATAAATAAATAAATTTGGCCAGACAACGTATTTTATAAAAATATATATATATTTTTCAAGTATTATTCAGGTATTTATGTATTGAGTAGTACGTTTTATTCATTAGGAGACATTTCATGTCAGATCATTCTTCAGCTTTATTCGATCTAATTCCTTCATTTTGGACGGCAGTTTGTCGAAAATTTTATAGCTAGATGACTTACATTTAACTGCTATACTTTTATACGATGGTATGGTATGATGAAGTTGTTTTTTTTTCTAGTATCATAGTTGTGATTATAGTTGTTTTTCAATAGTATGTCCTTATTATCTCGGATATACATTACACAGGTAAGTATAATAATGGACGTCACGGTAAGAATTTTTTCTCTGGGGATGCTCTCTTCCACTAAATCTACTACTTACGCCACCTAGTATTCTCAGTTCCTGCTTCTGTTTTATGGATACTTTCTTACTTTCAGACAAATCCTCCCAGAAGAGAATGCCGAAGTTGAGGTCACTATGAAAGTAGCCGAAGTAAGTAATCATGGCTGCTTCAACTGTCGCTATTTGGTTTATTCTCCTAACTGCATAGGTAGCTCTTGACAACTTAGGAATCATTTCATCAATGTGGACAGAAAACTTGAGATTTGATTGGAAAAAGACACCAAGTAGCCCCATGTGATTGTCCGAAGACATCTTCGGTTCAAACAGTAGTCTCTGTATTTTATCACTATTCACCATCATCTTGTTTGCCCTGAACCAAGCGCGGATCCAGAGGGGGGGTCATGGGGGTCATGACTCCCCTTGGGTTGGGTCTAGGTTGATTAGTGATAATTTTTCTACACTTATTGATTAAACTTCTAAATCTAACACAACATAAATCAGCAAAACTGTGCAAAATGTGTTGATTGATGTTTAAGGAAATCATTCAGGAAACAATATCACAGAAAGTGAAGGAAGCTAAATTTTTCAATTTTATTCGATGAAACAACAGATATATCACATATCTCACAGCTGAGCCCATCATTTAGATATCTTCACCATGGTACCATGAAGAAAGATTTTGTGGCTTTCTGTGATACATACGCTACTTTTAGATGTGATGAAGTGGATAACAGTAAAGACACTATAGATAAGTGTAGCACTGGACAAAATCGTTGAAAATAATATCTGTCTCAAATTTAATATAGATTTAACATGGTTTGTGAGTACTGGGACTGACAACTGCTTGGTTATGGTCTCAGATACAAGGGATGCTGTACAGGAGTTGTCAAAAAAAGGTGTATATGCCAAACATTACCCGTGCAGCTACGTCATACAAAGTTATTTCTTGCAACAATACCTCGGGCACGATGAGAGAAGTTGTGGAATTTGATAAAGCATCCGCTAAGAGATATCAAATTTTTAAAAAAAAACTTGGAGTTACAATGCGAAGTATCTGTGAGAGGCGCTGGGTCAAGAGGATTGATAATTATCAAACAATTCAAGGGGACAACTTAGTGAAAATTTGTAGCACTCTGGAAAAGATTTCTACTTGGCAAGACGATAAAACTGCCAATGACGCGCATTACTTACTGCAAACGTTGCGCAGTTTGGACTTCATCATATCATATATCTGCTTGAGTGATGTTTAGGGTACCTAAATATTTTGTTTCTTATTTTTAGATACTAATGCATTTTGATTATTTTTTTTATTATGAACGTAAGATCTGAATCATTCGTTTTATCAGTAACTTTTGAGCATTTCAGCAAAGACATTTAAAATTACCCTTAATATTACTTAAAGAGCCAATCTTTTGTTTAAATAAAACAGTAGCCTTAAGCAGAATATTGCCAACGAACCAATTGATTCAAAAAGGACGTCATAAAAGATACAATGACTGTCCCACGAAATAAAATGAAAAAGGCTGACACAATTTTCCGACATTTTTTCGAAGAGGCAAAAGAAGTGGCTGAGCTACTAGATACAGAAATTAGATGCCCGAGAATAGTATCATGACAAACACACAATAACCATCTTCGTCAATCTGCTGAAGAGTATTTCCGCAGGGCTGTATGCATCCTTCTTCTTGATTCTGTAATAAATGTCTTAGAGGACCGTCTCCAGAAGTACTACAATTATTTCAACTAGGCGTTTTTATTCCAAAAGTCATACTTATGAAGATGAAGACAATGAAAATGTTAAACAGCTTGCAAACGACTATGAACTGCTTAATAGACAATACTACAGTTTTAGTGAATATAAACGAATATCGGCTGTGGAAGGTAAAATAGCAGCGGAATCAGAATATTCCGCAGTCGTAAATATTGAATTGTATCAGTCCTTACTTGGTGAAAATCCATATTAAATAATTTGAAATAAGGTTATTCTGATTTTCACAAATTTTTATTGTTAAACTCACAACAATTGTTTCGCTATCACAGTAGCATCATCAGGTAAGATCACATTTTGAATAACTAAGCTTGTTTCCGAAATCCGTGGCTATTTATATTACAGTAACTACAATAAATTTTTATTAGGCACTAAAACCCAAAAAAGGGTCCCTGCAAATTCCAGCTTATCTGAATATATTTAACAGAGGTGAGCTATTTAAATCTATTTGTTCGTTAAGTAATATTCCAATTTTATTATGTTTATTTATCTCTAGGGATTCTAACAGATTTAAGGCATAACTTTTGCTTTCTATATGTAGAATTTCAAAGTTATGGTTGAAATTATGTCCTGTTTCTAACAAATGGTTGGAATATGTGGAATTGCTTTTATTGTTGAGGAAACTCTTCAAATGTTCAAACATCCTATGACGGAACGTTCTTCCAGTTTGACCTATGTAAATTTTAGGGCAATCACCGCAGGTTAACTTATAAACCCCAGATTTATCATCCTTATGTGTGTAGTCTTTATTATTTTTGATAAATTTACTCAAGTTTAAATTAGTTTTGAATGAAGTTCTCAAATTATATTTATTTTTGAGGTATGTAGCAATTTTCTCAGAAATACCTTTAGTGTAATTTAAGGAAATGTATTTAAAATTTTCTTTTATATTAGGAAACACCATATTTAAAGCTATTTTATTATTTTTCTTCATCAATAATTTGTCTATCAACTTTGGATCATATTCATTATTGAAAGCTATTTGTTTAATTATGTTAAGTTCTGAAATATAATTTTCTCGATTCATGGGAATATTAACTAATCTATGGATCATACAATTAAATGCTGATAATTTTTGATTTAGAGGATGATTTGATTTATTGTATAATATAATAAAAATTTATTGTAGTTACTGTAATATAAATAGCCACGGATTTCGGAAACAAGCTTAGTTATTCAAAATGTGATCTTACCTGATGATGCTACTGTGATAGCGAAACAATTGTTGTGAGTTTAACAATAAAAATTTGTGAAAATCAGAATAACCTTATTTCAAATTATTCCGCAGTCGATTTCTCATCTAATAGAAAATTGTGAAACTGAAATGAATCCCTATATAAGAGAATATTTATTTATTCTCGCTACACTACCAGTTGGTAGAAGACCGTCTAACTGGATTGCCACTTCTTCACGTTCACAAGTGCACAACCACCCATTCAAGTGGAGGAAGTCACAACTCATTTCTCGAGACGACAAGATTTATTACTGTCATATATATATATATATATATATATATATATATATATATATATATATATATATATATATATATATATATATATATATATATCCTATTTGGTGGATCCGCCCTTGCGCTGAACCATACCTGGGCTTCCTTTAGTGTCTTCTTCTCTTTCTCTTCCAATTCCTGGTTGTCCATCCCTTTATTCAGGAAAGAAGTGTCATCAGTGGAAAGGACGGTTTGATCTGCTTTTACATTAGCTGGCAAATCATTCTTGTATATCACAAACAAAAGAGAACCCAACATCGAGAGTTTTTTCATTTCATTTTCATATGTACCACTCGTAACTGAACGAACACAATAAAAAGAAGAAGATGGAATCTGTGACATGACATGACACATACTAGACAGACTGACTTTGACACAATAACAGGAAATTGAAAGTGAGATACATTTTATTCTCTTTTATTTCAATTAACCCCTTTTGTGACGTAAAATCATAATTATAACATTGAGGAGTGATTCATATTTCTTTTGCAGATCCAGTTTTAAAATATATTCATTGTAAACAATTATACTGTCAATATTTTACTGATGAAGGTGAGTTTCTCCGAAACGTTTAATAAACAAGAGCCTGAAGCAAACTTCAATTAAAACCCGACATTTCCAATTGAAAAAACTACTTATTAGTATATATATATTAGTATATATACATATACTACTCTGTCAAGAAAGTACCGGGAATTTTCAATTAATACAACATTTTTACATTTAATCGTCAAAATTTATTGGGTCGCCTTCAAAATAGGCTCCATTTGCTCCAATACATCTATGCACTTCCAATTATCGAAACATTTTTTATAGGCGCTTTCCGGGATGGACTTTAGCTCTCGCGCCGAATTTTGTTTTATGGCTTCAATCGACTCAAAACGGGGGCCACGAAGCGGCAATTTTAGTTTTGGGAAGCGGAAAAAGTCGCAGGGAGCCAAATCCGGCGAATACGGTGGTTGCTGAAGCACGTTTGTTGAGTTTTTGGCGAGAAAGTCAGTCACAATCGTAGCTCGGTGAGAAGGCGCGTTATCGTCATGCAAAATCCATGAGTTGTTCGCCCACAAATTTGGCCGCTTCTTACGGATACGCTCACGCAAACGTTTCATAACGCCTAGGTAATACTCCTTGTTTACCGTCTGACCCTCTGGAACGAATTTGTAGTGCACCACGCCACGGATATCGAAGAAAACAATGAGCATCACCTTCATTTTCGAGCGGCTTTGGCGTGGTTTTTTCGGTTTCGGCTCATTTTTTGCTACCCATTCCGATGATTGCTGGCTTGTTTGCATATCGTACTCGTAGCCCAGGTCTCATCACCAGTTATAATGCGTTCCATGAATGTAAAATCGGAATTACAGCGATCCAGCATGTCTGAAGCAACCTGTTCGCGATGACGATTTTGATGAAAATTCAGGTCTTTCGGTACGAGTCGTGCGGCCACTTTTCTCATGCCCAAAATATCAATCAAAATCGTACGTGCGGACTCGTGGGATATCTTAAGATCATGTGCTATCTCTCTCAAGCTGGTACGACGGTTTTCCAGCACCCTTTCCTTAATTTTATCGACGTTATCTTCGATCGAAGCCGTCGATGGGCGACCACTTCACGACCGTCCTTGAAGGCTCTGTACCACTGATATGCACGAATTTTGGATAGAGCATTATCACCAAAGGCCTTTTGCAACATTGTCAATGCATCGGCACACGAAAATTCATTTGCAACACAAAACTTTAAACAAATTCTTTGCTCAACGTAATCACCCATAGTAAAAATCGGCACGCACTCTGACATCGACTGACTTAATCAGCTGTTGCAAACACACTAGTTGACAGATCCCGCTCAAGCTTGGCATAGTGATTAAGGACAGTGGTACCAACCTAGGAAAAAAAATTTTTACCTGCCTCATTGCCCCGCCAGATTTAAACCGATAATTTCCGGTACTTTCTTGACAGAATGTATATATATATATATATAGTTTTTTATTTTTAATTATTACCGAAATAAGGGTAGGTACCTGAGGTAAACGGGTTGGGTAAGAGCCAAGGTTATTCTTAGGAGTTGCTTAGGAACTTTCGAACCAGAAGCGCAGTGGTTCAACATTACCTCCTTCTGGGCCTGACTGATCAAACGGATGTCTAGCTGTAAGCGTTTGGTATTTTCACTTAGATATATATATATATATTTTTTTTTTTTTTTTTTTTTTTTTTTTTTTTTTTTTTTTTTTTAATAATCACCATTATGGGAGTTTCCTCTAGAAGGTCCGGGTCTTAACGACCAAGGACCTTCTAGGCAGCTGTAAGGAACATTCTAACAATTCTTGTTGTCCAGAGGATCACCTCCTTCTGAGCTTTACTTATCAACTCCTGATCCAGTTCAAGGAGTTTCGTATTTTCTGCCAGGTGGCTCTCAACCAATCCATTCGTGGAGATTATCAGGGGCAGAATCTTTACCGTTCTTAGCTGGTGTATCTCTTTTATTTCAAAAGCCAGGTCGTGGTACTTTGTTAGTTTCTCCGTGTACGCTCTACTTATGTTATCATCTGCCGGGACGGTTATATCAATGATTGTTGCTTTGCGGTTTCCTTTATCAAAGATCACGATGTCGGGCCTGTTGTGCGGCACCGATCTATCCGTTATTATCGGGTTGTCCCAGTAGAGTTTGAACTGACTGTTTTCAAGTATCGGCTTGGGTAAGTATTCGTGTACCCTTCGAGAGGTAAGTATAAGTCCTACTTTCATGGCAATGGCTTGGTGAAAGATTTTTGCCATAGCATTATGCCGCTGGGTGTACTCCCTGGGTGCAAGAATGGGGCATGAGGATGTCACATGTTGTATAGACTCCAAGGCTTGGCAGCATTTCCGGCATCTGTCAGTCGGTATGTTCTTTTTGGCTATATGTTTCAGGTAAGCTCTTGTTGGCACTACCTGATCTTGGATTGCGATGAGACGTCCCTCGGTTTCTGGGAATAAATAACCGGATTTAAGGTAAGTTAGTGACTGCTCTCTATTAACTCTATTTTCTTTCAGTGCCTCCGGATACCTGCCATGTAAGGGTTTGCCGTGCCATTCCTCCAGTAGTTGTTCAGATGATGGCGTCTGTGGTGGGTTATTTCTGCTTGCCAGATTTAAAGCCGTGATGTTGCGGTCTTCCTGGCATATTGATTGAAAGAACGGTAAGTTTTTTGAGTGGAAATATTCTCTGAGTTCAGTTACCGCTTTATTGTGGGCCTTTTCAACATTTCGCAAACCCCTTCCTCCTTGGTGCCTAGGCATGTAAAGTCTGATCACCGATGCATGGGGATGGTGGATGCCGTATTTAGACATTAGGACTCGCACATGTGTGTCAATCGCCTTCAACTCTGTGCTTGACCACCTGATCACGCCGAAAGAGTAGGCTATACTTGGAATTGCCCATGTATTGATTGCCGTAAACATTGCCTTGGAGTTCAGTTTACTGCGGAGGGTTTTTTTTATTCTAGCAAAAAATTTATTTTTGAAATCTTCTTTCTGTTTTGATGTTCTTATCTCCAATGCTTGTTGTATACCCAGGTACTTATATGATTCTTCTGGGCTTAGTTCTTGTATAGTCACCTCATCTTGAATAAGCATTTCTCCCCCTTGTGTCAACTTTCCTCTCTTGACGTGTAATGAGGCACATTTGTCCAGCCCCATCTCCATTCTGATGGTTTGTGTGAAAGATGTCACTATCCCAAGAAGGCTCCTCAGTTGCTCCTCATTCGCGGCATATAGCTTGAGGTCATCTATATACAGTTGATGAGTAATTTTGATGTTTGACCTGTCGTCCACAAGGTATCCGTATCGGTTGTTGTTGAGCAGCCTACTGAGGAGGTTTGAAGCTAGACAAAACCAGAGGGTGCTGAGTTTATCCCCTTGGAAGATGCCAGTTAAGATTCTTATCTCTGGTGTTATTATTTTGCCGAATGTTAAGTTCGTCCTCCAGGTTGTCATCAGATGTTCTAGTAAGCCTATAATGTTTCCAGATACACCGTAGAGTTTCAGAACTTTAAGAAGCCAGGAGTGCGGGACCGAGTCGAAAGCCTTTTTGTAGTCGACCCATGCGACCGAGATATTCCTTAACTTCTTCCTTGCCTGTTTGGTTATAAGATGATCGATGGTTAACAACTCCTTGCAGCCCTGGGCACCTCTTCTGCAGCCATTCTGCTCTCGTGCAAGGATCTTGTACTTGCTTACATGCTTCCACAGATGTTTGGTGATTATTCCTGTGAGTATCTTATAGACAGTAGGAAGACATGTAATGGGTCGATAAGCCTTGGGGTCAGGACTGGTGTTTCCTTTTGGAAGCATATGGGTGACCCCCAAAGTGAAAAACTCTGGTATGATGGAGGGTTCCGCCAACGCTCTCTGAAAAAATTTGGCCAATTTATGGTGAGTGGCCTTGAAGTTTTTCCACCAGTAATTATGGAGTTTGTCAGATCCTGGAGCAGCCCAGTTATTTGAGTTCTTAAGGACAGATGATATGTCTTCCTCCATAATTTCGAGATCTTCCATGGTGTAGTTTCCTGCCTCCTTCTCAGCGTCTTTTATCCAGAAAGCCTCATCATCATGAGTCTCCCTTCGCTCCCAAATTCCCTTCCAGACTTCAAACATTTCTCTCTCATCTGGGTTCACTCCTTCCGTGTTGTTTGCGTTCTCAAGCTTGCGGAAGAACTCTTTAGGATTTTTGTAGTACAGCTGGTTGTTCCTATACCTCTTTACTCTTTCGTTGTACCTTTGTATGCGGTTTCCTAACGCTTTCACCTTCTGTTTCAGCTTGTCGAGGACCACCATCATCTGCTCTGCGAGAAGTTGGTTCGAGCCATTTGTTCTAATACGTGCTTCTGATGCGATCTGCCGTACTCCCTTCATGATCCTGTTGGACGGTATTTCTGTATTGAGGTAAGTATGTAAGGTGCCAATTCTTTTTCTTATAATCCTAATTTTCTTTTCCAGCCTCATTTTCCATGGTGGTATCATTTCTTGACGGCGAGTTGGTTGGGCCCCGCTTATGCTTATTTTGAGATCTTCGCATACTGTGATTGCTCCAGCGTATACGCAGTCGACCACCTCTCTCAGTGTGGCGGTTACATCGATGTATCTCTCCATTATCCTGTTGATTTTTTGGACACACTCTAGCATTTCTTTGGATTGCTTCATTCTTGGGATGTTTGCCCTTTTACTCGGAGAAAGTCCTGAGTATTTCTGGAGGTTTCGGTAATAATTACGTTCTAGCCTGGATGGTTGTACGCTCATTCGGATATGTGATCTGGTTTCCATTCGTGTTTCTTCATCAGGCTCTGCATTTATAGGGGCACCACGCGGGATATAACTTTGAGCAATGGTGTCAAGTTCAGTGGTGGAGAACTTTTCCCTTTCAAGAAGCCACCTGACTCTATTTGCCAGAAGGTTGGCGTACGATGGTCTCTGCGGGTTGGTGTCATTCCATAATTCTGTAAGTAGCTCTCTGTATGTCTTTCCTGTTCTTGGTTGCATTTCCTTCGCTATAAAATGAACGCGCATTATAAGGATGTTGTCCTCCTCCGTCCATCGCGTTCTCGCATCTCGCCTATTTGAAACTCCCGTGGGACGAGATCCTCTCTCGTCCAAACTTGAGCTTCCTTCCATATTCCGTGAAACGAGATCCTGGCTTACGGTGCCATCTCGGGGGGCTGCGCCGCTTGCACCACAGCTGACCCCATCGGGCTCTGCCTCCAGACGGTTCCGAAGAGGACCAGCCCGCTGTCCCCTACCGCCCTGATTCTGGCTTCTAGTGATAGGAGCGATATATTCTGCAGAGCCTCAGGATGCTGACCTGAGGCTCTGGATGACTCGGGTATGCGGGGTCGTCACGCCCCGATAGCTAATGCTACCCTGCATATATATATATATATATATATATATATCTATATATATATATATATATATATATATATATATATATATATCGTCATGGAATTTACAGTTAAATTAAATAATTACATAAATATATCAAGGTAACTCACCGTTGTATATAAGTTGACTCGTTAGAGTGTAACCAGACCAAACTTAATTAAATGAGATCCATTCTGATAGAAATATTACTAATTCAATTCATAAAAATACTCACAAGCTAAATTTCAGAAGAAAAAGCATATTCAGAGTATATAACGACTGGTCGAGTGAAAATTCTTTGAACGGTAATCAAAAATCGGTAATCTTGTTGAAAATTTATGAATAAAATTCACAGAGAGATATTAATTTACAATAAATCAATGTAAAAACAGCCAAAGTTGCAATAAATAGAAGTATTTTGAATTTAGATATCTAATTTGAAATTGATGAAGAATTTGTTGAAAAGATTTGTTACTATCATGAAGCACATTTAAACTTCAGTGAAATTCTTGACACAGAACAAGCTAAATTAAATAAAACTCACCTGAATTATGTGAATAGGACAAATTTGATCAAAATTCAATTAATTCAATGAAAGATAACATCTACGTCAGATATTCTGAAATGATTAATGTAGGTGATATCCTGCTAGATTTTTAGGCATCAATAATAATAATAATAATAATAGTATTGTAATAGCATCTAAGCTAAAGAAATTCAATCAATTTCATAAGTAATATTAAGTAATTTATAAGTTATAAGCATTAGAAGTTAATCTTTGTTAAATTTTGACACTAGAAATACTATACGGATGAAAAGCAAGACTTTCTCTGTTCTGTTTAACATGAAACTTACATCTAAATGTAGTTTTAAAATGGGCTAATTTTCACCAGTAATTTCAAACCAAGAAATATTGTAAAATTTTTAAAATCATTGAAAGCATCATTTTTCAATAATTTTGACAGAAGCTAGTAAGCTTTGAAATTCAATTTTTCGAGAAAACTATAAATAGGAGAGACAAAAAAATTGAATCAGTCTTAAATTTATGAGAGCAGCGTTCATATCGGTCTGTCCCAAAATAGAACATTTCTCTCTTCAATAATCCAGTTCCGAAACCTTAAAATAAATTAATATTATCATTGTGAATATAAATGTGATAAAAATTACGTCGCGTGATTGTTGCGAATGGAAACATCCCCAATAACAATCAAGAATTTATCAATTTATATCCATAAGGAGCAATCAACTAAGTGAGCTGGGAGATTCAAACATTCCGGAAATATTCTTCAAGAAACAAAACAAAATCCTGGAATAGAGCAAAGCCAACATCAAAGGAACATTGTTAATGGACAATTAAATTTATCATATGTAGAAATAAGTTTATTTATGTGAAGTTTTTCAATTTAATATTCAAAAACAAATCATTGCTTGTTTACGTTACAAATTTTTTTTTGCCTCACGAGTATTAGTAGTATTCAGGCTCAGCAATGTTACTATGTACCCAATATAAAGTAAGTTAGGCAACGCACACAAACACACCCATGGGCGCAGCTGGATTCGAACCCGCAATATATATATATATATATATATATATATATATATATATATATATATATATATATATAATGATAGGGATAATATAAATTCAAAATTTAATTTACTATTAGTTTTTTTATGTTGGTGGTGCCAATTTGATATGGATTTAGTAATTCATTTTTATTTTAATTTTCAATTATAGTATTAATTGGTTATCAAGAATTAATTAAAAAAAAAATTTTTGAATGGATTGAATTTAGTTCTCATGGCATTTAAATTTTATATATAATTTCAGAATGAATACTAGTTAGATCACTCTTGTACCTAAGTGAATGTTTTGTGTGTTGCCAGCTAGCTCTTAAGATTATAATTTTGTTGTTGAATAATTGAAATTAGAATATTATGAATTTTGATTTGATCTTTTAGGGGGGGTTCAATTTGAATTTTAATAAGTAATTTTTGAAAATGTATATTTTATCAAAGTAATTTGAAATATAATGATCAGTGACGAATAATCTATTTGTCTAATTATGAGTTCTATCTATGTTCTAACCTAACCTTTATTCTAATAATCGTAACTCTAACGTTTTCCAGCTGCTGTTCTGATTCCTGCAAGGGGATTGCTTGTTGTTCAGAGCTCTGCGTTTCGAAAGGAAGAAGAAGAAGAAATTCTAACGTGAACGAGGAGATTTGAATTGTCAAATTTCACAGAAATAAACTTAATTCTACCTTTGGTAAGTTTGGTCATCGATTTTTCTATGTTCCAAGTTTAGTCCATCATTCACACCTTTTTCAGCGTACTGATGAGGGCCAAAAGCAGGAAACACGTGTCGGCGGTTGAATCTAGATGGTACGGTTATGTTCATTAATTTTTTTCTATATATATATATATATATATATATATATATATATAAGAAACTCCTACATTATATATATATATATATATAATGTAGGAGTTTCTTAGGATATTGGATTCCAAAGACAAAACAGAAAAGTACTATTCATATTAAAAAGACGTTTCGTCCTCGGTTGAGGACATTCTCAATTTCATTAGCACACAAATTAAAACTTTCCAGTCATCTGACAAGTCTGTAAAAAGATATTGCAATAAAAAATATATAAAATAGAATAAAGTAGTAAATAAAGTACCTAAGCAGAAAATTATTATTATTCCGAAGTCAAATCATCTTTATTTTACTATTTGACTTTGGAATAATAATGATTTTCTGCTCAGGTACATCACCTTTTTATTCTATTTTATATTATTATTATTGCAATATCTTTTTACAGACTTGTCAGATGACTGGAAAGTTTTAATTTGTATGCTAATGAAATTGAGAATGTCCTCAACCGAGGACGAAACGTCTTTTTAATATAAATAGTAATTTTCTGTTTTGTTTGTGGAATGCAATATCCTAAGAAACTCCAACATTATTATCTATAATAGGATTCAAGAAAATTTAAGTCGAATATATATATATATATATATATATATATATATATATATATATATTCGAAACTCATTTTAATTAAAAAATATATATATATATAAGTCAGTAATTTATTTCCACGAAAATGTTTGTACTCTTACAAAAATTATTTCACACGATGTGGCTTCTTCAAGTATTACATTGTACATGTAATATCACGTTTATTACGGTGTATCCGATCGAAGGATTTTTTGTAATCTATGAAGGCTAGGTGTTTATCTACATTAAATTCTCTGCGATTTTGATTGATTTGTTTCAGACTGAAAACGTCATCAATACATGACCTTTCTTTACGAAAGCCTGCTGGCTCTTCTAACAAAACGTCTATTATAATTCATAGTCTCTCGTTAATAATCTTACTATACAGTTTATATGCAGCTTATACCTCTGTCATTCTCCGTTTTGTTTCTTTTACCTTTTTTGAAAAAAGAAAAAATCTTTGCGAGTTTTCATTCATTTGGGATATCAAGATTTATCCAGCACATATTGAATAGGTGTAGTATTCGTAGGTGCAGGGAGGTGTCGCGATATTTTATCAGATCAGAACTGATAACATCTGGGCCGGGCGCTTTTCGGTTTTTTATTTTTCTTAGTGCGTTCTGCATTTCTGTCATATCTATTGGATCAATACCAGAGGTATCAAATTTTTCAAATACATCTTGTTTTATTGGGTCGTAATAGTTCCTGATAAATATTCATCCACTCTTCCTGTGATATCATAAATATGTAGTTGTGCTATATCTTTGTCTACTTTATTGCATTTTATACGCAAATTCTTGTCGTCCATGTATATCAATCTCTACACAATTGATGAAGGTGTCCCACGATGTTATATGTGCCTGTCTCACTATTGATTTTGTCCTGTTTCTAATTTCGTGATATGTTTAAATTTTTTGCTTCTTCGGATCTTTCTTCAAGGTATTTTCCATATGCTTTGTCCTCAGATGGTGGCATTCTTTATTTCATCACTCCATATCCTCAGTCCTCTCTTTATTCTGTTCATTGCTCTCGCGCCCAGCACTTCATTACTCACTTGTTTACAGTTTTATATATTTGTCCATTCCTCCTTTATAGTGCCACTTAATGAAGTTTGGTTAAGAAGCTACGTAAGTCTATGTTGGTATAAATTTTAAACGCTTTCTTTCTGTAATAGATGTACTTTTCATTCTTACTTAATCTGAGTAATTCTTTCCCTAGCATTTTAAATTCGATACAATTATTGCGGATAACTCTCAAAATACTGATTCATTCTTAAGCTGCTGACTAACAACGTACAAAAGGCAATTATCAACGGTAGCTGAAAAATGGAATAATTAATACTTATTTATTTAATGTGGTAATCACTTTAATGTGATATGGAATATCTCAATATGAATATCATGTGGAGAAATAATAAAAGTATACTTCACTATGAACAAAGAGATAACAATAATGAAAGAACTTACAATATTATTCGAATAAATACTCAAATACAACAAAATATATTTCAGTCAATTTAATGATCACAAGTGAAAACATATTTCAGCAGCTGCTAACACATCTTCCTGAGGCATCCAACAAAAACTTCGGCTGACAAAAGCATCCAGGTATGCATTGAGCTGAGCAAATTGAAGGCGCACTGTCTTGACATGAGGGAGGACATGCAGGACCACATGTTTGATAAACCTGGTTCGGACCACAAATTGGATCTGTAATACAAATGTCTGAGTACACAAATTAATTCTTTCTTTATCGATTGGGTTTGCAAACGAGGCTTTAAATTGAATGGGTCAATTACAATTAACATTATATAACGATTAAGCGCTCTAATCCACTGCTTTTTTCCGTTCTAGACCGGTCGGGATGTAACTGGAAGTTCATTTAAAGAAGCGGACGGAACTCTGCCTATGACAGCGCTGGGTGGATTGAGTAGCCCTATGCTTCCATAGCCGGTCCCAAGCCCGGATAAAAGAGGAGGGTTCCAAATTAGGCCAGCGACCTGCTTGGCCAAAAAAAAACAAAGTACTCGTAGAACCAATGGCATAGCCTCGGAATTGATCGGATCTACTGGTGACGACCTGCCGAGAACAAGGATTAAACGCAAATGGAAACCGATTTTACTCGGTAGTAGGATGTTGGAACATAACATCGTTCAATAACAAAGACCAAGAAATTATTCTCGAAATTAAAAGACTTAAGCTAGACATGTGTGCACTATCAGAGACCAAAAAGAAGGGCAAACGAAACAGCAAATATGGGGTTTACATACTGATATTTAGCGGCAAGGAAAAAAATGAAACAGCAGCATCAGGGATAGGCCTACTGTTACATAAAAAATTTGAAGCTCACATTAGCAACGTGAAATACATTAACGACTGATTATTACAGGTGACAATCGAACTACAAAAGTTACATCCAACGCACATAATAAGTGTTTATGCACCCGATACGAGCAAACCACAAGCAGATATAGAATCATTCTACCACACATTACAAAAACTTTTGAACCGTATACCTAACAGGGATGCAGTGGTGATCCTGGGAGATTTCAATGCGAGAATTGGAGATGAAGTTATACCTGGTATCAAAAATCGAAACAACGAGGAGACATTAAATGAAAGCGGTGATCAAATGGTACAATACAGAACGAACTGAGAGCCGATGGCCACTCCGATGAGGCCAGATACAGTCCATTTGATAGTTACGTTTCCGGTCGACCCGAATTATGTTACCCACCCTTTCAAGGTGATCTCCTGGGCAAACCACATTAGTCACCCTTCTGTCCATCCAAATTTTGACCCCTTGTAAGTGTTAGGTGGTTACAGGAAGTGCAGTTGTAAGTGCATGCTGGCAGTAATTCCTTCCTCTTCTAACACTTTCTGCTGTGAAAGCATGATATCCGATACAATAACGTTACCCACCTAACGATATGTAGGAATAAGTCATTTATACCATGGGAGATATGTGTAGCTTCACGAACCACTGAGTAGAGTAAATCTAACAGCAGGCTGATGAATGTTTGTTTCCGTTCATTGAGGGTTGTTTCAATATTACTAATATAAATATATTATTCTGACGTCACTGTGTTTTGAAAATTTTAACCTCTCGTCACTGTTTATTGGCTCTAATTAGGTATCATTTGGTTTGTCTACACAACGTAACGTCCTGTTGTCCCGCTACTAGATGATCACAATAAAAAAGGCTAGCGTAATCCGTATAATAATTTATATATATATAAACTTTAGAGTATTCCGTATAATACCGGATAGCTCAGGAGTCACCGTATGACCAGGATACTGAAACGAGCAAGGAAGTGGAAGTTCAAATATTATAAAAACAATTAACACTGACACAAGTGCAAAACACAAGTAATCTGCCCGAGTTTTGTTTTACAGAAAATAGATTTAATCGAACCAGACTGGCCCTGCCACAGGGACTTATACTGAGACGATACAGGTTTATTCTATTAACCTCCTACAAATAAACAACTTTCTCAAAATAAGTTCCTTCCAAAAATTCCTTAAACATGCAGAACATCGTCAGAAAGAAATTTAGTATTATTACAACAGAAACTCATCAGCCCTACATCTCATTCAAAAAATAAAAATAATTAAACAAAATATATCTTACCAAGCAAACTTAATACAGATAAAATAAAATAGAAAGGCTTTTTACTTGATAGAAGAAATATAACAAAATTTGAATATCAAAACAAATTGAAATATGTTTATCTTCTACAATTTTAATTTCCAAAAGAATTTTTTTATTCAAAAAACTTTTAGAATTAAATTAATGTCTAAAACAAGCACCGCTCACATTTAATAGACGTAAATAATAAACTCAATATACAATGTCAAATGAAATAAATAACCCAACAGATATACGAAAGTAATTAAAATTAATAAATAAATATTCAAAGGAGACAAAATTTTGTTTCTGGTTTTATCTTAAGAAATACTACTTGCCTTATAAAAACATGAACACACTTGAAGGACTTCCCAAAGAATATAATTTATTTGAAATATTTAATATATTTAAATATTCGAACAAATTATTTAAAAAATCTCTAAAAAATGTGCACTATATCTTCAAAACACAAATATAATTCTAGATAATCCCTTCATCAGCCCTTTTTTTCAATATTCCAAATATCAAAATCAAAAACATAACCTACATCACACATTGTAGAAGATAAACATATTTCAATTTGTTTTGATATTCAAATTTTGTTATATTTCTTCTATCAAGTAAAAAGCCTTTCTATTTTATTTTATATATAATATATAATTATATTTTGGCTTCAATAAATCTCATTATAGAATGTCAATGAATTTAAGTAAACCTTAAAATAACTCACTTTGTTCTTTGATTTTGTTAGAACATAGATCAATCTTGAATATATAGTTGATCTGTAGTTCGAAGCTTAAGTCTTTTAACACGTGAGTGATGTAGGTTATGTTTTTGATTTTGATATTTGGAATATTGAAAAAAAGGGCTGATGAAGGGATTATCTAGAATTATATTTGTGTTTTGAAGATATAGTGCACATTTTTTAGAGATTTTTGAAATAATTTGTTCGAATATTTAAATATATTAAATATTTCAAATAAATTATATTCTTTGGGAAGTCCTTCAAGTGTGTTCATGTTTTTATAAGGCAAGTAGTATTTCTTAAGATAAAACCAGAAACAAAATTTTGTCTCCTTTGAATATTTATTTATTAATTTTAATTACTTTCGTATATCTGTTGGGTTATTTATTTCATTTGACATTGTATATTGAGTTTATTATTTACGTCTATTAAATGTGAGCGGTGCTTGTTTTAGACATTAATTTAATTCTAAAAGTTTTTTGAATAAAAAATTTCTTTTGGAAATTAAAATTGTAGAAGATAAACATATTTCAATTTGTTTTGATATTCAAATTTTTTTAATAGAGATATCTGAACAAACACTAGAATGAAGTAAACTTTTAAAAATCCTAAGTTTTCTATGTTCGCCACATATACTACACAAAGTTTGCAAGGTATTTTATGTTCTCCCTTAAAACCAAATTATAATATGCTTCAAATATTTAATTTTTATGTATACAATACAATAATAAAGAGAGGTTTTTACTTGAAAGAAGGATTATTTGAAAAATTTCAAATATCATACAGATTTATTCTGTTAATCTCCTCAAAATTTTAATTTCGAATAATTTAGAATTAAATAAAATAAATGTCTGATAGCACACTCTGTCAATTCAGTAGACATATAGAATTAAACAGTCATCACATAGTACCAGAGGGATTATCAATTAAATCCACTAGATAAATACTTGAAGGGGACAAAATTTTGTTTCGTTTCTTGTTTAATTAAAACCAAATTCCTTTCCAAAAATGCAAAATTTAAAAATAAATTAAAATTTTCAAATCGTCCTTCTATCAGGTTAAAAACTTCTTTTTTTATTTTATTGTAAATTCAATAATTAAATATCTTGGTTCATACTTATAGCATGTTATCATTTGATTTTAAGGAAGTCAATAAAATACTTTGCAAGCTTTGTGTAGTTTCTGTGGCGAGCATAGAATACGTAGGATTTTTTGAAAGTTCACTTCACTCTAGTGTTTGTTCAGATAACTGTATTCAGTTTGTTTGATAAGATATATTTCGTTAGTTATTTTTATTTTTTGAATGTGAGGTAGGGCTGATGAGTTTCCGTTGTAATAATTCTAAGTTGGTCTTGGAAGATGTTCCGCATATTTTAGGAATTTTTTTGAAGGAACTTATTTTGAACAAATTGTTTTTGAAGAAGTTCTTGAGGTTATGTTTTGCAATTTTGAAGAGGAATTTGGTTTTAATGAAACCAAGAACGAAACAAAATCTTGTTCCCTTCAAGTATTTATTTAGTAGATTCAATTCATCTTTTATATTTCTTTGAATTCTTTTATTCCCTTGTGTGCTATGTGATAAGTGTTTAATTCTATACGTTTATTAAATTGACACAGTGTGCTCTTAGACATTTATTTTATTTATATCTAAAAGTTTCCGAATAAAAATTTTTCGGAATTAAAATTTGTACGAGGTTAACAGAATTAATCTGCATGATATTTAGAGAGTGTTAAATAATCCTCCTATCAAGTAAAAAACCTCTTTTTATCATATTACAGAGACGACAAATGAGACAATAGTGACAAATGAATTCCATTTGAGACAGAGGAAGCCCTGACCCAGAAGACAGACGACGACCGTGAGAAGCTCCCAAACAATAAACTAGGAAAGACGACTACCCCTGATTAAAGCCCTACCAGAGTCCCAACTTAAGCATCCAGTAGATGAGATAGTAGAGACTATTGAAAGAGGAGTTCACTTCTACTGGCTCTTTTGACACACCTTCCCTCGTTACTCGCAGAACAGTCTATTTTGTACCATTGAGCTAACACCTCACTTTCACAACTCACGGATACTGTGCCATCTGCAGTCTAACAAGATTCGTATGCTCTGAAAAAGACGGTCCCTGAAATTAATCGGTCTAGGGGCGCTCAACTGAACGAACCCCATAGACTACACCTTTTCTCAAGAAAGGTAAACCCCCAACATAGGTTTGCATGTAACTAATCATAGGGATACCTTTCTGGGAGATACCCCTAGTACATACTTTATAATCCAAAGATACCAAAATCCCCAAAGTACAGTTTATGACGCCGAGAATCCTCTGTTATCAATTTGTCGATGTCCGATTAAACATCAGACACACCTTTCCTAAGTTGACCAAATCATCATTTTGTTATTTTTGTATACATATTTGTATCCCAGGGGTGTCAAGTGATTAGGAGCGTGTGAAGATTTTCACATGCTCCTTGGGTAGTCTTAGTCACCAGGGTTGTTATGCTACGGCCAGAGTTCTGGGGCCCTCTTGAGCCTTTAACACAAACATCAGATCACTTCATCATTGCTTTCAGACATTATTGGTCCTCTTCCACATATTACTTGCTTTCACTCACACTACTCGATTTAGGATGTGAGATTTCATGCAGAAATGCTAAAAAAGAAAGTCCACCGCTTTTATAAGATTCAGAGATTCTGTAACCTCCTTCTGAATAACATCCATATCCATAGAACTCTGGGCCATAGGAGTGTTTGAATTAGATAGCAGGTGTGACCTACTTTCTGAGTGCCCAAAACCCATATTCCACCCTCACCAAAGCGACCCTTGAAGCAAGATTAAGTCTGTTCATCGAGACCTACGAAACATATGTGTCAACAACATAAATTAAACTTTTGTGAAACTTAAGCCAAGTATATTTGTTTACTTTATTAATGAAGAAAACATTTGTTAGAGGGATATAAGTGAATTTTTTGTTCAAATCATCCATAACAATTGCTGCAAAAAAATTGGGTAAACTGGATTTTTCCTAATTTACACATTCATATGAATTTTAAGTAGTATTATCAAATTGGAAATAGTTTTTTTTAGACCAATTTTCAATGTATTTATATATTTATTTATTGAATTTTTGTCATTATTTAGAGCTTCGCAGATAGGACTAATCTCTGCATCTCGAATGTTCCTATATAATTTAGACAATCCCAGAACGCAAGGCATTAACTTCTCAGGACTGTTAAATTCCAATGGAGTGTCAGAATCCGATGTAATAAAATACTTTTCTTTACTCAGGTACATTTCTGATCCGAAATTCGCTAAAAAGGATAGAATTTTCAATAGCCCACTGTAGAGAATAATGAAAATTTGTACAATTTCTGTGATTCTCATTAACATAACGAGATCTGATTAACGCTTTCAGTACAGTTAGCTTGGTGATGGTAATATGATGTACATTCTGTCAAGGAAGTACCGGGAATTATCGATTCAAATCTGGCGGGGCAATGAGGCAGGTAAAATTTTTGTTTCCTAGGTTGGTACCACTGTCCTTAATTACTATGCCAAGCTTGAGCGGGATCTGTCAACTAGTGTTTTTGCAACAGCTGATTAAGTCAGTCGATGTCAGAGTGCGTGCCGATTTTTACTATGAGTGATTACGTTGAGCAAATAATTTGTTTAAAGTTTTGTGTTGCAAATGAATTTTCGTGTGCCGATGCATTGAAAATGTTGCAAAAGGCCTTTGGTGATAATGCTCTATCGAAAACTCGTGCATATCAGTGGTACAGAGCCTTCAAGGACGGTCGTGAAGTGGTTGCCCATCGACGGCTTCGATCGAAGATAACGTCGATAAAATTAAGGAAAGGGTGCTGGAAAACCGTCGTACCAGCTTGAGAGAGATAGCACATGATCTTAAGAGATCCCACGAGTCCGCACGTATGATTTTGATTGATATTTTGGCCATGAGAAAGGTGGCCGCACGACTCGTACCGAAAGACCTGAATTTTCTTCAAAAACGTCATCGCGAACAGGTTGCTTCAGACATGCTGGATCGCTGTAATTCCGATTCTACATTCATGGAATGCATTATAACTGGTGATGAGACCTGGGTCTACGAGTACGATATGCAAACAAGCCAGCGATCATCGGAATGGGGGGCAAAAAATGAGCCGAAACCGAAAAAACCATGCCAAAGCTGCTCGAAAATGAAGGTGATGCTCATTGTTTTCTTCGATATCCGTGGCGTGGTGCACTACGAATTCGTTCCAGAGGGTCAGACGGTAAACAAGGAGTATTACCTAGGCGTTATGAAACGTTTGCGTGAGCGTAGCCGTAAGAAGCGGCCAAATTTGTGGGCGAACAACTCATGGATTTTGCATGACGATAACGCGCCTTCTCACCGAGCTACGATTGTGACTGACTTTCTCGCCAAAAACTCAACAAACGTGCTTCAGCAACCACCGTATTCGCCGGAGTTGGCTCCCTGCGACTTTTTCCTCTTCCCAAAACTAAAATTGCCCCTTCGTGGCACCCGTTTTGAGTCGATTGAAGCCATAAAACAAAATTCGGCGCGAGAGCTAAAGTCCATCCCGGAAAGCGCCTATAAAAAATGTTTCGATAATTGGAAGTGCCGTTGGCATAGACGTATTGGAGCAAATGGAGCCTATTTTGAAGGCGACCCAATAAATTTTGACGATTGAATGTAAAAATGTTGTTTTAATTGAAAATTCCCGGTACTTTTCTTGACAGAGAAATTCAACAAAGTCTCTTCTTTTAACTGAATGAACTTCAAATAACATAAATAGCTGATCTTTTCTATGATATTGAGGTTGTAGTTCAGAGAGGAAAGAAGAAAGCAAACTTCGAAGCATAATCACATTCTACTACAATAAATCAATAACCGCGAAGCGATCTTGGTACTGGGTCAAGATTATGGGCAGAAATCTGTTCCTAAGGTTTATTTATATAATACCATTAAGCCTACGGGAGCTTTCTGAACATTCCTTACACATTTCACAGGATTTTATACATGAAATATCAGATCTTAATTTTGGCCAATAGAACTTCAACAGTATTTTCTCACTGTTCCATTTCTACCCAAGCTCCTTGACAAGAATCCATCGTGATAAATATGATAGTCCATTAACTTATTACGTTAGAATATTCAAAGACGATACTTCTCGAAAAAAATTCTGTTTTTTGTTTGCCGTGAGTGCCACTGAAAAAAAAATTAAAAATGCTGTGCAGAAAAAATCGTGAGGGTACAAACAAAAATGGAAATGGTGCGGTCGACTGCTAATTAGAAATAAATGAATTATTTGGAAGAAACAACTGAAGTATTTTGATTAATATACGAGTTATTGATAAAAAATTTAAATTTCCTCGCAGAAAAGACCTCGGAGATAAGAACGCAAATGAAGGTAGAAATATTGAGTATTCTCTCAGTAAAATCCATACCATAATTGCGGCAAAAAACCTGAAGTCTTTCGGTTATTATGAGTGCTTTTATTGAAAGAATTAAACATGCCGTAGGAATTCTGTAGGAAGACCTTGAAGCTATGGCAGAAAATATAGGTAGAACAATCGACGTTGCAAAATTGACGAAATTAGTTGGATAAAAACTATTATACTTTTTCGGTAACTGAGCGTTATTGATAAAAATTTCAAATTTCTGTGTAGAAAAACCCTTGGGGGTACGAACGAAAATAAGGGTGGTTCAATTGATTGCAAACGTAGTACAATCGATGACATTATTCTTTAACTTTTTCTAAATACGACTGCAGTGAAAAAATTAAAATCACTGTGTACGAAAACATGAAGGTTTTACAACTGATTATATAATTTTGACAGAAAAACTGAAGTTTTTAGATTAATCTGAGCACCATTGAAAAAGGAAATTTCCTTTAGAAATAGGAAATTCGTTCAGGGTAGATCCATAAATATATGTTGTACCACAATTCTTTAAATTTTCAGAAGAAAAATAGAATTTTTTTAAATTTTTGATTGTTTGAGAATTTTTTTAGTTTTGGTTGCCAATGTGTGCGATTTCTACATCGGTTGTGAAAAAAGAAAAAGGGTAACAAACGAAAAAAAGTAGTGGCAGAAAGTGATAGAACTTTAAATTGAAATAAAACACATTTAAATTAATATTTAAGCCAAATTTTTTTCTAGTTGAAAGATAATTTTAAGACATTTATGTTTGGAAATTAATTTTCGGCATATGTCCACCACGACTAGCTGTGAGGAACCGCATTCGACCAGACCAATTTTGGACCACTTTTTCGAGTAATTCAGGCCTTATTTCATCAAAAACACAAGTTATGTTGCATGATCTTGGAGATCATTAATTGGACCATTTTTCGAAATAATGTTATCACCAAATCTTTCTTTCAACAAATCATTTGTTGGTAGCAGCTTGAGATGTAGCACCATCTTGGACCATGTTGAAACTAGAACATTTCTGGGTTGATACCATTCAAATTTTGAAACAAATAATCATTGATAATCAATAAGTAACGAGCGCCATTCACTGTAACATTAGCTCCAGCATCGTTTAAAAAAAATGGACAGATGATGCCTTCAACGTGTAAAGCACACCATACAGTGCATTTTTCAGAATGCAATGGAACCTGCAGAACTCCTTGAGGATTGTTTTCACTCCATATACGACAATTTTGCTTATTTACATAGGGGTTCAACCAGAAATGAGCTTCATCACTAAACACAATTTTACCATAAAAAAGTGGATCAACTTCAAGCTGTTCTAGGGCCCAATCAGCAAACAAACGACGCTTATTATGATCAAGTGGCTTTAATTCTTGAACAAGTTGGATCTTGTATGGGTGTAGACCAAGATCTTTACGCAAAATTTTCCATGTGGTTGATGCATAGAGTCCTACTTGTTGTGAACGTCGACGAATAGACCAATCTGGATCATCATTAACACTATGACTTACAACAGCGTAATTTCTTCTGTACGTACAGTTCTTTATCTTGTTGTTGTTGTTGCATCGAGTAGAGAAAATAGTGTTCGAAATATATCGATAGCTCGACGAATGAGCTGCTTTGATGGACCATTATGTAAACCATAAATTTCACGAAGTGCTCTATAAGTTTGGCAAATAGAACACTGATTTTGAAGATAAATTTCAACAATTTGTAAACGTTGTTGCGGCGTTAGTCTTTCTATGATAATTTGCCAATGCTTACTGAACAGAAATGTCAAAACAACATGGCTTCTACCTTCTGTAAAATCACAGTTATTCCTATCGAAAGTTCTATCACTCTAAAAAACACTCGATAGTATTATCGACCATAGAATTTTCAATGCAAGAATCCAAGGTCAGTTGTCAAGTTCATACACCCACAAGTACTGATTTGGCTATCTATACATATAGTGAAACAGAAGAATTGGTATGTCTGTAAAAATTTACCCGAACTGACTGACAATGCTGGAAGAATAGTAACAGA
This sequence comes from Megalocaria dilatata, assembly GCA_034642435.1. Classification (NCBI taxonomy): domain Eukaryota; kingdom Metazoa; phylum Arthropoda; class Insecta; order Coleoptera; family Coccinellidae; genus Megalocaria; species Megalocaria dilatata. The sequence goes on from CM067854.1 coordinate 94,523,766, forward strand.
ATACAAAGACAATTATCAAAATATTTGCCTGTTTGTTTATACCTTACGGCTAATCGTAAAAATTCCTCGACGTACTTACATGCTGTTTTCATAGGAATATCCTGAAAAGCCTTCAACAAATTAATTTCATTGAAAGTAGTGAAGAGATCCGGATCCTCTAAGGATCATACGAGTCACAGAGTCCCTGATAGATTATATAAATTCCACCATTATGTCATTGTATCTACCCGCCTTATTTTCTGTGTCAAAATACTCTGTGTTGCGGTGACCTGACAAGTAAATGATTAGTGAGGATAACAAAGGAGAACAAGGTCCTTATAGCGTCCCTATTGTATTTGAATTCATTCTAGAGGAAGGTTCTTGGAAATAAACCCCCTGAGCAACTTAGTAACATATTCGAGATAATAGTAATTATAACAGTGTCCCTTGGTAACTCTTAGTAAGTAAACTTCTTTTAAATGCTTCTGATTAATTGCATGCTTTACATTTTTAAATACCACCTTTGTGTTAATGTGAAATTAATGACTGCACGTTCGTTCATTGTACTTCTCTTTCCATTCTTGTATTTTTGCTTTGCCATTATTTAATCCCACCGGAATGTTTTAACTAAATTGCATTGCCTTTGTACATAACTTAAGCAACCCTCACCAGTTTTCTGTTTGTATTGTATACTTTCTCTCGGTGCCTGATTGCTTTTTGCTGTATTTGTAAATAGTGGTTCTTTATCTGCGTAAAACTTGCCAATAGGGATTTGTATTATCTTTCCTTACTAATTGCGGTGCTTGATATGTAACTGATTTGTATTATGTACTCTTGTGTGATCCCCCGGATACCCATTTCTTTGTTCTTATTGTAACGTCCATTAACACGCCTGGGTAATGGGGTACTGTATCTATTTTATAATGTCCTGGTCAGTTTGTGTTACCTATTTGTCATATGCATGTGCCCGCTTACTTTGAGAGATTGTATTCCATGTGAACCAGTGGCGTTCTTTAGGGTAAATTGCTGGGGAGTCCTGGTAGAGGACAACATATCGTATAGAGAAAGTAAATAACTCCAGATATCCTGATTGCTAGATAATTGTTCCGAGGTATTGTGATATCCTCAGGGATTACTTTACGTGACCCTTCAGGTAATGTTCGGTTCGTTCTTCAGTAATATCTGAGCCTTCCTGGGCCCGAGGAGGTCAGATACAGTTCCTTTGATAGTAACTTCTTCGGTCGACTCGAATTAGGTTAGATCCTCTCTTCAAGGAGATCTCCTGAGAATGTCACAATTACCCTTACCTTACTGTCCATTTAACTTACCCCTTGTAGTTGAGGTTCAGCACTGATTACCGGAAGTACAGTCGAAGGTGCGCATGCTGGCTGTATCCCCCATTTCCTGCATAACTTTACCCTTTTCCGCTGCGCAAGAATGATATCTGATTTGAGCGAATACCGACCTAACAATATGTAGTAATAAGTCATTTAGACCCGGGGCGCTATTGGTTTCACAGGGCTGCTTTGCGAACCACTGCGTAGAGTAGATTTAACCACAGGCTGATGAATGTGTTTCCATTTATTGAGGGTTGTTGCTTTTGAACATTATTAATAAAAATATATTATTCTGGTATTATTGTGTTTCGAATATTTGAACCTCCCGTCACTGTTTCCTTGCTCTTGTTAGGTGTAATTTGGGTTGTCTACACAACGTAACGTCCTATTCGCCCGCCACTAGACAATCACGATAAAAAGGTTAGCGCTCTTTAGATTACTTCGTATAATTCCAGATCTTTAAGAGTACTCCGTAAACCCCTAGATCTTTTAGAGTACTCCGTAAACCCCTAGATCTTTTAGAGCACTCCGTAAACCCCCAGATCTTAGAGTACTACATAAAATCCCGGATCTTTTAGAGTACTCTGTAATGTACGGGCTAGCTCAGTAGATTTCGAAAAAAAGGTACAATCATTCAAATATAAAAAAAGTTATTTATATATTCATTTAAATTAATGTGCCTCAACAATAAAGTCTTCAATGTAATTGATATAATTTGATATGTTTACATATCATATTATTTAATTTGTTTTAATTTGTTCACCAATTACGAGTCTCATTCATTTTTGATGATTTAGTACTAAAATTCCACTCAAGTTTGAGCAAACGGATGTGAAAATTCATTTCTTATCTCAAAATAGAGTCCACGTGAACAAAGTCGCAGACCCCTGTTTGTTAATTATTAAATGAAAGATCTCACCTGATGTGGAAAATTCCACAAAAAGAATTGCTAACACAAAAAACGGAAACATGGTATGATGGTATAATTTCAAGGAGTATTGCTAATATCGAAATATCAAGCGCATTCGTCACGAAAAAACCTACACAGTAATGTCAATGTTTAAATAGAAGATAGTTGGTTACTCGCCATGTTAAATTAACTTACGTATATTATCTTAAAATGAATACATTACCGACCAATTACAAGCTGAAATTTAATTTTGTATAATATTATCGTTTTTTTACGTTATCGACCTGTTGCGTTGACGTGGGAAATTCGAAGGCCAGCTTTCATAACAAAAACTCAAATTCTAATATTCTTAACAGATTTAAAATTTCAGCGTAGGTGAAGACATTTTTATCTCTTTCTATACGTAGAAATTGAATTAAAAAAAAAAAAACATTTGGATTTTATGCTGATAGATTTTCTTCTGTGTGCTAGCTTAAACAATAGATCCATTTGTGTTTCACCATAAATTACACTTGAATTGAATATATCTCTTGTGGGATTAAGTATACCTAATCTTTATATAGACAAAGACATATTCAAAGGATGATGTGTATTCAGTACATAAAAAGTGGCTTATTAGTCCATTATGGTCTTCAAATGAAGCCATAATCTCTATGCAACAATACTGGGTGGTTTTTTGTAGAAACTCTGACGAACTCCTTCAGACAAATATGATAAACCATTGTAGCTGAAAATCATAAATCTCGCATCTAGAAGAGTATAAGGACATAAAAAATATACTATAAACCTAATAATATTTGCGAAATATTTTGCCTGTGATTGGCTCGCATATAAAGATGATAATTGGTCAACTACTACTACTTGGATGGAGTAATACGATACTTTGTGATAGTTCATTTTTTAAATGGAATGAATTAAAAATCACTCTGTTTTTTTGTGGCAAACCATGAAGATGTAGAATTCATGAAAGGGCTGTAATGATACAGGGGTTAATCCCGTGGACAACAGCAAATTTAAATCGAGGTTCAATGCCCTGAATTAATGTTTATTCTAATCTCCAGACCAGTCAATGTTAAACTTAGGAATTCACTTCCGAGGCACGCACGAACGGCTCCATGAAAGGAAATTCTTTTACTCTGGCCTCTATATTGTAATAACAAACTACAGATCAAAAAGTTCATAAGAGCTTATTGTACTAAATGTAAATATATTCCTTCAGATGAGTTACTGAACGGAAAGTTTGAGAGAAAAACGCTGACGTCGGAATTAACAAGGAGCCAAAGCTTTCGAGAGTGCTAAGTTGGAATTTTGATCAGATGAACGAACTAAAAATTTGAAAGGAGAAAACCTACTCGGTTGACATATCTTTTCGTAACTATTGTGTTTGAAGAATTTAGACGGAATTAAGAATTATATAAAGGATTCGTAGTGCTTGAAGAATCCTCATCACCCTCTCCTTTATTATTCAGTGTGTCATCTTAATTGAGATTTTATTGAGTTTATGGAGTTTTTATATTCATAAAATCATATTGTTTTTTGGCACACTTCATCATTATACTTCTGAAAATCAATAATTAAGTTTCATTACGATTTTCATTTGAAAATAAGTGAATTTAGTAATATTTTCCATCCAACCACCTCCCACAAAAACGTGGCTTATTACATTCTATCACTTTCTTATTAACTGAATATACAGTGACTCGAGTTTCGTATAGTTACTACATTTGTAAACTGAATTAAAACTGAGAACGAATTGTATCTTTACTATATACGTTGAAGGCTTTGACTGATGCAAAAATTCGAGAAGTGGGGAATGCCATAGGTCATTCTGCTCATTTAATAGTTGCTGTTTGTGTTAAAATATTTCGATAGATTCCAGGATGTCTAGTTTTTTTTTCCTTTCGCTACCAGGTGCAATATTTCAAGGTTGTCCATTTCTGTGAAGATATGATTGGTTTTGAAAAAATGTTTGCTAAAAATTTCTTTAAGGCGTTATTTTCCGCTTGGAATATTGACTTTTTGTGTACGCTCATACGTAGTTTAAGACACATGCTGTGTTTATAATTGGTGGACAATTCGAAAAGATAAAATTGTTGCGTCTTGTTACCTATGTTATAAGTTTTTAAATGCCTCATGCATTAAGGAAGTCTACTTCACTAAATAGATAACAAATAATGACCCCTCTAGTTGTTTGGGTCCTCTGCCATATAGCTTTAGATCGTTGCATATGGTGGCTGACTTTAAGGTTATTAATTGAGTAGCCATATGCAGATCTATTGAGGATTTTGCTGAGTATATTCAGGGCCAGGCAAAACCATCGCGGGCTGAAGCCGTTCCTCTGAAAGATTTCTCTTCTGTCTGGTATGGAGTTATTCTTCCAGTCATTGTGATTGTTGTTCTCCAAGAGGACATTAAGAAGCCAAGCAGGTCTGTGATTCGTCTGTTCACTTTGTAAATCTCTAGAACCTGCAGCAACCATGAGTGAAGGACCGAGTCATAGGCTTTCTGGTAGTCAATCTAGGCTGAACTGTTTCAGCCGTTACTATTTGGTAGTTGATCATAATTAAAACAAATTGTAGAAATTACTATGTTTTACTACCAAAAAATATATGTTACACATTTTCTTGTGACTCGAGTTTCGGGAAATGAACTATCCCATCATCAGACAACTGTGGACCTAACAGTGGTACAGTGGTATTTGAAACGTTTTAAATACCAGTGTACCACTGTTAGGTCTTCAGTTGCCTGATGATGGGATAGTACAATTCTATAATTTGTTTTAGTCAATCTAGGCCATAGAGATGTTCTTTTTTCTTGTTTTTGTCTGCTTGGTGATTTATTTGTCGATTATCAGAAGCTCCTTGCTTCCTCTACCTGTGTTCTTGCAACAATTTTGCTCCCAGGCTATAATACTGTTTTTCTTCGGGCGGATCGCTATTTTATTATTATTATCCTGATACTCCTAAATCTTCTGTTAAGATCCCTCAGAAGCTTTTTTCAGCTTGTGCGAGTTAGGAGTTTAGTTGAGTTCTGTGTAGGCTTTGTTACTGCGATCTTGCACCACGTTAGGTCACAACACTGTTAATTTTTGACCCAACAGTGAAATGGTGGCAGACACCCGACCAACTGAAAAATTTCTTTTCCACCTGAACAGGATTCGAACCCGAATCTCCCGCTCGCGAGTCCGATATTCTCCCACTGAGCTATCCACACTATTTTTTATCTTGTTATATATGATTTAAGTTAGAATTTTGTAGATTGATGGGAGGCATGCTATGGGTTGGTAGTTTTCTGGCTTCGATGGGTTTCCTTTCTTGGGAATCATGTACGTAATTCTTGAGTGAAGAACTGGGGTACGACGTGTGAGTTTTCGAGCGCTCTCTGGGTAAGCCGTGACAACAATCCATGAGTAGATGGCAAAGCTTTCCACCAACAATTATGGATTCCATCCACCCATGGCGATGTACAGTTTTTCAGTCTTTTGACCGTATCACGCATATTGTCCTCCGTAATGTATACTGCTTCCATTTCAACTAAAGAATTTAGTGCATTATGACCTAAATTTAATGAAGATAAAACTAAATTGAATTAATTTTCGATTGTATGTGAATCATACATGAATCAATTTTCAAACGAAGAAGCGATTTAATTAAAAGTAAATTAATTGGTAACACGGAAGCAGAATTATACACTTCAGATGTTGCAAACAAATGAAATAGCATCAACATGTTTTTAATTGATATGTTTGAAGATCACCCTAATTTATATGTCGTGAAGAATCAATCACAATTCTTAAGAAAGCGACCACAAGATGATATCTTATCTTTTATTGAACAAATAAAGTATTTGATAATACGCTTAAACTAGAGAATCGATGCTGATTTTATGAATGCACAGATGAGATTACTTCATAAAAAATTAGTTTACGATTTAACGAAAAATGTTTTGAACAGTAATAGCTCCTTAGAATCACAAATATTATTAACTACTGTAAATCTAAATTTTGATAGAGCCACTCAAATTGTAGAAAATTACTTCTCACAAAAATTTCAGTTAGACATGATGAGAAGTCAGAGAATATCTCCTTCAAATTCAGGTCCTCGTGTAACTTTTACACAAACATCATTTAGATATACTTATAAGCAAAATAAAACCTTTTTTTTTCATCCACACAAGTGTTGGGTAAATCAGAGTCTTCAGCTCAACATTATAATCGTGACAATCATCCATCAAATGTATTTAAACCTAATCCAAATTCTACTCCGCGGCATAAACCAATTCCTATGTCTGCTTCGACTCACAATCATTAAGCTTAAAATCGACTAGCTAGCAGTAGCATAAAATGAACGAACAAATTTTATTACTACCAGACCTCCAAATTTCTTCTAAAATGATAATCAACCACCTTATTTCGTATCTGAAGAACTATCTAATGTTGATGATATTCAATAAAATAGAAAGACCTTTTACTTGATAGAGGAAATATAACAAAATTTTAATATTAAAACAAATTGAAATATGTTTATCTCCTACAATTTTAATTTCAAAAAAATTTTATTCAAAAAACTTTTAGAAATAAATTTATGTCTAACAAGCACCGCTTACATTTAATAGACGTATATAATCAAAACTCAATATATAATGTCAAATGAAATAAATAACCCAACAGATATACGAAAGTAATTAAAATTAATAAATGAATATTTGAAGGAGACAAAATTTTGTTTCTGGTTTTACCTTTAAGAAATACCACTTGCCTTATAAAAACATAAACACACTTAAAGGACTTCTCAAAGAATATAATTTATTTGAAATATTTAATATATTTAAATATTCGAACAAATTATTTCAAAAATCTCTAAAAAAATGTGCACTATATCTTCAAAAAACAAATATAATTCTAGACAATCCCGTCTTCAGTCCTCTTTTAACATTCCAAATATCAAAATCAAAAACATAACCTATATCACTCACGTGTTAAAAGACTTAAGCTTCGAACTACAGATCAAGTATATAATTCAAGATTGATCTATGTTCTAACAAAATCAAGTAAGTATCTTACTTACATAATTTAAAAGATAAAATTTCCAGAGTTTGTCTACCTTATAATGAGCTAGAATATCCAAAATGTAAATTGCTAATTGGCAGTGGATGTACCATTTGCTTGATCGATCCGAAAAAAGCTTATGATACCATACCTCTGAATCTACCGATCTAATCACGGCTCATGGACATGATATGAGTCAAGAAAAAGTTTCACTTCCTTTGGATTCATTTGGTTTAAATAAACGCTATCCATTTGTACTGTATAAATTTCAAACTCAGTACGAGAGCATTGTAGGTTTTGAATTTTTGCAGCACAACTTTACCATAGATTTCAATAAGAGGCTCTTGATTGGAGAAAATTGTCAAATTCCCATTTATTTTCAAACAGTAATTCCTAGAAGACTAAATTATCCAGTCCAATTAGATCATCCTACAAAAACCGAATCAATTACTTAAAATTTTCAATGTGACTGAAGAGGCATTTCACATACCTGGTCGATCTCTAAATTTTTTTTTAACTAAAATAAAACATAATATTCGCACACGAAGCGAAATTCCAGTTCACGCTAAAATTTATCGATATCCCGAGGAACATAAAACAAAAATTAAACTACAATAAAAGTATTATACGACATAGCATATCCCTTTCGTCTTTTCCAGTCGTGATGGCGAAGAGAAAATTCTGGTGAAGTAAAGTGGAGAATGGCGATTGACTATCGATTGTTGAATGAAAAAATAATAGATGACAAATATCCGTTACCACAGATTGATGCTACATTGGATAAACTTAAAAGTGCCAAATACTTTTCTATTCTTGATTTAGCGTCTGCGTTTCATCAAATACAATTAGATGAATCTAGTACGGAAAAAACTGCATTCACTGTCGGGAACGGGCATTATAATTTCTTGAGGATGCTGTTCGGCTTAAAAAATGCTTCAGCTTCATTTCAATGTTTAATGAATCACGTTCTTCGCAAATACATAGGAAAAAATTATTACGTTTATATCGACGACATTATTATATTTTCCGAAACTGTCGAATCTCATTGGGTAGATGTACATTCCATTTCGATTGGCTACAACAAGACAACTTGACAATTCAACTAGATAAATTTGAATTCGTCAAAGAAGAAACAGAATTCCTAGGCCATATCATTTCTTCGAACAAAATTCAAGCAAAAAAAATTTCCAATGCCTGAAAATTCCAAAGAAATGAAATCATACTTGGGAATGATGGGCTACTACAGAAAATTCATGACCAAATGATCAAATATTTGAAGAAAACTTGAAAAGTCGATATTCCAGATTTCGAATATGAAGAAGCTTTCTTAATTTCGAAAAATGTATTCAAACTGAAAATTTAGGGTTTATTTCATGTAATATAGATACAACATAGTTCTAATAGCCTACTTCAACTTCTTCTTTGGGCGGAGATTGTATGTCCGCATTTAGTTTTCCTGCAGTTGGTTGCACGGGGATGTAATCTAGCATAACACTTAAAGCAGATCATCTTGTTACAGTTATACTTCTAGGCCAAAAGTTGAAGAGAAGGCTCAATGATACCACTCCTCGAACGCAATACTAAATGTAGGGTGGATTCCTTCTAAAAATTGCAGTCTGAAAGAGTACGTCCATCTTCAAGTGGCTTTCCGGCAACAATCAAACGTTTCTGATCTTGAGGAATTCCTTCTTTGTCATGAATTTTTGCCTTTACCTTTTCTTACCAGTAGGGGTTTTCAGGAAACTTCAAAAACATGGTCGCCACAACCTCTAAATCTCGGAAAGGATATTAATCAATAATTCAATATTAAACTATCCAGATTTTGATAAACCATTCAATTTAACGACAGATGCACCCAATTATGCTTTAGGTGCTATATTGAGTCAAGGTCAAGCTCCAACGTCCGATATGCCCATTGCCTTCGCAAGTCTAACTTTGAATGAACCCGAAATCCGATACTTAATCCCTAGGAGAAGGAATTGTTTGCAATCGTATGGGTGACAGCGCATTTCAGACCTTATCTCTATGGAAATAAATTCTTCCTTTACACCGATCATAAACCGATTATTTGGTTAAATTCGTTCAAGGAACTGAATTCAAAGTTAATGAGGTGAAAATTGAAACTGGAAGAGTACAATTACGAAATAAAATTTAAGAAAGGTACTTGTAATAATGCCAGTGCTTTGTCTCGTATCGATTCGAATGCGATAGATGAAGGCAATTCATCACTTGATTATAATTTGGACGAAAGCAATAATATACATACAATAATATTATTATTATCCTGATACTCCTAGATCTTCTGTGAAGATCCCTCAGAAGCTTTTTCTGCTTTTGCGAGATAGGAGTTCAGTTGTGTTCTGGGTAGGCTTTGTTACTGCAATCTTGCGCCACTTTAGGTCACAGCATGTTAATTTTTGACCCAACAGTGAAATGGTGGTAGACACCCGTCCAACTAGAAAATTTCTTTTCCACCTGAACAGGATTCGAACCCGGACCTCCCGATCACGAGTCCGATGCTTTCCCCCTGAGCTATCCACACTCATTATTATATATTATATTATATCATATCATATCATATCAAATCATATCAAATAATATCATATCATATCATATCATATCATATCATATCATCATATCATATCATATCATATCATATCATATCATATCATATCATATCATATCATATCATATCATATCATATTATATTATATTATGTTATATTATACATTATGATGTCGCTCATGAAACTAATGGTTCAAATACTGTTCACATCAATCGAGAAAACCCAATTTTAAAAATTCTGTTTACAGAAAGTGCTCTTAATAAACCTTAACAGCAAATTATATTTCCGCAAGGAACTTATTATAACACACAAAAAATTCGTATTTCAATGAGCAACGTATAAACGTGAAGATTCGAGGAAATAATGATTTTCTAATGTTCATCAAAGGGCATCTCAGCTTAGGATTCATATTGTATTTACTTCAAAAACGAAGATCTAAAGTTAGCATTTCTGAATTTATTGCAGAAAAATCATTCAATTCCAGAATTAGTAATAAAATTTTACAAGATATTGAAAATTCGGAAAAAAAATAAAAAATTAATCTTTATCACATCACTAAATCCAGACATGGCGGTATACAAAAATGTGCCAGCTATTAAGAAACACTTTTACTGGCCGAAAATTGGAACAGTTACCGAAAAGCGAAAAAATGGATGAAGAAAAGGATGCTGTTTTGCAGACTCCCTTTTAAGCTGAATTAAATCCACAGTACAAAAAATTCCTATCAAAATAATTTCTGCTGTTCAGGTAGAAAACACCCAAAATCAACAACATGTTTATCACAAAAATAGAATCAAACAAAGAATGTAACTCTCCTTTATTTCCAGATGCAGCCTAAACTTTTCGTAATCCTGTCTTTTATAATTTTCAACCATGCACTGGAAGATGTTGAATTCAAGCATCATTTATTACCCATAAAATTGAGGAAAATCTACATAGCTGATCATGTTAAATATTTGTTATTCCACTATAACATCAGTTTGATACCCGAACTTATTCAAAAGCAAAAGAATATTTTATTGATACCTATGTAAGTCCCTACAGGATCATTGCAGAAAATTCTATTTTGAATAGCGAAATGAAATTCAATAACATAATCTCACAAAATTTTTGGTGAAAGAAGAGAACTCTTGAATGTTGACAGCAAAAGTATTTTTTTAGAACCTTACATTCAGACGATGAGGTTCTTCATAATAGCTATTTAAGTTCTATAAAACATAACGAGAATAGCATTCTTTTAAACAAACGAAAAGATCCTCAAAGTAGAGCATTCAATTCAGGATGAATTTATGAAAAAAATAAATTTTCTTTTTAATAAAACAAGACAATTAGAAGAAACTAATAATGTCATAGTAGATTTGAATCTGATTATTCTGCATACTCATGAATTGCCTATTCCTTTGATTGGGATAGAAAATGCTATAAGCCTTGCAAGATTGCATTCAGTGCACAAAAACATTCCCTCACAAAAATTCAATGAAAAATTAGAAGAATAAAATTGGCTTCCCTTGAATCATTTAACTGATTATTTATTATTCTATTTGTGTAAAATTTTAAGATTATCTATTGTGGGAAAGGAATGACCGTTTTCTAGACAATGAGTGGCAAAAGTAAAATTCTGTTTATTTTTCATGTTCGTGGAACCTCGTCTTGAAGGAATGTCCTGTTTGTCCTATATATTTATTGCTGCACGTAGAACAAGATAACTCATAAACTCCTGATTTGTGTATGTTTGGAGTAGGGTCCTTTGCGTTAAATAATACCGATGATAACACTTGTTTTGCGTTTTGAAGGCAAATCTGACATCTGATTTTGAAAAACTATTGGCCAATTTTTGAATTATGCTACCCAAGTACGATAGAGAAATGAATTTTTTATTTTCTTCAGTTTTTATGATGGGATAAATTTGGCTCACAGCTATTTTAGATAGTTTCTGTCGAATTAGATTATCTATTATATTGGGGTTGAAACCGTTGTTCGCGGCTATTGATTTTATAATTTTGACTTCAGCTTCGCGGTCATTTTTTGATAAGGGTAATGCGAAGGCTCTATGGGTCATTGATTGATACGCTGATATTTTCTGTGAAAATTTTCACAAAAAATTCCTTCAAGACGAGGTTCAACGAACATAAAATGAGTTTCATGAAAAATAAACAAAATTCTACTTTTGCTACTCATTGTCTAGAAAACCGTCATTCCTTTCCCACAATAGATAATCTTAAAATTTTACATGTAGAATCAAAAGGGAAGAAACTCGATTATCTAGAATCTGTTGAAATTTTCAAATAAGTTCACAATAACTATAATGTAAAAATAATGAATGACTGTACGGAGCTATGTAAATCGAAAATATTTGAGATATTCAAAAAGTAACATCTGTTTAAAACCTTTTTCAACGAACATAAAATAAATTTAATGAAAAGTAAACAAAAATTCAACTTTTGCCTCTCATTCTTCAGAAAACAGTTATTCCTTTCGACAAAAGAAAATCTTAAGAAAATTTTACATGTAGATTCAAATGAAAAGAAACTTGATTATTGAAATTTTCAAATTCGTTCACAATATAAATAATTTAAAAAATAATGAATGACTGTATGGAGCTATGTAACTCCAAATATTTGAGATATACAACAAAATAACGTGAAAATAATGAATGACTGTACGGAGCTATGCAACCCCAAAAATTATTTGAGATATTTAAATGGGTACCATCTGTTCAACAACCTTCCTTGTCGATTGCCAACATTCCGATATCTGTTAGAAGGCCCCTCTTTTTTAACCGGGTTTTTATCACGTTCCGCTCGTAAACCTCTGTACCACTATTAGGTGTTAGAATCTATTGAAATATTCAAAATATTTATTACTTTTGTTTAAATACCTCTGTACCACTGTGAGATCTTCAGTTGTCTGATGATAGGATAGTTCATTTCCCGAAACTCACAAGAAAATGTGTAAAATATATTTTTATTGGTAGTAAAACCTAGTAATTCCAAAAATTTGTTTCAATTATGATCAACTACCAAATAGTAACGGCTGAAACAATTCAGTATCTGAAGAATGTGTGGACTTGTATGACATGCAATCCCACATCCAGCCGACTACGATCGAACTGTATGATTTCTAATGGTTTGAAGAAAATCTATCCGATTAAAAGTACGAAGAATCTTTTTCATTTCAACTGATTCCTTTGGAAGAAGAATGGGAACAGTAAAAAAACGTCAGACTTTAGAAGAACTGATCATAATACGTATTTCAGTGCTTTCAACTTGCTTTTCCTTTTTTGTGTTTTTTCAATAATCATTTGCTTATTTTGTAGAAAGAAATTCAACTTTTGCACTTCTGTTGAAGAAGATAACAAAAATTCTGAAAATCGGGAGGATTTATGTGAAGCCATCGTCAGTCGTTTCAGAATTGCGCACTTGTCACTTTATTCCCTTTGTTCTAATTCTTGCTGACTCTGCAAATATGTTGAGGAGTACGTAATAAAGCTTGAGAGCGGCAGAGAGGTTTTGAAACTTGTAAGGCTAATACTATGAATGCAATTGTCTGTTTTAAAAAGAATATTTAATTCCACAAAAATCACAAAACTATATATCTATATACAATACATTCTCTATCGCATCTACAGTTTCTATATGGCATGAATATTGGAATCGCTATTAGGAATTCCGATATATTCTGAATCTGCAGATTAATTTGCGAATCATGTTTTTCTTGTAATATCAATAACGAATGTTCTAATCTGCATTGGATTGAGCTCAATTACAAGATCATCTCCTGCGGTTACAACCACGTATCGTGGATTTCTTTCAATGCTATCATCGACTGTATCAAAATGTAAACGATTATTTTCAGATAACCATTGATTGGCTCCAAGAGTTGTTTCTTTGATAGAAGTTACCTCGAAAGCAGTGAAGAGAGCCTGTAATCAAAACATTCAATTAATTATTTTGGATGGATCTGTCGGATGTGTTGTTTTCAAATCAATCACGAACATATAGTCCCAGATTAATCATGATATTTGGTACTATAATTCGTAATAGTAAAAGTTCATTTCATAATAATAAAACAATAAAAATGTTTTCAATGACAATCGTATATGCAAAGGCTACCATAGCTCCATCTACACATTCAATATATTTTCAGGAATAAACCTTCTATTGTTTAATCCTGAAAATATGTTTGAATCGCGACTCATCGTTGTTTATCGGAAACAGCGAAAAAAATAGTATCAATTCAGTACAATATTCCGAATAATTTCCTAGTTGTTAGAGAGTTTTAAACTCGTTTAGGCGAAATTTTTCAAAGATTATGGAGACTTTATCCAGGCATTTATTCTTTCTTATAAAGATGACTTAAAATCTATGATTGTTTCGTTCTTTACTTGACGGAAATTCATCTTGAAAATATGAATAAAAACAAATCTCTAATTTCCGCTAATATTTTATTAACACTACGATCGTTACGTCATACCATGACTTCTTCAGGTGAGTATTACAAGATACTGAGTATACCATGAACAAGAATTTCATTTTATAGTAAATGGATATAACAAAAATAGAAGGGGTGAAGAGAGTTTTACAATTCTTTTGGAAATCTGAAAAATGATTCAAAAAATATTCAACAAAGGGGAGCTACTTAATTCTGTTTGGTTATTCAATAATATTTTTCGTTTATGATATCTATTAATTTCTAAAGTTTCTAACAAGTTTAATCTAGGACTTTTGTTTTCTGTGTGTAAAATTTCAAAGTTACTATTAAAACTATGTCCTGTGTCTAGAAGGTGCTCTGCGTAGGTTGAATTTCCCTTTTTGTTACAATAACATTTTTCATGTTCCCTAAGTCTCATATGGAACGATCTTCCTGTCTGACCAACATATACAAAATGGCAAGTACCGCAAGTTAACTTGTAACACCTGATTTCTTGTTCTTAGATGTTTTATCTTTATTATTTTTTATTAGTTTTCCTAGGGAGTTATTCGTTTCATAAGAAATTCTAAAATTGTGGTTCTTCTTTAAATATCTAGCTACCTTTTCTGTTTTTGGTCCCAAGTATGTCAACGAAATGTACTTACTTTCAATTGAATCATTATTTATGGGATATACTAATTTCAAAGCCAGCTTTAATTGTATTTTTGTGAAAAGATTCTCAATAATCGGGACGTTGAAACCGTTGTTCAAAGCAATCTGTTTAATAATGTTATATTTTTTGTCAAAATTCTCACGTGACATGGGTATGTTGGCTTATCTATATAACATACTATTGTATGCTGCTAATTTTTGTGAGTATGGGTGGTTTGATGTGAAGTGAATTGTGCTATCTGTATGGGTTGGTTTCCGGTATATTGAAAAAATGTGTTTATTATTAATTTTTGTGATAGTTAAGTATATATATAATATATATATATAAGTATAGTTAAGTCTGAAAAGTTTATACTATTGCTTTTTCCCATTCATAAGTGAATTGTATAGTTGGGGATAATTTGTTTATGAAATCCACAAACAAAGAAAATTGTCTATCAGTGCCATTGAATAAATATAGAACGTCATCAACATATCTGTACCAATAAATGAAACATTTAAAATAAAGGCTTATTATTATGCTAGTTTCTAAGGAATCCATAAAAATTTCGGATAGTAACGGACTCAAAGGATTTCCCATAGTGAGACCATCGTTATCTATGTAAATCTTGCCGTTGAACGTGAAATAATTTTGTTGCAAGCAAACTGTCAAAACATATATTTTCTTGTTTTATTACCGAATTGGTTCTTTTTCGGAGTAGGAGGTTATCTACTAATTTTATGGTTTAATGGCTTAATACTAGGCTTATAATTTAATGGCTTAATACTAGGATATAAAAGAAAAGTACTATTTATATTTAAAAGACGTTTGATCCTCGGTTGAGAACATTCTCAATTATACAATGATATATTTCCACTGGTACGCAGTATCGTCTATGCGTTAGTTGTTATGCATGACAACGGATGACACAACAATTAATTGGGAAGTCTCCTTTCATCAGCTGTACACATTGAATGCACTTCAACAGAAAAGAACAGAATTAATCAACAGAAAAGGTGTAGTCTTCTACCAAGACAATGCCAGATCTCATACAAGTTTGGTCACTCGCCAAAAGCTTGTACTTCTTACATGGGATATGCTGCCACACCCACCATATTCTCCAGATCTGGCGTCTTCGTAATACTATTTGTTTTGTTCATTTCAAAATCATTTTGACATTAAAACCTTCACCTTCACTTTAAATGAAGAGGTCAAAAACCCCCGAGATCAGTTTTTTACAAGCAAAGACCAAAAATTTTATGTGCGTGTAATCATACTACTACAATGAAGATAGCATAAGATCTTGAACCAGAACAGCCAATATATAGTTTAATAAAATATGTATTCATTATATGAAAATTGTCTCTCATTTCCCCCCCCCCAAAAAAAAACGGAAACACTTTCCGAACAACCCAATAGTTTCGAGTAATATTATAATGAACAGTTTCAAGATGCAGAAACTATCAAAGTTGTTATCAAAACCTTTGAAAATCATCTCTGATCAGATAAGATAAGGAAGGATACAACAAGAAAACAAATGATGTAATGAAAATCAAAATTTGTTTTTACAAAACTTGAATTAATGATGCTTCAACGGCTACGAAACCCACTAAATTTATCATGATTTTCGAAATAGCAGTGCTTAGTTTCGAATTTCAACCAGTATGTTACAAAGTCATACGTTCATTTCAGTTATTCGGTATAGTCATGAATGTTCTGTATTCACAGAAAAACATAATTACCATTTGATGAGAAAAATTTCGTTTCGAATAAGAAAGAATCTATAATTGTAATGGCATATGAAAATATCACATGAAAAAAGTCACATATTTTCAATAAAATGGAAAATAAAAATGCCCGCAAGGAAAAAATTCAAAACCGACAAAGAAGAGTGTCAAGTTCAAAATCTGGTAATAAAGATGTGCACTTCGACAGAACAAACAAAATTTATGGGGAGCTTAAATATCATCAAAGGTAATAGAAACAGCCATCAGTATATTTATGTGATGCCTATTAAAAAAAACTTTTAATGCAATTAACGATCACTTTCTACAAAAATTCTAAATCCAAATATATAATTAATAATATATAAGAAAATTGATAATAATCCAGGCCTTGAGAATATAACCAAATCAAAATATTGAACTTTCACTGTCTCATTTTCTATTTTCAAATCAAGCATTATTTATTTGTATATCTTTTTATTTATCAGTAGTAAGGTTATTGAAGACCACCAAATGTACTTCCTGGAAATCAAGGTGAGAATGTGTCCATATGCCAATCTCCTTAAAACCTTAAAAATTTGGGAATTACTTCACAAATGAAACTTCCCCAGCAAACCTTTAAAAAATAATGAGAGCACCAGGTGATTGTCTCTACAACTGATCATGCTTCAAATTTAATACAGCAATCAGGCAGATTATGAAAAATTGCAAGTATTTTACCATTACCAGAAGTTCCTACATGGAAAACAAATGAATCATATTACCAGAAACATGTCGACATTTCTGCAGACTTATGAAGTCGAAATCAGGGTAGGTCATTCATGATATGCTTTCAGGCTGAACATCAAGGCGAAGATAGAAATTTCTTTAAATACCCCTACCAAGAATCCATAAAGAAGTAGAGTGAATAGTTAAGTGATACTTCCTCCCTATAAGTTAAAAGAAATGAAAGGAAGTCATTTATGATATTGAGTAATCATATTTTCTAGCGAAACTACCAGCTGATAGGGGAGAATATAAGAATTCTGAACATGACAGTACAAGAGGCAATGACAGCAGAGTATCTACTGACAAGGCGCACTATTTTGAATTAAATAAACTATATCCGATAAGGAGAAGAACAAATTTGAATCAAAGAATTACAGGGCCTTCGATAAAATTTTTTTCAAACTTGGTTGTCAAAAAGAATTATGCAGTGAAAATCTGTATGAATCAGTGCGATACGGTATTATTACAAAAATATCAAAAAAAGGTGACCATTAGTAACACTGACGTTTGTTGAGAAAATACTTCCTCAAAAGAATCCACAGATGTTAAAAACTAGATAGAGTAAGGACTAAATTAATGAGAGGAAATGAAGACGAGTCGATAACAGAAGGAACTGACAGGAGACAAATGACGATCGATTGGGGACACGATGGATGTACGAGGCTTAACAGATAAAACATGTTATGAAATTGGAAGCTCATGTTTTCAATTGTGTTTAATTTTTCAGATCTCCTTCTGCAAATTCGACTATCTATCATAAATCATAGGGCTGCATAATGTTAATATATAGTCTTTTCCGTGAATATAGCCGCATCCACATAATGTTATTCTGGTATTATAACAACGTGCTACAGTTTCATTTTCTTTTTATATATTCCTTACAAGTTGTTGATAGAAATTTTTTTTTGTGTTCTATATAATACTAGCTGACCCGGCCACGCGTTGGTGTGGCTAAAGTTTTTGTTATATTTCATTATAGTAAACAATCTAAGAGAAACAATAAGAGAACATCAGTTAGCTATGCTAACACCAAAAATTTAAAAAGTGGAAATAATTGAATCATACGGTATTTCGTTCACTACAAAATAAATTTAATTAATTTTATTGCGTCAACAACACGTGGTAATTATGCTGTTAAAATGTAGCTTATATGACACGTTCGTAGATTTACCATAGCAGCGCCATCTATTGATTACTTACTCAACCCAGCCGAAAGGTATCGACATCTGTTAGAATCATTTGGAGTTAACAGATAATTGTGACTGTCAAATAATAACAGACAAATAATTAGCAATAAATTAAAATTGCGACTATAATTTGAGATTTAAACTATCCTATCTCTCAAGTTGGATCGAACTGCACATGGTGTGCGAATTTTATTATAATCGGTTAAGTGGTTTAGGAGTTCCTTGAGGACAAACATTGTGACACGAGATTTATATATATTATATATAAGATTCCTAGAATTATAATTCTCTGATAATTCACTGGGATAAATTTTCTTCCAACATAATCATACTCGATAAATATTTATGCACAATATCACTAAATGTGCTCTTTTGGATATTAAAAGTATTCGGACACTGATGAAGGTTATCGTAAGATTAAATCATCTGTAAAATTCTGTCATTGCAAACATTTTGTATCAATATTAAAAACACAAACAGATGCACAAATGAATGAACAAACGGAAAATATAATGACCAAGTAATAATTGTAATAAATATTAAATGTATAGCCACCTACTTTGAGATTAACAATGGCAACTTTAGATAGCTCCGAATCCTCATTCGTTTCTAGTACATGCTCCAATCTTAGCAGAATACTCGATCCAAGCCAAGGTTCCAATGTTAGTATTTGAACATTTTTCGGTAAACTCCGTTGAAGTCCAGAATACTGAAACAAATCACAAGTTTGGTAACATTATGAGTGATACATTCATTTCATTACATTCATATTGAAGTTGTCCTTATATTCTCTCAAGGATTGCTCTTTGATTGGCGAGAAGAATGTCCAAGCTTGTAAAAGTTTCCTCTGCGCTAGATCACGTTCTGCTGCAGCAAGGGATTCTCCTGAAAATTAAAAATCTGAATTGAAAGTCTCATTTTTGTGTTTCGTTTAGACAATAGCGGAATATGACTCATTTGGTATTACACTACACGTGAATTCTACCAGGTTATCGTATTGGCATACGAGCATAGCGCTCTCACCAAGTGACTACTCAGCAGTCTCCACAGTCCACCTCAAGAGGTAGAAAGTGTGATAAGGATTACGCCATATCATCGCGCGAAGCGAGAACCGCTCCGAAGAGATGAACCCACTAGCTTCCAGTTTGGGCCCCGACTTGAAAGCCAGAACCGTCTGACTGGTAGCAGTGAAGCACTATTCAACCTCTACTGGCTCTGCAGGTCAGTACCCGAGTTGGTTTGTGACGCAACTCACCCACCGGAAGGAATTCTTATCCATCCATCCGAACGCAGTCCCATGAACTAAGATGATCTCAAGATTGATGAATTCTATTGATCCTGGTACGAGCACCGTCTAACGGCCTGTACGTCCTGATCCATCGAACCCATGTGAAGTCATTTGATTGATACTGACGTCAAGCCCTAACGGCAAAGCCATTTCGTCGAGATCCCCAAACTCTAAAAAGTTCCGCAATGATCTGGGGCCAGGACAAGCCAGTCGAACCGTCAAGTCCCCTTAAACCCCGAGTCATTTCATGAGAATATCCCGAACATGGGGGTCTGCGAACAGATAAATGAAATACCTCCCTAGTCCAGCATGCGGACTTTCAACCAACTGCCCCCTCGAGTTCAACACCAATGGGGTTGCAAGTAACACTTGAGGGCAACTCTGTCACGTAGGGCCTTGGCACTCCATTCCTTGATAATTGTCTCCACCGAGTGTCTATTATCCTGAAACCCCGGTTGCGACATATTAAGTGCCGAGATTTCATCATCGGGCTCACAGTTCGCCAAAAACAGCGGTGAGTTCCCTTTTAAGAAGTAATTTCTGAGCAAATGAATATTTTCATTATGGGCGCTCTCCAAGCTTAAGCAGTACAAGGCCTTCGTGTTGTAGTAAAGACGACGCGTAAGGATGGTGAACTCCGTATTATGTGAGCATCTTTCTTAAGGCTAATTAAGCATTTCTCAAAGCTCAGTAACCGACCAGATTAAAACGCTGAAAGAGTAAAATTGTGCAGTGAACAGTGATCTCGAGTTGAGCTTAGATTTAAGCAATATATTGCCTGTGTCATAAAGTTTTTCTTCAAACAGCTCCTTTCACTTCGAGGTCTTGATGACTAAAGCCCCAGATATTTGTAACCTTCATACTTGTCCAAGTTGGGAATTGTGGTTTGATTAATCAAAATTGTTCCACGCTCTGCACCTTGCACAGCGCACTCATTCACTATTATCTGCATAATGATGAAATCGCTGAATGTTGACACTATCTCCAACATTCTTCTCATTTGTTCTGCACTGGCAGCTAAGAGCTTGAAATCATCCCTATATAATTGACGATTGATAGGGATGAACGTTTGCTTACTGATGGTGTACCCATAGTTGGTGTTGTTCAGCAGCTTGCTGAAGGGGATCAAAACTAGGTAGAACCAGATAGTTAAGTTGTCTTTTAACAACCAGAAGAAACAAACCGAATCAAAGGCCTTGGGGTTGGAGTTAAAATTCAACATGATATGCTGCCCAAATATTTATCACAAAAAATGACTTCTATTTCTGATATAAATGACCACGAAACTAGGCTTAGAGACATATTATTTGTTGATAATTACCGTACTAGTTCGGTATTTGGCTTCGTTTTGGTGAAGGGACTAGTTTTTAGAATGCTCTGTCTAATGGGATTTAACATTCCACTGGATACGGGACTTCGAGAAGAATGTTGATCGCACATGTTAGAGAGCGTTATCGATAAAAATTTCTTGTTTGTTATTCTTTATTTCTTCTCTTTTATTGTTTTCACCAAACAAAGAGTTAGTTTTATAATTAATTATGAGCTGGTGGCAGAATATGCAAACAGCTAAATTCAAATGTTTTCTGAAAATTACAAAAAACAAGAAATTATAACATTTTTTCATGACGATGCACGCAACGTATAATCATGAAATTTTCAAACACCTGGAGAACTATAGATTTCAAGTTTTTCAAGGTTTATAGTAACCTGACGTTTGCCAAACTCGAATGAGCCGAAGTACTGAAAGTAGCCAATAATCTGTATATGACGAGTAAAGGACTTTCTCTGTAAATTTGAGTTTTCTATTTCATCTTAACCTATAAAATTACCATCAGATGAGATATTCCCTATGACCAAATAATGTGAGCCTCTTGCCACCAATCCTTCTCCAAAAGCACTTTCATTTAGGGCTTCTCCAACACCGAAAGCGTCGTCATGAAGACAATTTCTATGCACCTGTAATGAAATATTCGTAATTCGATGGAAACAATCGATTTCAAAATGTATTCCTACCATCAATTCTAATTCACCATCTCTTAAACTGGAACCTCCTTGTGCGCGATCATTCAAAACGGCAACCTCAATATTTTTAAGGGGATCTCTGATCAGTATCTTCGATGTTATTGGGTAATAGTTTCCAGACACTGGTTCTTCTAATTCAAGATTCCAAGTGGGTCTTGAATCTCGAACTCGTTTCAATATTTCCCTTCCGTTTGAGTCGGTGTAAAAGGTGGCGTCAGTTTCTAGATCAGTCGAAAATCTACTGATTACTTCCTTTCCAAATGGTCCCCTGAAAATATATGTTGATATGTGAACATTTTAGAGACATCAATATCCTAAATTCTCAATTCGTAATCAATTTGAAAAAAGTACCAAAAACCTTTTAAAAATTTGGTGATAATGTTTTACAATCAAAATGCATTTTTCTACTGTGTAGTTCAAGTACCCTAATCCCTAACAACAAACGGAGCCTATTGATGTATCATATCCTGATAATAACATTGCACACTTTTTCTTGTGACATCAGTTGGTTGGTGAAGAAAGAGAATAAGATCTTACCTAAACCACATGAAAATAAGTGTCAGTCAGCATAGGTTTATGGATACATATTGTATATATTCAGAGGTTTTCCAGTTTGACAAGTCGATGTTGGCAACCTGTAGTAGACATTTTATTATAGTCAAGGTTGTGTAACCCGAATTTTTATTTTTCAGTTGCAGATGCCAAAACCTTATGGGCAGCACCTCTATATGATAAGACTTTATTGAATACTGAAATGATAGTTCGTTAATGCAAACGTTGTGCTTACTACGCCAATTTTACGGCACACCTTCAAAGTAGCTTGTAACATTCAGTAATCACATTCGAAACGATCGGTTCGGTAGAGAATCATCCATACGTCGAATGAACGCCACATCAGCCAAGGACTTTTCCGCGGTATTTGATAGTATGCAAGAGAACCTGAGACACTTTATTCCTCGCCATGCACAAGACCTCAGCCTTTCACAGAGTTCATATTGGCGAATACTTCGACAGGACTCGAACCGAGTAGCTCAAAGATAATGACCATAGACAACAGACAATAGTTCGTTGACTGGCCTTCAGAACGTTCGGAAAAAGATACCAATTTCGGCAAGGGGATGATATTTTCTGGTTGATTGGCTATGTTAACGAGTACAATATGGACGACGCCATCTCACATGAGGTTTACCACGATTTATTTGAAGCGGATCTGGGCCGGCGGCATTTTTTAGGAAACGAGGCTTGTGGAGCCATCACCTGAACGGCGAGTGGTACAGAATGATAATAATCAACTTCTTTGGGTGCATGTTGAATGCTATGGACGTAGATGACATATAACTCCAGAAGGACGACGCTACATACTTCATAGCGAACGTCACGATCGACATTCTGCATGAGGAATTTTGGGGTATACTCATCTTTCGCAGAAGTAACGTAAATTGACCACCAAAGTTCGGCGAATTCACCTAATGAGATTTATGAGCTTTTTTTTATGGAACTTATTGAAGTTGCATATCTATGCCAATAAACCGCAGACTATCAATTATATTTGCTTAGTTGTGGTTGTTTGACAGCCCCTTTGCACCACCTGTTAGATCTTTTATGGGTTACCATACTACTTAATTTTATTCTCAGAGGTTCATCCAATACGAAGTACCACAAAAGAGGCGACAGCACTCCGCTTTGTGGACATTCTCTCCACGTAACGCCCATGACAGACACCCCTCAAGATCTATCGTACCTCCTACAAGAATCCATTGAATCCATTTAATTGTGGAAGGTTTTCACCCATTCTCTTTTTGCGCTCTTTTCTACGGATGCATAGGTGGTATTGTCGAAAGAACTCTCGAAATACATAAATGTACCGATTGCGACCCCCCTGGCCTCTAACGATGCCTCCGGCTTCGACAGTACCTTGTGTAGAGCATCCACCGTAGATTTGCCAGGTTGGTGGATTTGCCAAGTTGTAATGTAAATTGTCGCACATGCAATGGAACCTTTCTCTAAACATTATTCCTCAAATATCTATCCACGACTCTTCTCATCATTTTCACGATAAAAGATATGATTTGGGCTCATCAGGAGGTCTTCGCTTGCAGCAAATCAGGGAGTCCATCTTTGCCGAGCGGCTTATAAAGATTAAAGATTTTAAGCTTCCATTTTATTCTTTTTGCGGTGAATAGTTTGTTCGCGGTTTGCACTCATTCTCTGGTAGACTTATACCCACCACCTCAGCCGGAATCGCCGCCTACGGTTATCTCACTTAGACCCGGGAATTGAGTTTCTAATAGAATTCCTAGACTTTTCGCAAAGACTTACCTGAACCTGCCGTCATCAGGTGACCAATGCTATCAAAGTCAACATAGCCTATTCCATAACATTCATTCAGATATATGTTGCAGAGTCATTGAAAACTGAACCACTCGGATTCGTACCACCGTGAGAAGTCGCGGCGGACATCTGAACAAATTTATATTCCACACATAATGACACATACGCAACTTTGAAATAAAACAGAATTTTGTTTATACCTCATCCAAATTTCTCAAATGTCACACAGATTAATTCTACTAAACTCATTGAAATTTTCTCAAAAACTTTTTGAAATCAAAGTAAATAAATGTGATGGAAAACACATATTCAATTAAATAGACATATTGAATCAAAACGAATTACGCAGCATCAAAAAAAAGGATACAAAGTTCGTTTCATAACGGTATTATGAAAACCAAATTCCTCTCCAAAAGTTCACAATATAACCTCAATAATGTCTTCGAATATAAGTCTCTTCAAAAGGTTAGTTAGAAAAACTCTCCACTTGCTGCATGTTTTTGAAGAGTTTTTTTAAATAAACCTTATAAAGAGAGTTATTTTCGAAGACATTTCAGAGGTTATGTTTTTATTCAATTTCAATATCAATCCGGTCTTATTGAAAAACCCTGTATTCATTTTATCCCAATCATCGGACAACCTGAAGGTAGACATTTAGAATTTCATGTGAGTAAGTTATAAGGTGAACCTTGTAAATTGCCATGATTATTTTCGCTTTTATACCTGAGCGCTATCACTTCTACATTCTGAAAATTTTGAGATATAAATGGTTGTATATGAGTGTGGACAGCTCAGTGGGAGAGTATCTAGCTAGTAACCGGGAGGTCCGTGTTCGAACCCTGTTCAGGTGGAAAAGAAATTTTCTAGTTGGACTGGTGTCTGGCACCATTTCACTGTTGGGTCAAAAATTATCAGTGCTGTGACCTAAAGTGGTGCAAGATCGCAGTAACAAAGCCTACCCAGAACACAAATGAATCTTCACAGAAGATCTAGGAGTATCAGGATAATAATAATGATAATTAAACTCACTCTTTGAAAAATTCTTTCCTATAGGAAAGACCAATAAGCTCTGATAGGTAAATTAATTTCACGAATTGGCGAAATCTATCGGATAGTTTTTCGGAAAGTCCTTTGAAATTTCGTCCTTTCAGATACTCAGAGAAAAGAGGATTATGAAAAAAATGATCATTTTCTGAAATGATGGATATTTGAAATAGTCAATCAACAAATTTTATTCACCTGCAACTTATATCTTTCTGGTTTATGTTTCAGCAAAAACAGATTATTCAGTACAGAAGTTGACATTTTCAGAGCCCACAGAAACTATGTTGTTTAATTTTAGAGAAATTAAAGATACTCAAAAGAAATCCCAATGATAGTACTTCAAAATGAAAGAGCCAGATGGAACAATGAAATAATATGTTTTGCAATGGTGGTAAGAACAAAGAAGGATGATATCAGAACTAAAGGTCCAAAAAACATGTATCGACAGAGGCTTTGTTTTCGGATTATAGGAAGTTGAAGTTTGAATTTTCTCAAAATTTTTGCCTCAAATCATCTGCATTCTTCTGAATATTCAGCTGAATTTTGACAAAAATGTCACAATTGAACGTATACATCATATGACATGTCAATTGTCTGTAGAATGCTAGAGAGTGCGAGTTTTCTGGAGTAATGACCTTTTTTCTCTGTTGCTGTCTGCGTACTAGAATATAATTAATTTATTTTCTTATCGCAGGTGATCCTGAACAATTGTATCTTTCATGTAGATATTTTCAGCCTATCATTTTCTATCATTCTACTTTTCAGTTCCTATACAATTTTCACTGGTGTCATGAATATTAGAAATTTAATATACCCCGTGGGGATCTGCCTGGCCATGTTCACGTCGTAGGAAAAGAGGAAACAAGGACAAATTCTTCTTCATGAAATCTCTGAATGAATGACAAACACACAATGAAAACCGCTCTCGGAAATTAATTTCTACAATTTCATGTGAATTCTCTTCAGTTCATATGTCAAAATTGAGAAAATTAATGATTGAAGTTCTTGAAAAAGAATCTCTATCAGTGAAAAAAACGTTGCAATCAACATGAGGATCAAAAACGTATCTATTACCTCAATAGACCTTTTACAAAAATGAATCCTTGGATAAAAATATCGAGGCAGGAGTGCCTTCATCCTTTGGATATTATAGGAATGTAGCAATAAATTAGGCAAGATAGGCCAAACAGCTTGATCACCAATATTTAAATTATCACTAATTTTTCTTGTACTAGTTCTCAGATAATTTGATTTCCTTCAAAACTGCTTCTTAATTTCGTGATGTTCCAACAGATCCTGGCTCAGCTACATTCATATTTTTGCTTGAAAAAGATTCAATTTCTATTTGATAGATTCGGTCTTTACTGGGTGGAAACTCATTTTAATTAAAAAAATGTATATAAGACAGTAATTTATTTCCACAAAAATGTTTGTACTAATACAACAATTGTTTCACCACGATGTGGCTTCTTCAGGTATTACATTGTACTGTACAATGTAATACCTGAAGAAGCCACATCGTGGTGAAACAATTGTTGTATTAGTACAAACATTTTTGTGGAAATAAATTACTGTCTTACATATATTTTTTGATTCAATTTCTGAAAGATTCTCTTGTCATTTTTCGAACTGCTAAGTGCCAACCAAAGAAAGTGCTAGAGGGAAAAATGGGATATTGCTGCAGAAAAATATCTTCCGGTAGATTTCCATAGCAATTGACATGTCATTCGATGTAAACCTCAAAGTGTACAATTTCATCTGAATATCTCAATAAATGTAGATGCTATATATATCTTTGAGATATATATATATATATATATATATATATATATATATATATATATATATATATTCTGTCAAGAAAGTACCGGGAATTATCGATTTAAATCTGGTGGGGCAATGAGGCAGGTAAAATTTTTTTTCCTAGGTTGGTACCACTGTCCTTAATTACTGCCAAGCTTGAGCGGGATCTGTCAACTAGTGTGTTTGTAACAGCTGATTAAGTCAGTCGATGTCAGAGTGCGTGCCGATTTTTACTATGGGTGATTACGTTGAGCAAAGGATTTGTTTAAAGTTTTGTGTTGCAAATGAATTTTCGTGTGCCGATGCATTGAAAATGTTGCAAAAGACCTTTGGTGATAATGCTCTATCGAAAACTCGTGCATATCAGTGGTACAGAGCCTTCAAGGACGGTCGTGAAGTGGTCGCCCATCGACGGCTTCGATCGAAAATAACGTCGATAAAATTAAGGAAAGGGTGCTGGAAAACCGTCGTACCAGCTGGAGAGAGATAGCACATGATCTTAAGATATCCCACGAGTCCGCACGTACGATTTTGATTCATATTTTGGGCATGAGAAAGGTGGCCGCACGACTCGTACCGAAAGACCTGAATTTTCTTCAAAAACGTCATCGCGAACAGGTTGCTTCAGACATGCTGGATCGCTGTAATTCCGATTCTACATTCATGGAACGCATTATAACTGGTAATGAGACCTGGGTCTACGAGTACGATATGCAAACAAGCCAGCAATCATCGGAATGGGTGGCAAAAAATGGGCCGAAACCGAAGAAACGACGCCAAAGCCGTTCGAAAATGAAGGTGATGCTCATTGTTTTCTTCGATATCCGTGGCGTGGTGCACTACGGTAAACAAGGAGTATTACCTAGGCGTTATGAAACGTTTGCGTGAGCGTATCCGTAAGAAGCGGCCAAATTTGTGGGCGAACAACTCATGGATTTTGCATGACGATAACGCGCCTTCTCACCGAGCTACGATTGTGACTGACTTTCTCGCCAAAAACTCAACAAACGTGCTTCAGCAACCACCGTATTCGCCGGATTTGGCTCCCTACGACTTTTTCCTCTTCCCAAACCTAAAATTGCCCCTTCGTGGCACCCGTTATGAGTCGATTGAAGCCATAAAACAAAATTCGGCGCGAGAGCTAAAGTCCATCCCGGAAAGTGCCTATAAAAAATGTTTCGATAATTGGAAGTGCCGTTGGCATAGATGTATTGGAGCAAATGGAGCCTATTTTGAAGGCGACCCAATAAATTTCGACAATTAAATGTAAAAATGTTGTTTTAATTGAAAATTCCCGGTACTTTCTTGACAGAGTAGTATATCTCAAACCAAGCGTTGAGGGGTCAATATTTAGGAGACTTTTGATCTTTATATCATACAAGTAATAACCCTCCTGAATTCCATCTCCAATTAAGGAACAGCCTGTATACCTTAATTTTTGTAGTAAGAGTTCAAATCCCGTTTTGATCCCAAATATTCATTAAATATGCCTACACTTATTATTGATCTGAAATGTTTCAACACCGTCAGAAAAAATGTATATTAGTCAAATTACTAACTTTGATGGAAGGGGTCCAACTATCCAATCGAATTCAATGAAATTCTCTCCTCTATATATGCGCACAATTTGACTGATCCAATCGTTGAATTTCTGATGAATTTCCGTCACCAAATTGCCAGAGTACACAGTATAGTTGACCTTCTTCGAAGTTTTTGTAGCTTTATTATTCCTAGGTCTGAAAATGTAAGCACCAGATGATCTATTAAGGAATACCTCGTTGTTCCCTATGAAACCTTCGTAGTAAAGGAACTCTTGAGTAAGATTAATACTGATATTATTCATTGTGACTGTTGAGATCAATCCCGTGGCCTTATCAATTTCCAGTTTAATACCCTGTAAAAAAATTTCCATATGAATTTTTATTCATTCAATTGTGCCAGAAATATGAGCCGAAAATAAAATCTAATTTTTTATCTATTGGAATCTATTATCATAAATTTTTGAAAAATTTGACCAAATACCAATCGGTAGAAAAGGCTGGTTCCGTAGAAATTTTTCCACTATCGATCATTTGTAGGTAGTTAGAGCACTTATCGAGAGATCTGTGGAATATGAGGGCCAATACACTGCTTTCATCGATTTTCATAAAGCGTTCGACTCAATTGAGATTTTTCATATATAGAAATCTATGGACAACGCACGTTGTCGATTTCTGGTTTACTACAATAATTGAGAACATCTACCTTCAAAAAATCCTCACTGCTAATAAGAATCGACGACGAAACAAGAACTGGTAAAAGTTAAATGGTGGAGTTCGACAAGGGGACACCATTTCCCCAAAGTTGTTAACGTTTCCTCTCGAGGAAGCTAAAGTGGGCAAATATTGGCATTAAGATCGATGGCGCATATTTAAATAACGTCTGGTTTGCTGATGACATATTACTGATATAAGACGACATCAAGAAAATCGAGTTGATGATTCAAGGAAGCGGATAATATAGTTCTGAAAATGAACATAGAGAAGACCAAAATAATGCGCCTAGAAACACCCAGATCTGTATAGGCAACGTGGCTATCGAAAGTAAGTTTACCTGGGTCATATCATTATTACACTACAGAATGAGAAGTAATTTTGTGAAGTTTCGAGACGAATAAAGTCTCTCGGATCGCAGTTGGAAGTCTTTCATATATATATATATATATATATATATATATATATATATATCTAAAGGTTGCTTCCAAGACATTTTTAGTTATCTATTGTGTACTTCCGAGACAATTGTTGAGTTCCAAGACAGTCTTGGAAGTTTTTTATATCTAATGGTTACTTCCAAGACAGTCTTGGAAGTATCATGTCTTGGAACTATCACAATTCTGCTCAACAGTGAATCGATTACCTCTCGGACATTTGAAATCTTTATGTCAGCTTGTATCAGGGGATTGAACGCTACCGTGTTTTGCCAACATGAAAATATCGAATTTTCAGCTGAAAGTATTTTCAAACAATTTAATGATTTCAAATATTAAATCGTAGTCAAATACCATTCCGCCTTATCATCTATACTGCCGTCCTTTGGTGATATAACAAAAGGGGCATTTTGAGGTAATATAAGAATTTTTAGCAGACCTTCATCTCAAAGAATGAAGCTCGAAGTACAAAAATGTTCAGATCATTTCAGCAGTTAGGTGAAATTTTTCTGCTTCATTCCAATTTTTCATGGAATATTCATATTAATAACAAGTACACAATAATATACTCTACCTAATTTATGCGAGCTTAATCTCGCCCCAATAGTGTAAGTCAATTTGTATTGAGAATTTTTTCCTAATTAAGACCATTATTAGTATTATTATTATTTTTTCAATAGGTAGGTACATAAATAGGGAATTTCTGAAGCCACACTTACAGAACAGAACTGAACACAACTGAAATGTTCAGAATTGAACAAAATTCAACAAAACAGTATAAAACTCAACAGAAACTGAAAGAAACTGATTAGAACTGGAAGAAAGCAAACAGGACGGAACATAACGTATGAATATTTATATATAACAGAACGGAGCAGATAGATACTGGATAGAATTGAAAAGAACTGAAAGAAACCTAATTGAAATGAACGGCACGGAACTGAACAGAAATGACCGCAATGTACAAATATTTGTAACAGAACGTTAAAGAAAGTAAACAGAACTGAAAGAAATTGAACTGAACGGAACATGATTGAACAACTGAACACTACTGAACGGAGACTGAAAGAAACTGATTAGATCTGAGAAAAACTAAATAACGGATCATAAGCTACTAATATTTGTAGCAGAACATTAACTGAACGGAATTAAAAGAAACTAGAGAGAACGAAACAGCATTATACGGAACTGAATAAAATCAGTAGAAACTGAACAGAATTAAATAGAACCGAACAGGCCTGAACAGAACCGAATAGAACTGAACAAAGATTAACAGAACAAAGAGTCGAAATGAACAGAACTCAACTTAACGAAAATGAATACAACTGATTGCATATAACAATATCATTGCCTGGGTAAAATGAATTCGAACAGAAGCAATTACTGGTCTTGCTATTTAAATAATAATTTTTTAATCCTTCAAGACACTACACAGTGTACTGGATAATTCAAGTTCCAAGAAAAATACAAAATAAGTTAAATTCTAAACATTCAAGGGTCAGAAAAATAATCCTCAACCGAATAGAAATACTTAATCAAGAGCATGTTTTTCATTGTTTTGCGCACTTCTTTTAAGGAATAGCGTGCTATCGTTTTGCCCGAATGTCTGTAATTTTCTAATTTTGAGCAGAGAATGGTATCAAATAACAGGGTTGAACACCCTGATGAAAAATCCGGGGTCAAAAGTAATTCCGACCGGCCGTGAACACGCAAACTTTCTAACGGATAAAGCTAGAGACTTGAAATTTTCTGAGGCGATTAGGGTTCCAAACACCTCGGCTTAGTTCGTAATGGGCCAAACCGCTCTAATGGTTTCGTAGTTATTTCAATTCAAATTTTTTCATATTTTTCCCAATAATTTCCAAAGTATATTTTCGATCGAACTGAACTTTAGCAGTCAGAAAGACGGTAATGACGCGCAAAATTGTGCAAAATTTCATGAGGATCGTAGGATAAGAAAGCTTTTTAAAATGTTTTTTTCGTACATTTTGGATACGGTGCAGTACGAAAATCTGAAATTGAATTGAACTATCAAATGAAAATATTTAAGTTTTCAGGTTAGTTTCATTAAGATTTGAAATGTTGTCTTCTTTTCTCCAAATACTTTTGAAACTACGAATCCGATCAACATCAAATTTGGTATTAAGGAATCGAATAGTGACATGCATGTTTTGCCAAATTTCCACAAGTATGTATAATAAGAAGATACTTAAAAAAATATTTTATTCGTACTTGTCGAATACTGTGGAGCCCGCATATTAAAACTGAATTGAGTCTCGAACTAAAAGTGATAGAGATTTGAAATTTTTGGGTTAGATTTGGGACCTGAATATCTCGCCTAAGTTTTTTAATGGGCACAATCTATTTAAGGATTCCGGAGCGCAATTGAATTTCTTTTTTTATTTTATCAATAGTTCCGAAACTACTTATCAGATCAGAATAAAATCTGGTTCTTAAGTGAATAATAACGATGCGGAGGATTGTGTCAAATTTCATAAGGATCGGCTAGCCGGTCCGAAGATTAAGTTAAACTGCAAACTTCCGAACTGAAGGACCTAGAGACTTGAAATTTTCATATTATGTTGGAAGTCTGAATATATCCGTTGTGTCGTGAAATGATCAAAATCCGCCGAATGGTTCGTGAGTTGTGACAATTTGAAATTTTATTCTTCAAATACTTTTGTATCAGCAAATCCAATCGACAACAAATGTTGTATTTGGGAGAAGAATGAGCGAGAACACTCACGCATAACTTCGTGCGAATATATGCCATAATTTTTCAAATTGCAAATCTTTAAATGTGACGTTTGAATCACTTGATAAAGGGTTTTCCAATAGCGATGATGCAGTTTAAAAATTGAAAAAACACATAGGTCACTCACTAAGACACAATTTGTGTACGTTCGATGTTTATTTTCAATTATTTAGTTGTTGGATTATCAGCATATGACTTAGCATATCCCCAAGATATTATATCACACGAGCCAGGAGCATAAGTAACTTGACCATTTCTTGAGATAATTTTATCATCGGATTTTGTTTTCAATGAATCGATTGTTGAGGTGGCTGTGTGGCAGGTAACATCATTTTGTTGAATCCACATATCCTCCAGATTATTCTCAACAGCAGCAGGAAAAAAATTCATCTAACATTGTTCGTTAGCTATTAACTTATATTTTTTGACCATTTTTTGTTTATATAATCATTCAATCAAAAATGAGCTTCATCACTGAATAAAATTTTTCACTAAAATTTTTCATAATTTTCAAATTGTTCAAGAGAAGAATACGAAAATAAGCGACATTTATGGTGGTCATATGGCAGTTCTTGAACCAGTTAAATTTTGTAAGGATGTAAACCCAAATCCTTTCTTTAAGTTCTTCAAGTTGTTGTTTGAGAAAGATTTGATTGTTGAGAACAACGTGGAACCGATTAATTTGGATTTTCTCTTACACTTGCTGCAACTAATTCAATATTCCCATGTGCGCGCGCATTTCTTTGTCCTACTGTTACTTTTGTATCATGTAAAGAAAATTCAATTTCAATACGATGAATAGTGAGTTGCCTAACTGGACCATGTCGCCCAGGAATTCTTCTTGAATTTCCCACAATTTCCATAAATGAGCAATGATTTTGATGAAATAATTTAACAATTTCCAAACGTTGTTGAAGCGAGTATAATTCCATGATTGAATGGCATAGCCTAGTGAACACAAATGCCATGGAAAATGTTAAAAATAATATACTTTCATAATCATTTCAAATTGTTTCATTCCCATTGGAAAACCTGTTATCTGTAGAAGAAAACCAAGAAGTCGTACCAACGGGTTATCCATTTCGTGCTAATATCGTATCGATTTCTAATCGTATCGATTTTAAATTCGGTAATTAAAATTAAAACAATGACGCGCATGTGAGGATGGTATAAGGAGGTTTCAAACACCGGAGCTACCGGCTTAGGCGTACAAAATTAAATTTCATTGTTTGAATTCTCCAGTGGGGTAGTTTTAACGAGTTAGGAGATGGATGAAGAAACGCGCAAAAGCTCCTGACACCACGTCAGTGCTTTCCTTAATTTTTTTAGACTAGCTTTGTTAGCTCTGAGCGCTTGTTCTGGGAAACAGACTCTCATAATTTCGCCTCACTACCTGTTATTTGCGAAATTTACGCCAAAAATTCCATTCTATCCGTCAGTCTGTTCGTGAATACATGAAAGATCGAGAGAAAAAATTGAAGAGAAAAATGGCACTCTCGTTCATCGCCTATCATCTACGCCGCAAACTTTTACTTTGAGAAATTCCTCTAGAAAATTACAACAAAAGTAGACAATCCAGAATTCGATATTTCCCTTTTTTCATTCAGTTGATAATGCTAGAGCAAATTTCTGGGTAAATCAATAATGTTGTCCTTTGTTATACAAACAAAATTTCAGCTCATTTTGATGGATAGTTCTTATATGATTGAAGTTTTTAGGAAAAAAAAATCATCTTCAAGTGATACGGTAGTTTGCATGAATTTTTAATTCACTGTTGTTCTCAAACACATCACGGCCAATTCCTTCTACGCCAGCAGTAAATCATCAAAGACATAAACAAAGACAAAAACATAATTTTCCCAAGGAACTAGATATAATGAATAAAAACGCTATACTTTATCGCTTGTGTGGCTCCACTACTGAAACTGAACATGGGTAGCCACGCGCCGGAGTTCTTTGAAAAGACGCGGCATTCTTTCATCTTGGGTCAGAGATAGATAGATAAATTTCTTTATTTCAAGCAATACACATTTGGTGTATTAAAATGAAATGACGTCAGAATGAATTAACAGAATTTCAGAACCAAAATAATCCCAAGAGTTGTATGTTTCCAAATGAATTAACATTTTCTTAACTTTCTTACTATTTACTAGGATCACGGTATTTAATAATATGAGTTAGTTTAATATTTTAATAAATGAGGACCTTTTTCACTCAATGCTAACCTATGAACACGGATGAAATAAATCTTGTGATATCATAATTATGACTAAAGGCGGAATTATATTTTTAGTTCGTGCCGTGACGACTCGCGTCAGTAGCATATCGAATACATATATTTTTAATGCGGGCGATTATACTACTCACACACCCCGTATCATGACGGGGCGCGGATAGACACTCGAGGATCCGAGGTGCTCCCATGTGACACTCACGTGTGTGCGATTTGTATGCGATTAAACGCAGAACTAAGTTATCCCAGGTACATCCGATAGGTCGACGAATTTTAAAATGCATTTTTTATGCCAATTTTGATCATAGAATGGATTTCCTGGAACAGCATTTTCGTCATCCTGAAATATTAAAAAATATATACGAGACAATATTTTAATTTCCACAAAAATGTTTATAATACAACAATTGTTTCACCACGATGTGGCTTCTTCAGGTATCTACTGCTAATCATCTTAAGGAATTCAGGCATAATTTCAACAATAGCTCTGAAATTATCCACGTCGAAAGCAAAAGTTCTAGATTAACTCTTTTAGAATTTGTTGAAATCAACAGGTACAATGCCCGTAAAATCCTTAATATGAACAAACAGCTGTCCACAAATCTCCATTACTGAATATCTTTCCCTAATGGCTTTTAGTAGTGGCATAATCCAAAAAACACCTTGATTTTTTATGATTTGTTTTTCCATCATTTTGTCATATACTTAACACTGTATTTACACTCGGTTACACTGGACACCATCAGCCAGTAGAATGTAGAAACCTGAAGAAGCGACGTCGTGGTGAAACAATTGTTGTATCATAAACATTTTTGTGAAAATTGAAATACTGTCTCTTATATATTTTTTAATTAAAATGAGTTTCCACTAGTGGCCGAATCAACCAAACATCCTGAAATATTGATGGAATTTCGGTTCATCACTCTCTAGTTCCTTCACCAGTAAATGAAACTCACTTCGAGCCTCCCTGAGGTTAATTATCGGATGAACGCAGTATTTTCTTCTCCTTCTTTTATTCTAAAGTAGACTTAACATAAGCATATATCCAAGATCTTCATTTAAATCGCTCTCACGAATACAGGGGACGTAGTTGTTTTCAACATGTCTTTTTCAACAAGTAAGTGGAAGTAAGAGAAAACTCGCAGATGAGCATCGTATCTTTCAAGAAAAGTGGGAATTGGAGTTTTTATGTTGTGAAGTAGAAGATTAAATTATTTGCTTGATTAGCAACAGTACAACTAGTTTCCCAAAATTATATAATATTAAATGTCACTATGATTGCCACAGAAGTAAGGCCAGTTTAGAGGCATGAGCAGAAACGAAAAGTTAAAAGTGCAGTGAAAAAATCAACAGCTAATATTTATTCCTCCAAAGCAAGAAAATGAATTTGCTGTTCTAGCTAGATAATGTCTTATAGGGGCCGCTGAAATTGTAAGTCCCGGGAGCGTGAAGCTTTTTCAAAATATATTCTTGTTCCGGAATACTGCACCTAAGAGAGTAACTCAAATGTCTGCCAATATAAGTATTCAGATTAAAAGAAAATTGTATTCTTTCATTGCATTTTCTGTTGCCTGTGACAAAAGTACGGATGTATGTGCGCAACTCGCTGTTTTTCTCCGTGCTGTTGACAAAAATATCAAAGTTCATGAAGAATTATTGGAATTAGTAAGCTTTGCATGATACAACAACCAGAGAGGATATTTTCAATGCCGTCTATGAACTTCTACAAAAACACAATTTAGATTTGTCGAAACTGTTTTCCATCGCAACAGAGCTCCTTCCATGACTGAAGTAAATTAATGCAATGATCAAAGAAACGGGCTGTGAAAAACCAGACATTCTTCATGTTCACCGTATAATCCACCAAGAAGTTAGTAACGTCATAAGGTCTCAAGGATTGAATCAGCGGCAATTTTCGGCGTTTTTACGCGATATAGAAAGTGAGTACACTGATTTACCTTATTACGCAGAGGTGCGATGGCTTTCATGTGATAGATTTTATAAATTGAAAAACGAAATATGCTCTTTCATGAATGTGAAAGGACAATATGTCAGTCTATTCTACGTTCAGCATTCATACAAGATCTATCATTTCTGGAACGGGAGATCGTTCAAGAAAAGAATCCACGAACATCAAAAGAGCTATACCTAAAATTCAGCACATTCCACATATGCCCATCATCTAATCGAATTTGAACATAAATTCAATAACGAATATGAAATTATACATATGGAAAGTAAAAGGTCTAGATTAACATTCTTAGAACTGCTTGAAATAAACCGATATAATTCTCAGAAGATTCTCCTAAACGAACAAATGGACACGAAACGGCACCTCTATGGAATATCTTCATGTAATTTGGAAAAACCAACTCAACCCCAATAACTTTCATTGCCATTGACGTTATCTGTCCGCCTAACTGGGAATACCAAAATAATTGCCATTCTACTTTTAGTCCCATTTGCTGTAATTCCTGTCAATACATATATAAGAACCTATGTAAGTTTTCATACAGAATACGTTCAAATGTAGAATATGATTAAGCCACAGTATGGCGAAACCATTATCATTCAACAATAAAAGGTTTGTGGAAAGTGAATTTCATTCATTACTAGTTGCAAATGATTTACCATCAAATAAAGACCGTATCCATCAAATATTCATTTGTAATTATATGATAAAATTTTTACAACCATACGAATGAAGTATAATCTGAAATTATTGAAGACTCGCATTTTATTTCGAGAAATATTCAGTTATCCTCTTTTTATAAATAGACCAGTAACGGATTACTGCGAATTACCGAAAAAAACAGCCGAGTCATTAATATATTCGTTTCACCAATACTTCCAGGACAATCACACCTTCCACGGATGAGTAGACAACTCTAGAAAATAATAATTCCTATCATATTTAGCATTGGTATTCCGAATGTGGTAGTAATATAATTGATCCACTCAATTCAATATAACAAAAGTGGAGATTATTTTTAATATTCAGATATCCTAGCCATCGCAAACAGTCAATAAAGAAAGCTGTAATAAGAGCAAAAAATATCAGATATCTAACATATGGGAACACAGGGATAATTCTCAATTACGCAGTAAAAATATAGAGTGTAGAAACCACTTATGGGATAATATTATTGGTGTTCTTATGTTG
Source organism: Megalocaria dilatata (assembly GCA_034642435.1). Lineage (NCBI taxonomy): Eukaryota > Metazoa > Arthropoda > Insecta > Coleoptera > Coccinellidae > Megalocaria > Megalocaria dilatata. Next base: position 94,561,674 of record CM067854.1, read on the forward strand.
AAAAATTATAAAAAACACTGAGACATGTCAACTTTTAAATTCAATAGTGCACATTTTAAACATAAATTTAAATAGACAGGGTGATTCGCGCACATCCAGCTTAGTCCGTCCTTTTTATTTTAAATTGAACATCCTGTATATTTTCATATTTTTTAATGCTCCTTAATAACCCGATTTCGTCGAACTTGTATGGTCTATTATGAATAATACTGGATGAAATTTCGAAAGTATTTATAATTGGTTTCAAGGAACTGCATTCTTAAATTACATGATGTAATTGATTTTAATACATTAAAATAAATGCTTATAATGTTCTCCACCTGCTACACAGTTTCCTATGAAACTCGTTCTTGACGTTGTTTAAAGTTTGAGTTAAAATATTCCACATTTCTGTAGTTATCCTTACTCTGAGGTCTGCGATGCTAGTCGGATGTGTTGCATAACTTTGTTCTTGAGATAAGCCCACAGAAAAAAGTCCAACGGCGTGAGGTCTGACGATCTAGCTGGTCACTCAATAGTACCTTTTCGTCCAATCCATTTATTAGGGAAGATTGCTATTAAGTAAGTTCTGACCATTGTATCATAATAAGCTTGGGCTCCATCCTGCTAGAACCAGACGTTTTCATTCGGTTGGCACGAGGAAATAAGTTAACTAGCACAAGAACAACTTCGTCTCTAACCAAACTCAAATATTTTTCCGTTATCAAATTCCTATCTATAATTATAGGATGAATAATATGGTCACCTATGATACCTTCCCAAGAGTTCACCTTTTGAGGATACTGCGTATGTGTCTCACACAATGAGGATTCTCCACTGACCAATATCTACAATTTTGTCGGTTTATTTCCCCGTTCAATATAATTATTGATTCATCAGAAAAAAGGATTGTTTCAAGAGCTATTTTATTTCTGGTCATAGCAGTTTTCTTTTTAATGGTTTGACATGTCCAAGTTCTGTGAATTGTGCATGCATTTTAGACACAACAGCTCGTGAAATATAAGGCAACTGATACCTCTGATTATATAAGTTTGACACTTCAACTTGACTTCTGCAATTATCCCCATAACCGATCATCATTAGAATCTCAATTCATGGATTCTCAGTTAAATATCTCATTATTACTTCTACAAGGAATACGTTTTCAATCAATAATACACTATTTCAATGTAAATTTCAACACCCAAACATCTGCCTGATAACAATCCACATTATTTGCAGATTTTCTTTATTTATCAGCATATGTAGATACTTTTTTAGGTATTCATTACAAAAAATATTGACAAAACCAAGATCCATGAGCTTATAGAGAATTGATTTTTGAACATTTCTCAACTTATTTCCCAACTTAATTTATAGTTGATTCAGAAATTTGTGTTCAGGTGATTAAAAAAATATCATTATTTAACACGTGACAAATTACTACTTTCATTATTTCACCCGGTATTATAGACAATAGAACAAAAATATAAAGGGTGTATCAATTGTAACGAGGGCGGACTGTGCTGGACTTATGTATGGCGTGTATTTAAATTTATGCATAAATAGCACACCCTTGAATTTGAAAGTTGACGTGTCCCAGTGTTTAATTTTCTAACATAAGGACACGAAGAATTTTATTCCATAAGTGCTTTCCACTATGTATAAAACAATAAGTAGACCTTTGATAGGGTATGCACATACAATTTACGCAAACTGTCAAACATCAACGCTTAAAAACATATAAGTAGTAGAAAGATCAGCTCAACGAATTACCACAAGAATATGACATCCACTAAACAGATAAACAGCAGATATTCTACCACTGTTCCACATTACTTACAATTACGTACAAGGGGAAGATTCCATACAGAGACTCACCTTCAAGACTAACTAAATGTCATTATTATTTTTATTATTTATTTAGACTTGATAAAGAGTCCTTATAAAATCAAATCGAACTTTGAAACGAAACTATAAACATTTCACTTTTTTGTAATGAGCGAAGCTCAACCAACGTAAACAGAGACGCTCAGATACACCCAGATATTTTATCTAGGCTATGCAATTCGTAACTAACAAGGGAAGGACCCAACATGGGAAATTCATTTGGGGATGAGACTTTGTGTAATTTTAGTGCTCCCTAAATTATTTTCCCCTGGAGAAAAACCTTCAAAATCAATATATTTGGACATATAACATAGCAATGGTCTCAAATGTCTGGGTTGAACTCGCAGATGAAGAGTCCATGATCGAAACGAATCCTGCATGGCCAGCCGGTTAGTTGTAATCACAACTCTCGAAAGAGGAAACCTTAGAGATTTGCAATTTTCAGTGTGCATTTGAGACTCAGTTTGTCATGGGCAAAATCGGTCCAGTGGTTCCGGAATAATTTGGAGTTTGAAATTTAATTTTTTTCATAATTGCCAAACCAATAATGCGATCGAATCGAAATTTAATAGTTACTCTTAGATGTCAAATGATTATACGGAGGATCACGTATAAGTTTTTTCAAATCTCTGAAAATTGCCGTTTGGCGCCATTGAATTTATGGAACAATTTTTTTTCCATATTGTTATACGCGCATGCAGTGTGGAAATTACAGCCTCTGCTAAATAATCAGTGCGTACCGGATACCAATCTCAGGTGCGGAGCGAGAATATTTTTAGTTTCTTTGATGTTTTTTGCGGAATAATTAATAAACATATCAAGTTGTAATCAAAGATAATTAATCAAAATTATTGAAACAAATAGTAGAAATTAGTATGTTTTACTACCAATAAATTGATATTTTACACATTTTATTGTGACTCGAGTTTTGGGAATGAATTATCCCATCTTCAGACAACTGAAAACTTAACAAGCGGTACAGGGTATTTATGTATAGAAGAGGTGATAAAAAGCAGGTTAAAAAAGAGAGGACTCCTAACAACTATTTGAATATCGGCACGCCAAAGAAGATTGGTCTACAGATGTTACTTATTTAAATATTAAGATTGGTAAACAGATATTACTTATTCAAATATTTCAAATATTTTGGATTTACATAGATCCGTACAGTCATTCATTATTTTTACATTATTTTTATTGTGAACTAATTTGAAAATTTCAACAGATTCTATGTAATCAAGTTTCTTTTCTTTCGATTCTACATGTACAATTTCAAGAATATCTATTGTCCAAAATGGATAGCCGTTTTCTGAACAATGAGTGCCAAATGTAGCTGTTTGTTCATTTTTCATGAAATTCATTTTATGTTCGTTGAACATCGTCTTGAAGGAATGTCCTGTTCCTTCTATATATTTATTACTGCACGTTGAACAAGAGAACTCATAAACTCCCGATTTAGCTTATCAATCAATAATCCATAGAGCTTTCGCTTTATCCTCATCAAAAACTAACCGCGAAGCTGAAGTTAAAACCATAAAATCAATAGCCGCGAACAAAAGTTTCAAGCCCAATATAATAGATAATTCAATTCGACAGAAACAATCTGAACTAGCTATAAACCAAATCGTTTTTCAAAATTAGATTTTAATATTGCTTTCAAAACGCAAAACAAATTATCATCCGTATTATTTGACGCAAAGGACCCAAGTCCCAACATACACATGAGTTATCTTGTTCGCCGCGTGCAGTAATAAATATATAGGACAAACCGGAAGTTCCTTCAAAACGAGGTTCAACGAACATAAAATGAATTTAATAAAAATTAAACAAACTTCTACTGTTGCCACTCATTGTTTAGAGAACGTCCATCCTTTTCCGACAATAGAAAATCTTGAAATTTTACATGAAGACACAAAAGGAAAGAAACTTGATTATTTAGAATCTGCTGAAATTTTCAAATAAGTTCAAAATAAAAATAATGAATCACTACGGATCTATGTAAATCCAAAATATTTGAGATATTTAAATAAGTAACATCTGTTTACCAATCTTAATACTTAAATAAGTAACATCTTACCAATCTTATTTACCGTGCCGACATTCCAACAGTTGTTAGGAGCCCTCTCTTTTTTAACCTGTTTTTTATCATCTCTTCTATACATAAATACCCTATACCGCTTGTTAAATTTTCAGTTGTTTGAAGATGCGATAATTCATTCCCGAAACTCGAATCACATTAAAATGTGTAAAATATCAATTTATTTGTAGTAAAACATAGTAATTTCTACAACTTGTTTTAATTATGATCAACTACCAAATAGTAACGGCTGAAACAGTACAGTATCTAAAAAATTCAGGTTTTACAGAAACTATAAATTTGATGCAAAAGTAATGATTCCATTCCATAGCTCATACAGAAAGATATGACGATATACTACTTTGTAAATGAGATAGTAATTCCCGAAACTCGAGTCACAATAAAATGTGTAAAATTTCAATTTATTTGATAGTGATACATAGTAATTTCTACAATTGTTTTAATGTACTGAATTTTTTAGATTAATTTGTATTGTTAATAACTCCTAAACCATCAGGTCGGATGTACAGAGTTGAATTTACCCACAAGTTTTGAGTATTATTCGATCCAAGGGGGAAAAATGCCAATGATCAGCAACATGAAGTGACCCAATATTGCATAAAAAATGATTGGTATTGAACGAAAATAGGTCAATGATTCAAACAGTGACACAAGATTTCAATATGTGACCCATCGAATCAAAACTGAACACAATCAACGAATGAACTTTAATTCATCATATACTCTGAAATGTCTTGGAACTGATGGTTATTCAAAAAATCGAAATAAAATCTAAACAACCGGCCTATTTTTCAAAATTCAACTACCATTGAAAACAGTACCTTATGTATGACTGAATGAACCTATATACAACGAAAATAAAAAAAGTCCCGGAAGTAACCGTTAGATATATATATATATATATATATATATATATATATATATATATATATATATATATATGGGAATAGTAATATCCCAACAGGCGTTTTGCCTGTTGCAGTATACGATATGTAGATGCCAAGAGATTACGGGTAATGGAAAGATCTATGCTCGGTATTACTTAGGGATAGTGTAAGAAATGATGAAATTCTCAGAGAAATTCAGGTGGAGAATATAATTGGAAAAACTGCAGAGCTGAATCAGCAGTGAGCGGGACTTGTGGCGAGACTGAATGGTGAGAAATGAACGCTAAAGTTGTTGAGATGGAGACCGAGAGACGAAACGAAATGTGGGCAAACCTTCCTTGTGGTAGTCGGATAACATAAAGAGAATAGCGAGTGTTAACTAGTATTCGACCGCATAAAACGGAGAGCATTGTAGGGAATTAGGAAAGGCCTATGTTTAGAAATAGGCGCACGAGGCCTGAGGAAGAATAAGAAGAATCTATTTGGATATCCCAGCACCATGATGTGCTTCATATATTCCTATTGTTTATGAATCTTGAATGAGTCATTATTTGAACTAAGGAAAATCACGAGTTAGATTCTTATATTGAGTAATATGGATGGGCTTCAGAATCTGGTGGACAGGGTAGTACAAGTTGGCGCAAGATATGGACTGTACTTAAACGTGAAAAAAACAAAATTCATGATCATATCCAAAAAAAAAAGCATCTGACAGGTCGGTTAACTTTTCATAATGAAAACATCCATATAGTACATAATTTCGCTTACTTGGGAACAAGAATGGTATCCCTCGATCAAGATAAAATGCCGAATTGAAAAGGCCCGTGCTTTATTCCTTAAGATGCGAAAACTGTTTAGACGCGATTTAACGCTCACTACTAAGGTTAGACTGCTTAGATGGTATGTGTTCTCAGTGCTTCTATATGGTGTGAAATCGTGGACTTTGTCTGAGACTTCGTGCAAGAGGTTGGTAGCGTTCGAGATGTGAGTGTATCGTCGAATTTGAAGATATCGTGGGTGGATCACGTTACAAACGAAGTTTTGCGGAAAATGTGTGAACAAAAAAAGGTGCTGTATAAGATGAAGAGGCTTGAACTTGAATATTTAGGCCACATTATTAGAAATCTTGAGAGATATTGTATTTTAGCTTCGGTCCTAGATAATATTCCAAATATCAAAATCAAAAAATTACAACTAAATCACAAGAAACACGTGCTAAGAATGAATGCTTCGAAACAAACCAACTTTAAATTCAAGATTGGTATGTGTTCTAACAAAATCGCAGAACAGTGTAAGTTATTTTTAAGGTTATTTAAATTCATTAAAGCCAAAATATAATTATATATTATATATAAAATAAAATAGAAAAAGGCTTTTTACTTGCTAGAAGAAATATTACAAAATTTGAATATCAAAACATATTAAATATGGTAGTCTTCTACAATTTAAATTTCAAAGAAATTTTATTCAAAAAAATTTTAGAATTGAATTAATGTCTAAAATAAGCACCGCTTACGTTTAATAGACGTATATAATCAAAACTCAATATATAATGTCAAATGGAATAAATAAACCAACAGATATAAGAAAGTCATTAAAATTATTAAATAAATATTTAAAAAAGACAAAATTTTGTTTCTGATCTTACCTTTAAGAACACCAATTGCCTTTTAAAAACATGAACACACCTTAAGGACTTCTCAAAGAATATAATTTATTTGAAATACTTAAAATATTCAAATATTCGAATAAGTTAATTCAGAAATCTCTCAAAACATGCACTATATCTTCAAAAAACAAATATAATTCTAGGACCGAAGAAAGGATTACTTAGAATTATATTTGTTTTTTGAAGATATAGTGCATGTTTTGAGAGATTTCTGAATTAACTCATTCGAATATTCAAATATATTAAATATTTCAAATAAATCATATTCTTCGAGAAGTCCTTAAAGTGTGTTCATGTTTTTGGAAGGCAATTGGTGTTCTTAAAGGTAAGATCAGAAAAAAAATTTGTCTCCTTTAAATATTTAATTATTAATTTTAATGACTTTCTTATATCTGTTGGTTTATTTATTCTATTTGACATTATATATTGAGTTTTGATTATATACGTCTATTAAACGTAAGCGGTGCTTATTTTAGACATTAATTTAATTCTAGAAGTTTTTTGAATAAAATTTTTTTGAAATTAAAATTGTAGAAGACTAACATATTTAATCTGTTTTGATATTCAAATCTTGTTATATTTCTTCTATCAAGTAAAAAGCCTTTTTCTATTTTTCAACTAATAGAGTTTTTCTCTTGGATTTTTCTTTTTTATAATCTAATGTCACCCTACTGGAATATTTGTAATAGCTGGCATGAAAAAAGTATTTTCAAGTGGCTCTCGTTGTATATATATTTTGGAATAACGACGTCTGCAATATAATTATTCTCGAATTTTTTCCCTTTCAATTAATTCTAATGTAAGTTGGTTGAATTCAAAATTTATTAGATAAAATTTCATGCATAAGGTCTCTTTTCGGCTCCATGCCCTCTCTATATTGGATAAGTATGCCCGGAATTCAAACGTAAAAATCTGTAGAAAATTATGTATATCTTACTGTATCTTCAACTTTTTGTTCTTTGTTTGAATGTGACTTATACTCCTTGTCAATTATTTGTACGTAATATGATTTGAATCCCAATGGCGGTACTTCTTCAGCCTGGAATACCAGATCCATTATAGCTTCACTTTTTCTACCGGGTATAGAAAGAACAGATTCTGCAATAGGTATCATTTGAGTCGCAACTGGCAAACCTGTGAAAGTTAATATTATAATTACTACAGTGTCAGAAAATACCGCTGATCATACAATGAAACAAAAAATATGTAGTACTGGGACAAATTTCTATAGCCTTCAAAGGGAGCCTTTTCGGAATAAAACACACAAATTAATTATCTACTCTTCGAAAACTTATTTAACGCATTTTCAGGAATCAAGTTCACTCTCTACCTGCCACGAATTCTCCTTTATGTCTCCTATGAATTGAATACGGTTGCCACAAAGTGGAAATCTAAGTTTTGGGAAGAAGAAGAAGTCGGCTAGAGTTATATCAGTAGAATGCAGTGGTTGTTCGGTGAGATTTTTTGAGGTTTTGGTCAGAAACTTATTCACAATATTAGTCTTGATACCCGAGTCTTTCAGCATTTATGCAGCGGAAACGCATTTAATGCTGAAATAATCATTGAAAAGCGCACGAATGAGTTCATTCGATACAAACATTTCAGCGGTTATCTTTCTCAGGCTTATACAACTATTTACAGTTTCTTCACTTCAGCGACATTCAGTCCACCTGAAGAAGTTGATGGCCAACGAGCGAAGTAAATTTTCCACTACATCTTGACTGCTTTTGAATGCACTGTGCTTTATGTAACATTCAAAGTATTTTCGCAAACGAAATTCCATTTCGAGAGCAGCAATTATAAGAAAATTTTCATTCGAGCTTTATATCCATTGTAAATCGAACTTGATATGATGCGACAAAGTGGAACACTGTAAATAAACTAAATAATAGATGACACCTAAATTCTCCATGAGTATCGAGAACAGTTGAGCCATTTTAGGGATAGTGAGTATTTAGAGTTTTCCCACATGATCGATTGCGGATACTTTCTCAGAACATTGTACACACAAAATTTATATGAATATATGAATACATAATTATTATTATTCATTCGTATTTATTTATGGGGGAGATAACATTTCTCTTTTTCTACAGATAGACTTATGAATGACTTTGAAAATAATATTTAGAGCTATAATGCAGGATATTTCATATCACCTCAAACTATTTTCTGTTCACTCTTAATTATCCATTTACATGACTACCTTGAGTTTTAAATAAGACAAGACATCTCTGAAAATTTCATATCATATTGACCATTTAAATTTTATTCATTTTTTATTATTAATAATTTAAATCACGTTATGATTTTGCAAACAAGCAAAGAGGAATATCTTCATATTATGGATCACTTGATGCTTATGTTGTAGTTAATATGGTCTTTTATTTATTTTGTAGTTTAGATTTTAATGCATATATTCTATTAATATGAAAAGTGGTGCATAAAGAGTAACACAAAGTACATAACATGAAACTGATTCCGTAAATTTTTTAGAAATAACCCACTCGACGTAAGCAGCCTCAAGAGACTCATAATAATTTGAATAAAATTTACTCCTGTTTGAAAATTTATGGAATTCATAGTTTATTTATCCATTGAGATTTAATTTATGACAATATGGAATTAGTAAAGTAACATTAGGCGTTCTAATTTTTGAAAAAAACCTCATTTTCTCTTCATGATGAAACCTAAAGTAAACAATTCATCACGAAATTCAAGAAATTCGTATTTTCTGAATTTCAGAGATCACACATTCAACTTAAGAAAATGAATGAAATAATTATTTCATTGAAATGGCACGTCTGAATCGGGCTAAAATTATAACATCGAAGTTATAAGTGAGCTTTAAGTATTATAAGTGTGAAAAAGACATTCAACATGCATGCATTCGAGCAAAAATCGCAAGTACATTTGCTTCTTCTTCCAAAACTCAAATGAGTTACCATTCTTCTTACATGTTCATACTGTTCTTAACACTCACGTGTTAAATGCATATATACTGCGTCTTCATAGTTAATTAATTGTTGAAAACAATTATTTCGCCAACACTATGGCTTCTTCAGCTTTACGCTTTAAACTGTTTGAGTTCAAACGTAGATATTTGGTGTAAAACCAGATATTCTGTATACTTCTCATAATATCTTTTTTTTCTTACCGTTACTTTGCTTTTGTAATAAAAATGAAGGTGAATTTAATAGGGCCCTATTATTATTATTATAGCTACATAAGAACTGAAGTATAATTTTAACATTTAGTTACATTCTGTCAAGAAAGTACCGGGAATTATCGATTTAAATCTGGCAGGGCAATGAGGCAGGTAAAAATTTCATTTTCTAGGTTGGTACCACTATCCTTAATTACTATGCCAAGCTTGAGCGGGATCTGTCAACTAGTGTGTTTGCAACAGCTGATTAAGTCAGTCGATTTCAGAGTGCGTGCCGATTTTTACTATGGGTGATTACGTTGAGCAAAGAATTTGTTTAAAGTTTTGTGTTGCAAATGGATTTTCGTGTGCCGATGCATTGAAAATGTTGCAAAAGGCCTTTGGTGATAATGCTCTATCGAAAACTCGTGCATATCAGTGGTACAGAGCCTTCAAGGACGGTCGTGAAGTGGTCCCCCATCGACGGCTTCGATCGAAGATAACGTCGATAAAATTAAGGAAAGGGTGCTGGAAAACCGTCGTACCAGCTTGAGAGAGATAGCACATGATCTTAAGATATTCCACGAGTCCGCACGTACGATTTTGATTGATATTTTGGGCATGAGAAAAGTGGCCGCACGACTCGTACCGAAAGACCTGAATTTTCTTCAAGAACGTCATCGCGAACAGGTTGCTTCAGACATGCTGGATCGCTGTAATTCCGATTCTACATTCATGAAACGCATTATCACTGGTGATGAGACCTGGGTCTAAGAGTACGATATGCAAACAAGCCAGCAATCATCGGAATGGGTGGCAAAAAATGAGCCGAAACTGAAAAAACCACGCCAAAGCCGCTCGAAAATGAAGGTGATGCTCATTGTTTTCTTCGATATCCGTGGCGTGGTGCACTACGAATTCGTTCCAGAGGGTCAGACGGTAAACAAGGAGTATTACCTAGGCGTTATGAAACGTTTGCGTGAGCGTATCCGTAAGAAGCGGCCAAATTTGTGGGCGAACAACTCATGGATTTTGCATGACGATAACGCGCCTTCTCACCGAGCTACGATTGTGACTGACTTTCTCGCCAAAAACTCAACAAACGTGCTTCAGCAACCACCGTATTCACCGGATTTGGCTCCCTGCGACTTTTTCCTCTTCCCAAAACTAAAATTGCCCCTTCGTGGCACCCGTTTTGAGTCGATTGAAGCCATAAAACAAAATTCGGCGCGAGAGCTAAAGTCCATCCCGGAAAGCGCCTATAAAAAATGGTTCGATAATTGGAAGTGCCGTTGGCATAGATGTATTGGAGCAAATGGAGCCTATTTTGAAGGCGATCCAATAAATTTTGACGATTAAATGTAAAAATGTTGTTTTAATTGGAAATTCCCGGTACTTTCTTGACAGAGTAGTATATCCTGTTATTGCGAAGTATTTGTTATAAAGCTATTTTTCATTTATGATATCATCTGCTTTTGAAGTTATTTAATATCTCTATGCCAATAGTGTAATAATTTAATATAACACTCAAGAGATTATATTGAGAATCTCACCTGCATCATCAGTAACATTGTAGGCTTCACCTAAGACGGGAAATCTGACGAAATGTGTAACTGGTCGACTTAATGGGTTATAGACTGTAACGATAAAAGTTTCAGTATTTTCAGTTAAAGGACAGGAGCTGATGTTGCTCAAGAGACAAGAAGAAAATTTGATATCCAACGGTTTAGACGACTGGCTGCTCACTAGTTTACTGAAACAAAAATAATTTGAGTGATATTAAAGAATACAAAGCAATGACCTGAAGTCAGGAGCATTTGCGCGTTTGTTCATATCAGCCACGATTCTGACGAAATTTGGGATAGCCCTTTTTTCGGTATTTTGCATCTTAATGCAAATAATGAATTATGCATTTGAGTCTACTGATGAAAGATCTAAATGAGTATTAAAAATTAATATGATAAATACGAAACACTTTCACTGTATATCGAACTTATATATTTTTTTCATAAAACATTAATGTGAGACATTTATTTTCGTATGACATTTTATACAATATGTACACGTAAAATTTCTCTGAGTGTGAAACTTAAAGAAGACTACAGGTAGGATAATATTCTCAGTTCAAAACCTAAATTGAACTGAGGAGTTAATGTTTTTCTAGGCAAATATTAATATTCTATCAACATGTTTCGATATATTTTCAATAAATATTTATAATGAAATTTTCTCAGATTTTTGATATTAATCTTTAATTCCAAATAAGAGCTTTCGTTGTTAATTCTATTCAGAGCGTCATAGTTATAATTTATAAAATTAATCAAATAAGCATAAAATAGCTTTTAGAGTCAAAATACACCCAGTGAAACCTTTCGTAGACATTGTCAAAAAGAATAATGTTTCTGTGGCATATATGTGACCTCAAAATAAAATTCAATCAATTTCAAAGTTATTACCAGACATAGACAAGTGCGAAAGGTATGTAAGTTTTTGTTCAGAAGATTTTCTCAAACTGTAAGTTTTAATCTTATTATTGTGTTCAACTCCCAATGTTAGAGCTACGTGCAGCTTGGAAAAAAAACTTATATTCTTATTTTAGTATATTATCAGTATCTGTATTCCTTTTCAGATTTCTATTACTTCACTAGGATTACAATTTGAATACACATTTTGTATAGAATGTTATAAAGAGAAAAATAAATGTTTTATGGGCAAATATTAATGTTGTAATAATATAATTTATACTTTGGGTGAAAGTTTTTCACAATTCTGATATTAACATTTAATTCTAAATGCTAAATACAAATTCGGTCGTAGGGCTGTTGCTATGGTTCCGGTATCGCTCAACGCTGCTTTGATGAAAATTCAGGGTCGCCACTACCCGATGATACGAAGTACCACCTTGTGGTATCAGTAATTTCTGAAAACTTATTTCAATTGTAGTCAATTGCAAAATAATAAAAGTAACCGTTGAAACAGTTCACTATGCACTATTTAAATGTTGTAGAATATCCTGTTTATTCACTCGTAATAAAACGAATTCTAATTAAGTTAAGAGATGTGACTTTGACTGGTGATGTTTTTCAATTTTTTCGGATGAATGTATCTAGTTCTTCATGCTAGATTCACCCCCCTCTGACTTCTAAATAACAAAGACAATAAAACTATCTATTACTAACATCGCAGTTACACAACCTCTCAGTTTTTTCATACGTTCCTATTTGTTCACTGTCACGAATTATGTATTTGAACATATTTAGATATTGCATTTTTAGCATATTGTGCGTTTCAGGTTCTCATATTTGCATCTTTAAGGTACCAATAAATGTTATTGAAATTAATAGGTGTTATTATAAATTAACATGTTTTGTGATAAAAAAATTTTGTCGATTTTAATGTGTTGTTTGAAGGAGTCATTGAATTTGGTACAGCAGGTACTTCTTGAGAATCCAACAATGCTTTTTTGGCTTCAAATAAGTGACAGATGAATGAAATAGGCATTAATTTCGAATCTGACACACAGGCAAAGGAATAATGAGCAATTACTCAGTAATGTTAGTGTCTTCTATGATTAAGTGGTAATTTCATTCAATGCATATTCAATATTCTAACTTTTTCATTATTGATATTGTTGATGAAAGAACGTACCAGTACGACAAAATAATTGCATGCGTCACGGGTTTAAATCAAGATTCAAACTCACAGGCATCTTGCAAACTCGAAGGCCTTTGGCCTGAAGGTATAAACATTAGGTTGTTCGGAAATAATTTAGTTTTTTTCCGACCGAGAATTTAATTTTTTTTATTCGAACCCAACTTCACACATTTGAGCCGCACAATCATTTTATGCTTTAAGAGCTGATATAGCAAGGCTTGTATGTGAAAAAATTCAATTAATTCTACGGAGTAGATTTTGGTGGTGTCCTTTTAAGTATGGAGAGCAATAAGCGGCCTTTTCGTCATAATTTACTTGTTTAGTAAAGAAAAGATTAAAGTGCTGTTCAAGCCAGAAAAAAATTGAACGATGTGCATGGAGAAGATGTGTGGAGAGTATGCCAGTGCTTGATTTGGTTTGCAAAATTTAGATCCGGCAATTTTGATGTCGAAGATGCACCACGTTCCAGAAGGTGGGTCGAAGCTGATAAAGACATAATAAGGCATAAGTTGATGCCAATCGGCGAATAAAAACACGTGACATCCATGAGAGATTGAATTTATCCATTTCAATTGTTTATGACCACTTAAATGCCTAGGTTTAACCTCGAAGCTCCATATATGGTCCCCATGTTCTCACGGAAAGAAATTTGTCTCGTCGCATTGACGTCTGTGATTAGCTTCTCAAATGATCCCTTTTTGAAGCACATCATTACTAGGGAAGAAATATGGGTTGCAAAATCATGAGAATGTCAAATGCAAGAGATCATGGAGCAAAAAAGATGAACCGGCTCAAAGCATTTCGGAAGCCAATATCCATAAAAAAGGTGATGCTGTCCGGTGGGATTTTAAAGAAATCGTTTTTTTTTTGTGCTTTCATCGGATAACATAACAATTAATTCGGAAGTCTACTGTCATCAGCTGGACAAACTGAATGATGCATTTCAACAGAAAAAGCCAGGATTTATCAACAGAAAATGTGTAGTGTTCCATCAAGATGATGCAAGACCTCATAGAAGTTTGGTTACTCGCCAAAAGCTTTTACAGCTTGAATGTGATACACTGCCACACCCACCATAATCTCCAGCTCGGGCATCTACGTATTTTCCATTTGTTCCGGTCATTGCAAAATTTTTTGGACGATAAAACCTTTACTTCAATGAAGAGGTCAAAAATCACCTGGATTAGGTTTTTCCCAGCAAAGACCAAAAATTTTAGGACCCTGGAATCATGCTACTACCAGAAAGATAGCAAGAGGTTTTGGACCAGAATGGCCAATATATAGTTCAATAAAATATTAATTTATTATATAAAAATTATCTTTCATTTAAAAAAAAAAAATATTCTCTGAACAACTCAATATTATTTATACCCTTGGTACACAAATCATTATTTCGAGTCGGATAAGAGGTATCATTCTCAGTTTTTGTTGAAATGTATCATTACGCCATCCTCACTGCTAGGTTTAAAAGTGAAATGTTAGTTCAATGGTATGCAAACAAATTTGTTCGGTACAACTGGTCATTATAATGAAGTATGGCACCAACTTTTTTTTCAAGTTCAAGATCTTACTGAGATAGCAGTCCTAGATGAGTTAAACGTTAACTAATTTAATAGGTAGCGAGTTGCTTTTAGAGTTTTCGTTTCTCGAAAATGTATATATGCTCTCATATATAATATAATAATAAAAGAAATAATAAATATGCAGACATTAAATCAAACAAATAATAATAACTCGAAGACTAAATTATAAGTAATCGAAGAACCCAGATATTCGGAAAATTGTTCATAGAAAAATGGTTGATGAATTTTTTCAGAGTTGTATTTCTAGAAATAGTTTTGTTAAAGCTTTCACACTTACTTGAGGGAGGCTGAGGCAATAATCTCACATTCTTTGATTCCTTCAGTTAGAATTCTGGAATAGTCATAGGCAACTTGTTCTTTTTCTGTTCCTGTGATAGCATCATGATGTTGCATGACACCCATTGCTTGTCTCAAAGCGTTTAGATTAACTTGGTTTTCCGGCCCTAAATCAGCAAGTGCGTGAAGTTGTTTGCACACCTTTGAATAAAAAAAATTTAATAGTAAAAGAGCTAGACATTTAATAGGTGCAAAAACACTCTTTATAATCACCGCAACGAAAAAAATTGCAGAACACAGTTAATTCAATTTCTTTCATTTTATTTTCATCTGTTTAAGATTCAAAACGGCAACATTTAATGTAATGTTGGCTTGAACGCTGTCTGACTGAAATTCTAGAAAAACACTTGAAACTGATTTTCTAGGTATAAAATCCAAAATATTGAAAAATAATTGCCAAAGATATAAAAACCAAAAAAGGAGAAGTGAATATTTTGTACCATGTATAAAAGTCAGAATAATTTTAATAAGTTTATCCCTACAAAATGTCAAAATTTGATTTTGAATTTAAAAATTGTGAACGGCACTGACGTGAAGTTCGGAGCATTGGCATTTCTTCGCAATATCCATGAAATCATGCATGAGTTTTCTCGTCATCTACATCTAAATGCTACACATTCACCGATTACTGATGACTAATATTCGTAATATGTGGCTATATTGGAGATAAATTCTAGGATTGTTGCTATGGTTTCAGTAGAGCTCTTTGCTACTGTGCGCACATTATTTTTTAATCTACTAATCAAACGATCTTTACAAATATCCGTAAGATTATACATGTCATTATTCTCCTTTCGAATACCAAACAACAAATCTATCGGATCTCTACTTTCGAAAATCGTGGGAAATATTCCAAAATCTCAAATGTGGATAATTATGGAACTGCAGAACCGATGTTGCTCATTAAAAAACTCAACCCAGATATTTAGGACTATTCTGACAAACCTATTCTGAAAGTTTCACGTATCTTGATCCTTCCATCCGAAAGCTATCGTGTTTACGGACTAACGGAATTACTTTTGAACTGGGATTCTGAATCAGTTAAGACCATTTTCGACTCAAAATTCGAAAATAACAAACATTTGAGAAGAACGATAGCACACTGTTGTCTAGGATAAGTGCACAAAAATACTCTATAAAACCACTGCATAGTTTATTTAATTTGAAAAAGTTCCAATCAAAATGTTCAGGAAAAAAAATTGTTTTATAGATTCATTTATATTTTAGTATGGTGTGGAATATTGGAGAATTCCATATATCTACCAAAATGGAAAATTAGTTTTTCTAAGACATTTTGAGTTATGAGTAATTTATATAGAGGTCTCATACAATATTTCTGTTTCACATATTTTGTGATTGCGGCTACTAAAAAATAATGATTAGAAGAACACAAGTACTACGTGTACAGGGATGACAGTGAAAATGAATGTTTTACAAAAAATCATGAAATAATCTATTTTTATGTGAAAAACTTTAATTTTTATCCTTCTATACGTCATTTCATAAGATTTACGATACTTAATGTTAAAAAACATCTGACATGTGGTGGCAATGATTAGCAATGCACCGTTGAAGCCGTTCTTGGTAGTTGGCCGACACTTTTCCAGCACCACTCTGTCCATTAAGGTGGTTTCCACGCAAATAACTTCCTTCAACTCTTGCAGAGGTTCACGCTAATGCCCGCATATACGCGCCTCCAGGTGTCCCCATAAAAAATAATCAAATTTCACCATTTCACGCGCGAGAGTTAGTAGTTGTTCGTATTTAGACTGGCCGTAACTGTTGAACAATTGGCAATTTGGAAGGGAGGAAATGACAGTCAAAGCATAAAATACGCCTTTCCATCAGAGTAATCCAATGAAATTCGGCGGAATGATGACTGACAGAGGCAGTAGACAAGGTGACTCCTTTAGCCCTATACTGCTCAGCATTATCACGAAGGAGCTGATAAAATAAGTGGCTAAATAGTGAGAGTTTAACTCTAGAAAAAAAAGAATTCTGTGATACGCTGGTGATGTTATATTCATAGCGATAAGCGAATATGTTATTCAAAAACTATTGCTTCAATTAATCTCAACAGCAAAATTATTCCAAATGGTTATATCAACATCAAAAATGAAATTCATGATATCGTTAAGAACTCAGATGCAAGCTGGAAATTGACAACCATGCTGTACAACAAAAAAATGAAGTTTAGATACCAGGGATATACATATTTTTTTTGAAAATGTCGACGCGGAGGTGAGAGGACAGTCGATGAGAAAGCACGAACAAACCAAATACTGGTAGCAACTGAAATGGAAATGATGCTCAAGAAGGCAAGAAAAACACTCGTGGATCGACCAAAAAGTTAGAACATCATAAGAATATGTGAAGTTCGTAACATCATTGATTAGCAGTTGAAGAGGAAACAAGAATTCGATGAACATATCAACATCATAGCTGTGAATAGACTTTTAAGATTGACAGGAAAAAAATCACCTGTTAGATACCTGTTAGAACGTTGAAGTGATAATCTTCTAGTTAAATGAGCAGAGGCAAAAAATTGAAGAAAAATAAGCAAATTGCTCAAACATGAGTAGGAACAAGAAGAAGATAAAAAATTTTCAGGAAATAGGGGACCAATATCGGTAAGCATGACATTCTAACAAGTAAAGTGGAGGCCTCATTTGATGAAAAAACAGATATTGTTACATATAATATGCCGAATAATTCAATTAATTATGGTGCATTTCCTGAGAGCCTTAAGCTAATTTTCAAGACAGGAGATTGAGCGGTTTTTAAAAACTATAGACAAATAAGTCTTCTGTCATTCTTTTCAAAAACCGTCACAATAAATGGGAAAAATTCTGTCTTTTTAAACCAATGGCAATTTCCTTTATTCACTTCCCTCAACGATATTCGGTTTAGTTGAAAATAAGCCTACATTCGTGTCAATTTTGTCGACTATACGGTTTCGAAACTCAAGGAATAATTCGGCTGATTTGGTCTTGTTCTCATTCTTTTTAAATATGGTATTGTTTGAAATTGGTTTTTGAGTAAAAACTTCATCTCATCTTAATCTTATCTACCCAATCTGAACACTATTTTCACCCATCCGTAAACTTTATTTAAAAAGGATCAGTTTAGACATCTAGAATAGATGAAGAATAGTACAAAAAATTATAAACTTTGAGACTTGTACATGTTGGCTGATATTTGATGTTCATCGTTCGTATTTACGGGTAAGATGTGAAGAGATACACAACATTGGCAACAGTATGCATAAGTTATAGAATATAATCATTTTTGTTTAGAAATTAGAAGAATTTTTAATACTTTCGAGGATATTCGGAAAAATCCCAAATTTCATAAGATCTGGTCCATGTTTTTTCGGCTAATTCAAATAACTTATCTAAATGAATAACAATTCACATTTCTTTTTATCCATTTTTATCCAATCCAGTATGGAACTGAAAATTTGATATTTCAACTTTCTTACATTGATATAATTTTATCAAAATTTGCATTTTCCAATGTTCCAGTTACAAAAATTGATATTTTATGTTTTTAGTAGAATACCACAAAATTTTAATTGATGCGATGTTTCGATTTCTTCAATATTTAGTTTCAAGTTTTTCAACAAGAAAAAAACAAACGGAAAAAATAACGAATTTCACTAACGACGTATACTTAGTGACAATAAAATTGTTACACCTTGAAAGAAAATTTTCTTAAACTTGCTTTTTTGACAACATAATGTTTATATATTTATAGTATTCTATGATAACATTCTCAACGTTTCATCTTCAATAATTTTTTGAAAAAACAAAAGTTATATTATTCAGCTTTCTGTGAGTGAACTGGTTCATGAGAGATGAGTAATATACTACTCTGTCAAGAAAGTACCAGGAATTTTCAATTAAAACAACATTTTTACATTTAATCGTCAAAATTTATTGGGTCGCCTTAAAAATAGGCTCCATTTGCTCCAATACATCTATGCCAACGGCACTTCCAATTATCGAAACATTTTTTATAGGCGCTTTCCGGGATGGACTTTAGCTCTCGCGCCGAATTTTGTTTTATGGCTTCAATCGACTCAAAACGGGTGCCACGAAGGGGCAATTTTAGTATTGGGAAGAGGAAAAAGTCGCAGGGAGCCAAATCCGGCGAATACGGTGGTTGCTGAAGCACGTTTGTTGAGTTTTTGGCGAGAAAGTCAGTCACAATCGTAGCTCGGTGAGAAGGCGCGTTATCGTCATGCAAAATCCATGAGTTGTTCGCCCACAAATTTGGCCGCTTCTTACGGATACGCTCACGCAAACGTTTCATAACGCCTAGGTAATACTCCTTGTTTACCGTCTGACCCTCTGGAACGAATTCGTAGTGCACCACGCCACGGATATCGAAGAAAACAATGAGCATCACCTTCATTTTGGAGCGGCTTTGGCGTGGTTTTTTAGGTTTCGGCTCATTTTTTGCCACCCATTCCGATGATTGCTGGCTTGTTTGCATATCGTACTCGTAGACTCAGGTCTCATCACCAGTTATAATGCGTTCCATGAATGTAGAATCGGAATTACAGCGATCCAGCATGTCTGAAGCAACCTGTTCGCGATGACGTTATTGAAGAAAATTCAAGTCTTTCAGTACGAGTCGTGCGGCCACCTTTCTCATGCCCAAAATATCAATCAAAATCGTACGTGCGGACTCGTGGGATATCTTAAGATCATGTGCTATCTCTCTCAAGCTGGTACGACGGTTTTCCAGCACCCTTCCCTTAATTTTATCGACGTTATCTTCGATCGAAGCCGTCGATGGGCGACCACTTCACGACCGTCCTTGAAGGCTCTGTACCACAGATATGCACGAGTTTTCGATAGAGCATTATCACCAAAGGCCTTTTGCAACATTTTCAATGCATCGGCACACGAAAATTCATTTGCAACACAAAACTTTAAACAAATTCTTTGCTCAACGTAATCACCCATAGTAAAAATCGGCACGCACTCTGACATCGACTGACTTAATCAGCTGTTGCAAACACACTAGTTGACAGATCCCGCTCAAGCTTGGCATAGTAATTAACTACAGTGGTACCAACCTAGAAAAAAAATTTTTTACCTGCCTCATAGCCCCGCCAGGTTTAAATCGATAATTCCCGGTACTTTCTTGACAGAATGTATTTGAGCGCGTACAGCTCAGTGGTAGAGCATCGGACCCGTGACCGGAAGGTCCGGGTTCGAATCATGTTCACCTGGAAAAGAAATTTTCCAGTTGGACGGGTGTCCGCCACCATTTCACTGTTGGGTCAAAAATTAACAGTGCTGTGACCTAAAGTGGCGCAAGATCGCAGTAACAAAGCCAACCCAGAACATAACTGACCTCCTAACTCGCACAAACTGAAAAAGCTTCTGAGGGGTCTTCGCAGAAGATCTAGGAGTAACGGTATCACGATAATAATAACAATAATTTGAGTCTATTAGTGTTAAGCGCAACAAAAAACCTCGAGGTGGAAAACGTCAAAAGTTATCACCATATTAGCTCACAGGAATAGAATCGTTTACTATGGAGAGGTTGGTTTGTCCTTTCCCAAATTGGCCACAGTGTTAATTGCTCTGCAATTATGGCGTAACGTGTGTCATGTATGGACCGAAGAACATAGAGAAACATAATGAAAGCCAACCCGTCAACTGAGGCATATTACAGACGAAACAAGCGCCTCATAGAATAAACTTTATGAGACCATTTGGGTACCCCGCATAAAACCGCTGACCAGTGGTTTGAGGCTAACTGTAGACCTGTGATTACGCGCACACTCTGTCGTTACATCAAAGGCTTTGAACCATTTAAAACCATAGTGTTCATGATTATTACATCCCTTCAGTGTGAACTAATATTTTCAACATTTGAAATGGTGGAGATAACGGCAGCATTGGAAGGCAGAATGACAAAATATCATCTTCAGCGACTTTATGAGACCATTTGGGTACCCCGCATAAAACCGCTGACCAGTGGTTTGAGGCTAACTGTAGACCTGTGATTACGCGCACACTCTGTCGTTACATCAAAGGCTTTGAACCATTTAAAACCATAGTGTTCATGATTATTACTTCCCTTCAGTGTCAACTAATATTTTCAACATTTGAAATGGTGGAGATAACGGCAGCATTGGAAGGCAGAATGACAAAATATCATCTTCAGCGACGGATAGCGATTTTATCACGTACGATCGTAGGAGAATGGAATGCCGCTATGGATAGCGATGATATTGAGTTTACCAATGACAGAAGTAGCAGAGCTAGGACAGTTCTAGCTCCCTTTGCATAAATGCACATGCATAAATTATGGCTCAAAAAAATTATGTAAATTACAACCATGATAATTATGCACCTCGGGGTGAAGAGTCAATGCGCATAAATTATCAGTCATAAATTAACAATTTTATTACATTTGTGATAATTGTGCCTCTGGGGTGAAGGATAATTTCCTGTCAGTGGTTTTCAATTGTAAATTGTTCTTTTGCTATCAAAGTACATAATTATACATCTCGAGGCGAAGAGTTTTACATCCGTGTTATGCATCTGGAGGTTAAATTTCATTTTATTTCCTTTCAGTGGTGGAAAAATAATAATAATAATACTTTATTGATCCTTTAGGACACTACCATGTGCATAGGACAATCAAGGTGAAAATTAGAGATTATGTATGAAAAAATTTCTCAATGTCTATATAATGTTACAATAATAATAATATAATAAATTTGATTAAAAATATAATTGGTCCTTTGGGACACCAGAATAAGCATAGGAAAAGTCAGGTAGAAAGTATAGGTACAAATCAGTTATTATTCTTAGCATCTAATGAATCAGAAAGAAAATCTCTAACTTAGTAGAAACATTTTAACAGTAATATTTCCTTGATTTTTCTTTTGAATTTACGTTCAAAGATTTGATGTAAGATGGCAGATGGTTGAACAGCTTAATTCTTTGATATAAAGGAGGACATTCAAATCTACGAGTTCTGTGTGTAGGAACAAGGAGTACATGTGAATTTCTTGTATGATGATCATCTGAACTCGAGAGTGTTTTCCACTTAGTTTCATTTTCCTTAGCATATAAAAGACACTTAAAAATATGTAAGCAAGGTAACGACAATATTTGTTGGCAATAAACTCCGGCTGACATGATAAGCGACGGCTCAGATCGAAGATAAGACGAATAATTTTTCTGAGCCACAAAAACTCTAGAGAAAGAGCTAGTGTCACCCCAGAGCAAAAAATTGTAAGATATATGACTGTAAGAAGTTTTTCAGTCTATTGATAGCAAAGAAAGCGCTTTTAATTTTCTTACACAAAATATCGACATGAGCTGACCAGTTCAGATTTATATCCATGTGTACGCCCAGATATTTAGTACACTCAACTGGGACCAATGTTGTGTCGAGAGAGTTTATCTGTAAAGGACCTTTTTCATTGTTTCTTAAACCGAAACACAGGCAAGTGGTCTAACCGATATTAACTACCAAATTATTTGAACTACGCCATGTAGTAAACTCATCCACAAGTCTTTCACTAGCTTGCTAGCTCTCCACAACTCGGCGCCGAAACAACTACAAAAGTGTCGTCAGCGAACAATATCAGTAGCTTACATGTCAAATGAGCTAGCAAGTCATTTATAAACAACAAAAATAGTAGAGTTCCCAACATGGAACCTTGGGTAACTCCTAATTTCATAATGTATTCCTTGGATTAGTGTTTATCAACTCTAACTGATATTGTTCTAGCTTGGAGAAATCTATACAACCAATCAGAAAAAATTCCTCTGAAACCCAAACTGTAGCATTTGTTTATGATGAACTGAAAACAAAGAGTGTCAAAGGCACAAGAAAGATCGAAAAATATGCCTGCCACATGTAAGGCACCATCTAAGCATTCGTAAATTGATTCAAAAAATTTAGTGCGGCTGACTGAGTAAAACAACCATTTCTGAAACCATGTTGGACATAAGCGAGTACACTGAACTCGCTGATGTAGGACATTATTCTCGTGAAAACAATTCTCCCAAAAACTTCGAAGAGAACGCTAATAATCGATAAAGGCCAATAGTTGGTCACCTCTTGAATATTTCCTTTCTTAAAAATTGGTACAACTAGTGACTTCTTTAGAGCATTTGGAAATTCTCCTCATGTAATGGACAAATTGATAATATGAGCAAAGTGTTCACTTATTACTGGAGCAATTTTCTTAAGGACTTTGGTTGAAATGTTATCAGATCCAAAACCTTTTTTTATTTTTCAAGTTTTTAATAGTCTCCTCAATCTCTAAACCCAAAACTGGGTGGAAAAAATAACTTGTCAATGAGGGAGAAATCGTACAAGAGACCGATATATCCTCACAACGAGTGTTTAACTTTTCCTCTGCCACGAAAGAGAAGTATTCTCCGAATAAGTCAGCTACTTGATCGGAACTATCGTAAGTGGTACCATCAATCAAAATATTTATGGGATTGTTGAATTGACCAGATTTTCCAGTGTGTTATTCTTGTTTTCTGAGTTTGCTATAGCAGAACTGAAATACTTGTATTAAGTAGACTTATATTTATATAAGTGCTCGATGAGACAGTACTTGAATGAAGCCAATGAAAGTTTATGAGATCTTTTTTACTTTTTATTATTTCAGGAGTAATCCATTGATTTTTTTAGGTACAGAAGTGATATTTTTCAGAGGCTAATATAAATCTAAATAATATAGAAGTGTTCCTGAATATCTCAAAGCATCTACTAGCATTCATTTCCAGATATACCTCAGAGAAATCGCAGTCAGACATATCAATCGATGGTAGGAGAGTGGGTTTTTTAGGTAGAGAAGTGATATTTTTCAGAGGGCAATATAAATCTTGATAATATAGAAGGGTCTAACTGAAGATCTCAAAGCATCTACTAGCATTTTTTTCTAGATATAACTCAGAAAAATCGTACTCAGACATATTAATCATTAAATTCTTCAAATTGACTTCAAATTGAAATTATTAATTATGTAATCCACTTTGGACACGGAGGTGTTACCCTTAAAGTAAGTAAACACTCTGGTTGCCTCTTCAGATGTTAATGAAGTACATCTTCCATACATTTGTGGTCACTTGTGTTTGAAATTTTTGTCATTGAAAATGATTTAAATAAATATATGCTGTTTTCCTCTGTCAGTTATGTCTATATTTTCACGTTGAAAGATCGATCGCCGATACTTTCAGTTGATCCACCTTCTGCTATAGAATTACTTTCAAATTACTAGTATGGTCTTGCATTGAATGGATTTCATAGTTATAACTCGATTCCGAACACTGACGAAAATAACAACAAATGCTATTATTGAGAAACTACTGCAGATATTGACGGACTTTTGAAGAATTTCTGAAGAAAAGACTACTTTCAGAAAGAACAACAATATAGATGGAGTGATAGTGCGGAACCATTTTTCTTAAGACCGAATCGCAATACACTCAAGAGCGAAATTTACCATAAAGAATTTCTGATTGATTTCTCTGAGGACAATTCAATAGTCATCAGTTCGTCTACCATATCATATTCACGCTTCTAATATACCTGTGAATATTGTGAAGGTTCAAACAATACACATAGATAGCAATATTACCCAAGAAGCTTTCTATAATAATAGACCATCACATACGATAAAAGAATTTTTCGTAAACTCCGATCCTAGATAAAGTATCGACCCAGTGCCTAGAAATTTTATTTATTTGCCATCAACAACATCAAGAATATACAATATAACTTTGAAGGTACACGATCAAGATTCTGAACTAGATAACTTCAGAGGTGAAGAAACAATAATATGTTCAGAATTGAAAGAATGGTCTTGATAATCAACTCATCATATAAATGCGTGAGTCCTACTCCTGCAAGGTCATTAATGAAGAAAACGTATAAGGAGTTGGGTGGAAAACTCACATTAAAAAAAAATTTACTTGAAATCTATAGGACATACTATGCAACAACAGCTTAAACCTATATCAGCCAGTCAACAATGATAATTCAATTACTAAAGAGGAAACACTAACTTATCTTCCATTCATCAAGTCTTTCAATAATGATGATACTATCGAAATAACCATAAATCGTTCTGATACATGGCTATTAATACATGATGCAGCGCTACTCATTGAGGAAAACTTCAAAAAACTGGAGGCAGTGGTAATGTTCATGTAGTGAATGGTGGAGCTTTTCTTTTTGATACAATTTCTTATGAACTACATGAAACTGAAGTGGATTCTGTGAAAGATCCAGGATTGACAGGAAGTACAATAAAATAATATTTGTGCTACAATAAGGATTGTGTTGAAGAATTAAAAACAGCTGGTTGGTCATACCCTTACGATCCTAAGATAAATGATGATGGAAATTTTATATTCAGAATACTACTCAAACATGTATTGAATTTTTTCGATGATTACTGTTAAGCAATTTGTGGGAAGCAAACTATTCGATTGATTAGATCTCAGAATGACAATAATGCTATGAAAATTAATGCTGGTCCTGGTGAAGGATACAAAAAGACAATTCACAATTGCAAGCATTGCATTAAACGTCAAACATGATGTATTGAAGATCAAATTTCTTGAATTGATGAAATCCAATAGAACAATTCTGTTTCCATTCAGAAAATGGAAAATTCATGAATTGCCGACTCTGACGGCAAACTCTTTAACGGAAATATGGAATATTAAGACATCAATTATTAATTATCAGAGATTTATATGATGCTGTTTTCAGACGAAGGGGACAATATTATCAGACGTTGTCTGATGATATTGATGTTTCTGATGTTCGTTTATTGTTGAAAGGTGAATTCATTCTCCAAAAAACTTCTAGATTGAATTCTGATAAAAATCATTATGTTGAAGCATTTATAATTACACCGAATTTCAAGTAGTTATAATAACCTAGAAATCAATCCTATACTCCAATATTCAGAATTCAAAAACAGATATTTATTTGTTATTGATTGTTCTAGACGTAGTTAGTTTTTTAAATCTCCAGTTGATGTGAAATTTTCAATAGAATCAAGAAACGTTTCCATCTATCTACCAAAGCATATGGTCTAATGGTTTATGATTGCGTTATGGAGTATTTACCTTTGATTGAAACAGTTCGAAAGTTGACATTATGATGAGTATGATTGTTCTTGATATGGAAAGTTATAATGTACAGTAATTTCATTGTGAAAGACGTAACAGTTTATAATTGTATATCATTTCATTTTCAAACCACCACTGGAATGCAACTTTTTACCTGACTAGGATAAAACTACTATAAGATATTAAGAGAAATATCATCATGGGTTAAGATAAAGTGGTATAAAATTGAATGAAGTGATGTGAAAAATTTGACTGTTTTTTCAGTTACCTTTCCATTCAACACTAATGTAGTACATGATATAAGATGAGGAAAAAAACAAAGACAACATTTTTTATTCTGAAAACATTAATTTCTTATTCTGCCTCAAATATTTATAAGTTTTACAGTTACAATGACAATTTTCAAAAGATTCACATTTTGGGCAAGCCTTTCCAGTCTTCAGTGAGCTACCATCCGATACATTTAAGTAGCCAATAGTATTGTCGCCCATCAATGATGAAACTGTTTTTCTCAGCATTCATTTTCAAACAATATCAGACTTGAATTTCTGAGAAGTGATAGATGGCTTCTCCAATTCCTTACAGTATTTTATAATCAAAAGAATTATCATTGCTACTGCTACGAATGTAAAGATATAAGTGCATCTCCATATTACTTCACCCACTAATCGTTAACTTCAATATTTCAGGAGCACAGAATAAATAATGACTGCAAAACTAAACCGCACAACTTCTTACTGCAGACTCGTATTGGAAGAAATCTCTCCGCTTATTTTATATAAATTTTCCAATTTTTTTCTTTTATTTATTATGATCTGAACTCGAACTTGCTAACTTGATCAGTATGAACTGAACTCGAACTTGGTAATTGGATGTTTCGTTCCAATATCTACCAATCCAGTGAATTTTATGCAAATCTTCCTCTCGTTGAGATGAACTATGTTGTCCTATCTTGTCGGTAAGAATACTCGATATTCTCCAACTCCAAAAGAATACTTTCACCGAATTTTGTTTTCACCAGCTTCGCCAATACAATCAGAAACTTCTCTACCAGTGGTAATTCTGGCAGTTTCATATTCTTTTTCGTGTGTCAGAATAAGCAGCATTTAGTTTGATGAAATCCAGGATGATGATGATAATCTATCACCAAAAGAAGATATTTGTTGATAATCAAACATTCATATTATAGTAAATAATAATGGTTTTACTCACCGAAAATGAACAGGAAATTACACACGATAAAACTTCAACACGTATGAGAGATTCGAAACTAATAAATCCTTACATGAAGCGATGTTGTCTTATATATTCTACAATACTATTATCAGAGCAGAAAGGAAATACATAAATTGACTTAGGCCCACCGAGTTTAATAATTATGCGCTTTCATTACAACAGAACAATTCACAAGAAAAGCACTGAAAGGAAATAAAATGACCCTTAACCTACAGACGCATATCACGGATGTAGGACTTTTCACCTCGAGATGAATAATAATATAATATATTATAATCATGTACTTTGATAACAAGAGAACAATTCACAATTGAAAACTAGTGAAAGGAAATTAACCTAGACCCCCGGACGCATAATTATCACGGATGTAATAAAATTGACATTTTAAGAGTGATAATTTATGTGCGTTGACTTTTCACTCCAACATGCATTGTGTACTTTGATAAAAAGAATAATTACAATTGAAAACCACTTAAAGAAATGAACCTCCACCCTCGGACGAACAATTATCGCGGATGTAATAAAATTGACATTTTATGACTGATAATTTACGTGCATTGATTCATCAAACCGAGATGTATAATTATCATGGATGTTATTTGCATAATTCTTTCGACCGATAATTTATGCGTTTACATGCATTTATACAAAGTGAGCTAGAACTGTCATAGCTCTACTACTGAGAAGCATATACATATTTTTCGAATACATAAAATTTCTTTGAGCCGGACTGTTTATATTTTTTCACAGTTGTTCGTTGACATTTAAAACCTTTGAGATTTCGAAAAATATTTGATAACTCCGATAATGAAAGAAAATTCCAACTCAAAAATAAACAAACAAAAAATTGTGGTATTTAAGCCTAATTCCACTTTTATCCCCAAATTAAGATTGACCGATAGGTCACAGTTTCCCAGTTTGACAATGTTCTCCCATCCCACCAAAGTCCAATATTGACATACTTGATACCTATCATTTGAGCAGTACTTGAAAATCAAAAGTATCACTGAAAAATTTTCGCTCGTTTATCAACTACCTGCAAGAGTCACCTACCTGTAGGAAATTATTTCCAATCCTTTCGAATCTCTTTATCGTTGGTCTGGATGTAAAGTATCCGGTCCAGAAAGCATGTGGATCAGAGGCGTAAGGAAAGTAATCATCGGATTTTGTATTCCATTTCATTCCTTTTCTTTCTGCCTCATCGTGGACGGCTTTGACATAACAAGATGGGGTAGAATAAATTAAATTAAATCGTGATCCACTCTGCTGTCTTAGATTTGAGTAACTGAAAAACATTGAATATTCATAATATGTAAAAAATCACTAAATTTTTATTCATGTAGATACAAATGTGCTTTGTTACTATGTGGACATGCATCTCATGGTGAAGGTTTGGAGGATATTAATCATGCACGCAGAAGAGATAAATAAGTAGTGTATGTGGTAAATGAAAAATTTGTACTTGATTATTTCACTTTCAATATTATTTTGTTAGTTGATGAATGAAAGAGATCAATATTTCTGGAAATCTGATTTTAGGTTCATGCAGATTTTCAGTTAATGGAATAATGAAAAAATATGACGTAATGGATAACAGTTCCTACTAGAAGATTCAGTGAAGTACTATTGACAAAAATGATCATGAATTATTCAAGAAAAGAGGAAAAGTACTGACGTGAAGACAGGAGTTTTTGCGCGTTAGTTCATATCAGCCACGATCCTCACAAAATAATTTGGTTATGGTTTCTCAATGCGCGAAATAATCCTGGTGCTCGTTGTGCAAAAAGCTCTCTTGAACTCAAACAACCTCCTGATGTAAATACATAATTTTAGCTCTGAAGAATAAGGGTGGGGAAAAATCAGATGAAATTCAATTAAATAGTATAGTAAATATCAATGGTAACCGACAAAGGCGAAAGTAATTAGTTAGTTAGGACGGCTTCTGAAATATTTGTAATGCAGTATTTATTGATTTCTAGTGAATGGAATTCTAAATACTGTGGTGGATGCTTGCTAATCATGATTCCGAGGCAGAGAATAACGTAACAGAACAGAGCGCGATGATAGTCGCCGGACTATATCACTTCCAAATCAAAACTAATCGGCGGTTGTTTCAAGAGCGGATTTGTTGTAATAACCTGACCTGCTTCCTCTTTGGAACCTTCAATTATTTGAAAACAGAGCTCTGAAATCTACAACTATTTTATTATTTGTCCTTCTATTGATCATCATATTAATTACATACACACTGATGATCCGATAAAACTTTAGCATAAGGTGGTTTTCCTCATTTTAATTCGTTTTTTAGCACGAAAACTCATGGATGGTCTGCATATCATACTATAAGATCCATGTTTATTAGCATATTTAGCGTTTCATTAACATAGATTACTGAGAAGCTCGTAAAATTATCTTTTCAGCAACCAGTTTCTTATGCGTTTTATGTTTGAAATAACAGAAATGCCCGACAGCGCAATTCCTCAATACTAACTCTTTTTTTCAAATTGATACATCGACATTAACAAAACTCAAAGGTTAGCATGGCAGGTTCTGCAAGTGAAATGGTTCATGTACAGGAATAACTCTTGTATAAAGTCGAAAAATAATTTCTTCTGAAATTTTTCTTGTGTCGAATGAGCTGGTTTGATATTGATTTTAATTATCTAGCTTCTTGGAAACTTTGATATTTTTATTCTTCTCAGCTATCAGGAACAAGACAGTTTCGTTGAAGGGCCAATCAAGCTATGCAAGCTGCCATTAATCAACCCCCTTCGAACATTTCATAATTTTAATTTCTGCGCGGTATTTCACTTACAACTTACAGAAAACTTTGGGTTGATATTTTAAGTGCTCTTTTCAAACTACGAATTTCCTGTATTTTTTATTCCGAATATATCAATGTGAAAACAATTAGATAAATATTTGATTGATTCGGTCTTTACTTAGTGGAAACTCATTTTAATTAAAAAAATGTATATGAGACAGTAATTTATTTCCACAAAAATGTTTGTACTACTACAACAATTGTTTCCGATGTGGCTTCTTCAGGTATTACATTGTACTGTCTACTGTCTACTGTCATTGTACAGACAGTACAATGTAATACCTGAAGAAGCCACATCGTGGTGAAACAATTGTTGTAGTAGTACAAACATTTTTGTGGAACTAATTTACTGTCTCATATACATTTTTTTAATTACAATTCGATATATATTACTATTCCTCAAGCTCTTGAGTATCCCTCAAATAATTTTAGGAGCTGACCCTATAAGGATATAATTTTATAGGTGAAATTGACCATCATCTGAATAATTTACAAAATTCGAATATGAATCACATTACTAGAACAAATAAATAATGCAAAATTGCAAAATACACCTAAAATTCAATAATAAAATCTTATAATTTTGGGATGAAATAAAGAGCTTATATTTTCAACTGAACAGGTTTTCTAGTCCTTCAAAGTATTAGTATTGGGATCAACACATAACCAAGATAATTAGGAATCAATTAGTTCTCTGAAGAATGGCGTACATTTTATTTGTAACTTTAGTGTTGCCTCCTTGGAAGTATATTTTCCTTCACGGATATTTTTTCATATAAGGTAATATTAACCGTTTAAGTTCTCAGTTTAATTATGTCACTGAATCTTCGAGAATATTCTTGATTGATCGAAAGACAGCAGTAACTTACTAAATCAATTTGTCTAGATTTGTAAACCAGGTGTTGGCATCCTGATAATTGAAATCATCGCCCATTGTTACAACAATATTGTCTGTACTGTATTTCTCTCTCATAACTCGAGTCTTTTCCAGAAAACTGTCAACCTTAAAAAGAAAATACACACCTAATTATTTTATCCATATTTTTGAACCAGGTTTCGGCATCCATATAGTTGAAATCTCCACCCATCGTAATCACAACGTTATCTGTAGTATAATATCTGGTCATATTTTTGGCATATTCCAAGAATTTTCCCACCTGAGTAAAACGTTCAATTATATTAAATAACATATCAAAATTCTCACACTTCCTTATTTTCTAAAACATTTGCTGAAAACATGCTTCTGTCAAGTTATCATATTATATGAAAGTTTGCAATTGGTGTGCATCCGAAATCAAAATAATGGAATTGATAGGTGCTATTAGATATTTACACTTTGAAGTTTGAATTTATCATTGCTTTCATATTTTAGGAACGCTAATCCTATTGCTTAAAAATTTTATTTATTTTTATTTATTATTAACATAATCTATAATCATATAGAACGTCATTTGGTTTATTAATTACCACTTGCATTATCTAGATTCTATAATATTTTCAGTAATGTCTCGAAAATGGCAAAACGACAACATTAAATGAAAACTGAAATGAGGAAGACATGAGAAAATGTGAAAGAAGCAAAAAAGTTATTTATTTAAAGGCTAGCCAATTAATATATTATTTGCTTGGTAGCAATTTTTATGGATTTTATATGAAAGATGTTTCTGCTAGAGAGGTACACCAAACAAAACTACTATATGAGTTTATTTATAATTAGAATACGTAAAGTATTGCTTGACAATGGGAAGAACCCTGTGTGGTTTAAATAGATAGAATATTTTGTAATCTTGCATTTCAATTGGCTAGGAGGATTAACATCGCTTAAATTGTATCAGATTAGCATATAAGACATTTTTAAGCTTGAGAAAAGAAATAGGAAGATCGTTTGCAAGAGCACTGGGTTTTAACTTCAACGAAATTATTCATTCATTAGAGAATGTAATGGAAGAAAAAACTGTTTAAATAAACGGATATTAATTATCGACGAATGTGGTTTCATTACAGTCCAGTTAAAATGACCTGAGGTTTTCTAACATAAGAAAAACTACAAACCGCAGGATTCTGCAGAACGAAGGTCTTTCGTGGCTCACGTTTTTTGTATGAGCGTCAGTAGTAATTATGTATCGTCTCATATTTTCTTGCAAGAATGCCAAAGAATTGATAAGGAAGGTACCTCAGCTCCTCTTGAGATTATTTTGTCTTCCATCCATCTGGAAGGATTCAAATCGGCATGATCGGACAAAAGTTCCATAATTTCATATATTATGTAAGACAAAGTGCCGAAAGCTCTGCTTACTGATTTTGGGCGAAGCACATACATACCACACCCTAAGCTCAGATGTCATTGTCACTGCTTAGGGAAACAATGTAACTTTACTGTGCTTACCACCTCATACAACGCACACGATGCAGGCGTTCAATAAATCCGTGATGGGGTCCTTGAAAATCTATTAAAATGAAGGAATTCACCTATTCCTGAGAAAATATAATCGTCCAGTAACTCATTTTGACATGAGGAACCTGCTCATTCGAAAATCCAAACTGGTGAAAAGACACTCAAGAGATTCTGACAAACGACTCCTAAATTTTCATGCAAAGTTTCTTCTGAACGAATTGTTTGATGGCGATAAACAAAAATGGGAAAGTAGTCGTTGACTTTGAAAATCAGATACATCAGGCGTATAATTCCGAAGGACATACCTGGACCACCAGTTTTACCTCAAGATATTCTTCGTATTCCTGTATATATATATATATATATATATATATATATATTTATATAAATATATATATATATATATATATATATACATATATATTTATATAAATATATGAAAATCAGATACATCAGGCGTATAATTCCGAAGGACATACCTGGACAACCAGTTTTACCTCAAGATATTCTTCGTATTCCTGTATATATATATATATATATATATATATATATATTCATATAAATATATATATATATATATATATATATATACATATATCTTTATATAAATATATGAAAATCAGATACATCAGGCGTATAATTCCGAAGGACATACCTGGACAACCAGTTTTACCTCAAGATATTCTTCGTATTTCTGTATATATATATATATATATATATACATATTATATATATTTATATAAATATATATATATATATATATATATAAACATATATATTTATATAAATAGGAATAAAACAGGAATACGAAGAATATCTTGGGGTAAAACTGGTTGTCCAGGTATGTCCTTCTGAATTATACGCCTGATGTATCTGATTTTCAAGGTCAACGACAAATTTCACATTTTTATTTACCGCCATCAAACAATTCGTTCAAAAGAAACTTTGCATGAAAATTTAGGAGTCGTTTGTCAGAATCTCTTGAGTGTCTTTTCACCAGTTTGGATTTTCAAATGAGTAGGTTCCTCATGTCAAAATGAGGATAAAATGAGGTTCCAACAAATAGGTCGGATCAATTTGTGGTAAATTACACTAGCTTCTTGAGGTGCGGCTGAAGGAGAAACTTGAATAGCCCTATCAAAATAGAACTTCTAAACCACTGCAGGAAGAGGGAACTTATTGCAAAACGCCGAAACCTAAAGGAGACAATATCTCGATTTCTCACGATCTTACCAGAAATCAGAGAGGAGATCATAGAGTTTTGAGGAAATTCTTGGCAGTGGAGAGACAGAAGAGTACTGATTGCTTCATTAGGGGGGATAAAGTTGTTGTGAATGATAGTAGGTACACTTCTTCTGAGTTAATAAGTAGGGAATCAAACGTTGTAAGAACGCCAAGCAGCGTTCCATCAACTCCTACTCGGAAACTTTTGTTTCGGAGCGAAAGTGTGGAGGAACCTAAAGGTGAATCCAGCGTTCGAGCCGACTTGAAACCGGGAGAAGCTGCCCTGCGAGTGGAGACCAACTCAAAAGTATCAGCCGGTCGGGTGCCTCCTGGAGATTCCAGGGGCGGATCTGGATCGGACCGGGTACTCCAGCTTACGAGGTCGAGAATAAACTCCCAGAGGAAAAAAAGATGCCTTATTTTCTTGTGAATGCTGAGTTTTGTTTTCTGTTGGGCGAATAACTGAAACTTTTCAAACCGAATGGATCAGTTCATCAGGATGTGGAGTATGTCCCGTTTGGGACAGTGGTGGCGGATTCTGTGGCTGAAATCGAAGACATTTTTCATGCATCTTCTGAAAGAAATGAGTTCAAAATATTCCACCAGAATATCAGAAGCATCGCGAAAAATTTTGATGAACTGAAAATTTACTTACATCGGTTGGCTTTCAAATATGATTGCATTATATTAACAGAAACCTTTAGTGACCTTGATCCAAACTTATATCAGTTACCAGCAAACCGTCTTCTGCATAACGAGGGTAATGCTGGAGAGAAATTTGATTGTATGAAAAATAATTGTCAGCATAATGTATCTAGAAAGTTGTATTTTGAACTTAGTTAATTTAACAAAATAAACTCAATTTTAAACTACACATTTCTATATACAGGTATGGAAAAGACAGTCGGAAACATAGGAAATCCAGTGTTAATCTCAAGACGCCCACTGAAGCAGTGGAAGAATCAAAAACTCAGCGCGATACGACGATGAACAAACAACTGATCTCTCTCAATGGTAGTGGGGAGTGAAAACAGTCTGCACAACCTTTCGATCGAAGCATCAACACTGCGCACTGACATTGAGGGAGAACAATAAATTATTCGTCATCGTATCGCGCTGAGGTTTTGATTCTTCCACTGCTTCACTGCATTCTTGATCAACACTGAAGAACAAGTAAGCTTCAAATATATTGTTCTCTAGAAATTATAAGAAAGCATTGCTCATCTCTTTGCACGATTCACATTTGGTCTTATTAGAATAATATCCAAAGAATATGCGTTACCAGATACGCAAAGTCAAGAATTCAATTTTTCAGTGAAATCGATCTGGTTGAATATTTATCTTGGCAGAATATTTATAATTAGGTAATCACCTATCGGATTTTTCTATTATTACCTTTAATTTCAACTAATCGATGCTGATATTGATGCTATTTGATTTAGCTGCGCTGTTTTATCTTTGGTTATATATCGGGCTGTAATGTAAGGTGAAGAGTTCAAGGATTTGTTTTCGCAAAGAATAACAACCGCACATCGAAATGAAGCCTACTGAGTTAGTACAAGTTAACGGGTTGTGATATTATGAAATGAAATAACATGTCCTGTTAGTTAGCAAAATTTCAAAATGCATTATCAAACTCTGAGTGCAAACTCAAGCATGAAAATTGTATAGCCATGTATATCTGATATTCTTTATGACCTGTCAACTCACTTAATCAACTTGTCCAAGTTTTTGTACCAAGTATTGGCATCCTGGTAAGTGAAATCTTCACCCATGGTGATAATGATATTGCTTGTCGAGTAATTTCTGGATACATTAGCAGCGTAAGCAAAGAATTCATCAACCTAATAATAGACCAGAACTTTTCCATAATTACGAATATAAATTTAAATTATCGAGTAAATTGCTCAGATAAAATTTCATCCAAGGATCATTGCTATGTTTGACATTATTCATAATCATAAGTTGAATTGAATTAATACATGTTAAACGTTGCTTGTTGTGTCGTACTTCAGTACTGGGCAAAATATATAAAGCAAACTGTCCTTGTAATGAGAAAAACTTGGCCCAACATGTGAGTAGAAACAAATGAAAAAACAGTATACTGAATAGTTTATCATCGAATGAATTTTCAGAGAACCGACAGACCAATATATAATTCTGAAGGAAACTTGCAACTCGCAAGTAAGTCGATAAGTCATATGGTCAAAAGTAAGATCATAAAAAAGACAAGCTTTCTTGCAACCTAACCTTGATATTGCGAGTATCGCACTGCAGCGCCGGACAAAGCGCTATGAGAAAATATGGCTGAGCATGTGACTAGGCTCAGATTGCATCATACAAATATGCTCTTATTAACTAGTTTTTCATCGAAAAAATCCTACGGCAATCGACAGACCTGTATATTATTATAATATATTATTCTGAAGCGATCTCGCAACTTGTAACTCAATAAGTGAGAAAGTCAAGACTATTGAAGAGATTAGCTTTTTGGCAACCTAACCTAATTGTTTGGAAATAATATCATATTTAATTAATATAATCTAAGAATGAATATGGCATTCAATTTATATGAAAACTCCAAATTTTCAAGGTTTCATTTTCATGGTAATAAACATTGTCGATATTTTAGTTTTGTTCTCGAAAATATAGATCGAAGCGTTACAGATTGCCTTGACAACGTATCTGCTACTAGTTTAAATGATGAAAACCAACTCTGAGATAATAAATCCCTGGAAAAAACCAAATATATCTAATGAAATTTGTCCGGTAAGTTCTCTGGTCTTCAGTACGACACTGAGCGATACATACTAAATCCACTTGAACAAAAGGTTTTTGAATGATTGTTAATTTAAAGAAGTGGAGTTTCACTGGACACTTCAAGAAACAGAATCGAAACTAACTAGAGAATTGTTCCGGCTCTGAAGCGAGTTTCTGATTGAAGCTGAAAGCTTTATCCAAGTTATTGAGTCAAATATTTTCGATTTAAAAACAATTTTTCAATATCTATTAGTCTTATTCACAGATAATTATAGGTACATGAATTGAATAAACAAAATTCAAAAAATTTCTCAACACAAATTCATATTCATTTAGTAATTATTTTGAATGGAAATAGAAATTTCAAAATTTTTTATGATATCCATTTTTTGCTAAATTTTTTGTTTAAACAAATAATTCCCGGGAATTCTCGCATTACATAAAATATTTTTCTCAGAATACATCAAATCATATCAATAAGTCAACCAATAAGGTATAATAATAAAGATCCATACCCTTTGGTCTACATTGTAGTCTGGACTATGAATATCGTCTATAATCGGTTCATCTGAACACAAAATGTCAAAGCAAAATCCACTGGGTGGACTGTATGTATTGTACATTACTCCCGTGAAAAGATGTGCTGCTTCACCTGAAAATGATGAGAAATAAATATTTGGAGAGAAAATATGAAACAATATTTTAGATACGCAGATATGGATGTTTCAATGCCTCCCGCCATATCTTCAGTACAATGATGCAATGCCGATGATTGCAACATCCACATCCCTATATTCGCCCTGCTTAGGGCGTCGTTTTACCAAACAATAGCACCATCTAATGCACGCAAATACATATATGCAGCTTACCTCAGCAAGTCAATTCAAGAAGTGAACTGTATTGCTGATTATTTCGAGAGTTACAAACGAAGAAATATTCCTATGTTCAACTCATAACCTATTAAACTAAGATACAAATAATCAGAATTTCTCTCAAAATTAATTGATTAATAGGGTGGATATTTACTCCGAAATGTGATAAGGAGTACGAGCTATGGTAAAGAGAAAGTTTTTGATTTCTTCGTCTGTAACGCTCGAAGTAATCGGTAATACATATATTTTACTTCTTGAATAAGGTTGATGAGGTAAGTGTTGAGAAAAATAAGATCAATACTCGATGTTGTAACGTCATGTCAAAGACAGACGATTTCTATGCTCATAGTAGAACTCTAGTAAGAATAGGTTACAAATTGTAAATTGTTTTTCCACGTTTAATCTGAAAAATCATAAGTTCAAATAAACAAAATAATATTGAACTCTACCTATTCTTTCCCAAAAATCCAAACAAGTTATGAGCCCAGTTTATGGCAAGTAGAGTTCAAAGGAAGAAAGTGTTCGATTTGCAACGAAAATAATCGCTGGTTACTCATCATTCACGGCTATTTGAAAATTGGGAGGAAGGAAGAATTACAGGAGAGGGAAGTTTGCTATGAAAGCTGTACTTGAATTGGACGATTTCTGGAATGTTGTAAGTGGCATCGAGAAAGACGAAAAGAAAGACAAAAAAGCACTTTCAAAAATCATATTGTCCATCGACAAAATCAATTACTCCCATGTTAAATCTGCAACAACGGCAAAGAAAGCCTGGAAAAGTCTGGAAAAAGCATTCGAGGACTAAGGTTTGACAAGAAAAGTTGGTCTTTTAAGGTTACTCAGCAATACCAAACTGAAAGAGTGTAAATCCATCGAAGAATATTGTCATACAATAATATCGACTGCTCACAAGTTGAACCAGATGAAATTCAAAGTCGAGGATGGCCAACATGTCAGTGGGAATGGACAAAAACTTCAAATCAACATTGCCACCATGTGTGTCATTTATCGAAGGAAAGCAGAGTAGGCAAGCGTTCCAAAAAAGAGAAAGACGGTCTTCAAAACCATTGGGAATGGTGAATGTGGTCCCATGAAGATGTCTTCGATAGGTGGCAGTAGGTATTTTCTGATATTGATTGATGACTATACAAGGTATGTTCATATCTATTGTTATCTGAAAAAAGTCAAGTAGTAGAAGCTTTTAAAGAATATAAATAATTGGTAGAAAATGAAACTGGATGTAAGATTAGGATTCTCAAAACTGATAACGGAACAGAATATGACAAAAGAAACATGAAAGAAATTTTGAAATCTTCAGGAATCATTCATAAAACAACCATTAGAATAGTCCACAACAAAATAGCGTGAGAGAGCAAATGGAACCACAGTTGAAAAATCGCGTACCATATTGTTAGAAGCAAACTTACCTAAGAAATATTGAGTCAATTCCGCAGTATTCCTGTAGATAAGTAGATACTCCGACAAAGGCAGCATTGCCTCCTTATGAAGCTTGTCATAACAAAAAGCCAAAGTTAGTTCACTTAAGAGTTTTTGGTTGTGAAGTAATGTCACCCCTATACTAGATGTACTTCGACAAAAATGGGATGCCAAATCAGAAAAAATGATCTTCATATTTTTGGAAGACAAGAAGGGGGGAGAAGAAATGGAAGAAATGAAAAGCGATACAAGTACGACTTGGGTAACCAAAGAGGAAAACGAAGTATTCATTGAAGAATCTCCTGCTCATGAAGAATCAGAGCAAGACACGCAAAGTAGCATAGATGGAAACGAGGATAACATGATAACAAATTAAGGAGGTACAACTTCAAGTAGGGAAAGAATAGTCAACAAATCATAATACCTTGAAGATTATGAAATTTACGCTATTTATAATATAGCTCACTCAGATGATTTTCAGACATATGAAAAAGGGAAAAAGGATGAAAACTGGAGAAAAGCCATAGAAATTGAATTGAAATCTCACAAGTATTTACAGACTTGATCAATATATGATTTACCAAGTATCGGGTGTTTTTTTAGAGTGATGGAACTTTCGATAGAAATAACTGTGATTTGACAGAAGGTAGAAGCCATGTTGTTTTAACATTTCTGTTCAGTAATCATTGACAAATTATCATGAAAAGACTCACGCCGCAATAACATTCACAAATTGTTGGAATTCATTTTCAAAATCAGTGTTCTATTCGCCAAACTTATAGAAATAAATGAATAAATAATAAAAATATACAAAATAATTTTAAGAACTTCTCAAAAGTAATTTATCTAAATATATTAAATATTTCAAATAAATTAGTTTTTGAGAAGTTCTTGAAATTATGTTGTATATTTTTGAGAAAGATTTAGTTTTCATAAATATAAGATCAGAAAACTGAACATTTTGTATGAATTTGAAGTTGAAATGGTCTTATCTGAATTCTAATTATTTTTTGAGGATTTGCTACATGTTTTGAGAGTTTTTGAAGTAATCTATTTATATATATTAAATATTTCAAATAAATTAGTTTCTGAGAAGTTATTAAAATTATGTTGTATATGTTTGAGTAATATTCAGTTTTTATAAATATAGGATAAGAAAAATAAACATTTTTTAACAAGCAGAGCTGCGTACGCTTGTCTGAAGAGTTCAGTGCGCATGCTTGGAACGAAACAAAAAACATTTATTTATTTATTAATTTTAATTGACAGTTTATATTCGTTGGTTTTTTCTCAATTCCATTTGATATTGTATAATGAGTTTCGATTTTATACGTCTGTTAAATATAAGCATTGCTTATTAGACATTCATTTAATTCTTAAAGTTTCTTCAATAAAAATTTTCTGGAATTAAAATTGTAGAAAACTAACAGATTAAATCTGTTTTGATATTCAAATTTTAAAACGATTTCTACGTTCATATTGTGTACTTTCTCCCAGTACCTATTTTCTCAATAATAGTCATTTAGTTCTAGTACTGGCACACTTTTGAAAGATACGTGAAAATTATTCCATGACGAGTGGTCTAGTTGTTATCGAGATTTAAAGGTTAAGTGTGGCTACATTCGTTCTTGTTTAAAAGATGGATGAAAACGAGTTTCGCGTTTTACTGAAACGGTGGTTTCTAACGAAAGAAAATACAAATCAATCTCAGCAATGACTTGAAAATTGTTACTGGGAAAGGTGCACATTGAAAACAACCATTTGGTGATGGTATAAGGATTTTGAACGCGGTTGAAAAACCTACGAAAACTTGGAAGTCCAAGTGAGCTGGATACACCCAAAAACATACAAAAATTCGAAAATTGTTATATTCAAACGTAAAGTGACGTTACAAGAGATAGCTGCCGTCGTGATGATGAAAATTTGGATACGAAAGAAGTTTTTTCGAGTGAGTGACGCGTTTGCTTACAGAGGAACAAAATAACAACAAATGGATGATTTGGATCGCCGTTTACATCATGTTTACGCATGATGAAAAGGATTTTTGGCCGAGTGGTGAAAGCAAGCCAACGAATCCAAAGACACCACAGTCAGCAGGCAAGATCGTGATTTCTGTATTTTGGAATACGTACGGAATTTATGCTCAAAAACTTTCTTCCGAAGGCACAGACTATCAACAGCGAGTACTACATTGCTTATTGTAACGATTGGATGACGCAATCAAGCAAAAAAGCTTCAACATGACCAAGAAAAAAGTGCTGTTTCGCCATGATGATCCACCGATACAGAAGACGCTGAAAACTATGGTGAAATTTAAGGATTAATGATTTGAATTATTTTCACACTTCCATCTGATTTCAACCTATTCGGAGGTCTAAAAATGATGCTCCGAGGAAAGAGATTTAACTCCAATAATAAGGTTATAGCTGCAATTTGAGCAAAAAATATTGTTCTATAAAAACGCATCGAAAGTTAAGACAAACGACTACGTTAATGAATAAAGTATATATATATATATATATATATATATATATATATATACATATATATGTGAAAACACACATATATATATATATATATATATATATATATATACATAAATATATACATATATGTGTGAAAACATATATATATATATATATATATATATATATATATATATATATATATATATATATATATATATATATATATACATAAATATATACATATATGTGTGAAAACATATATATATATATATATATATATATATATATGTGTTTTCACTGGTAAGCCCCGGGGCTTAATGACCCAGGGGTTATTTATGATCTTCATTCTATAGGTAGTACGTGGCTCTTTCCCCAAGTGACTACTTAGTAGTCTCCACAGTCTGCCCCCAGAGGCAGAAAGTAATAATAATAAGGATTACGCCATATCATCGCGAGAAATGCGAACCCCTCCGAAGAGATGAACCCACCAGCTTCCAGTTTGGGCTTCAGTTCGAAAACCTACAACCATATGACTGATAGCAACGAAGCACTATCTAATCTTTACTGGCTATGCATTATCAGTACCCGAGTTGTTTGGGACGCAACTCATACGCTGGAAGGGCTTCTTATCTATCCACTATCAATCCTGGTACGAGCACCGTCAACAAAGCCTGTACGTCAAGACCCACGAATCCATGTGAAGTCTTTCGATTGAACCTGGCGTCAAGCACCAACGGTATAGCCGTTTCGTCGACATCCACAAACCCTGAAACGTTACGCATTAGATCCAGGTTCAGGACGAGGCCGTTCAAACCATCAAGTCCCGCTTAACCCTGAGTCATTTCATGCGAATATACCGAACATGGGAGTCTGCGAGCAGATAAATGGAATATCTCCCTAGTCCAGTATGCGGACTTTCAACCACTACCCCCTCGAGTCCAACACCAATCGGGTTGCCAGGTGATACAAGTACTACCTGTGGGAATCTACCCTCCCGAGGTAAAGCAGTATGCTACATAACGCACTCGGCTATTGGACAAATAAATCCGGAGATGTACTGTAATAGGGTAGAGTACGCTAGTTTTAAGGGAGATGCCCTGTGCTGCGACGGACTTCGTGCACTCTATAGGCGGTATATTGTACATTGTATACAGGTAAGGAAAATCATTTACGGAATATAGGATTCACCATGCATTTACGAGAGGAGCTCTTATGCCAGTCGCCCAGCACTAAAATAACTCAATTATATGGCTCTTTGAATCTTCCTCCATCCATTCGCACTGTCTAGCATTCCTCTGCAAGCTGAACTCGGACTCTACATCGTCAGTACGAAAATATTCGAGCGAGTGTGTGCGTCTATCTTACTGGATGGAAGGCTGTTTAAGACATTTCTCAGCATGTGAAAAATTTATTTGTTGATATAAATGCAATCAATACATGATTGCTATTCTGAGAATAATTGTTTAAAATATTTTGCCATAACAACTTTGAAAATACAATGAATTTCATGAAATAAAATGAATTATGATGAAATAAAATAAATTTTACGGACATAAACAAAATCTGATAAAAAAATACATTCTAAAAATCAAAAGAAAACCACTGATCTGATGAACTAAACAAAAGCCAAATCTATTATACAGAGATAATCTCATAAATCTAAGTAGATTTGGCTCAATGTTGCCACAAAGTTGAATAATTTTCAACATTAATTCATCAAGATTTGAAGCTCTGCCGAAGTCATGTTCATAGATAGATGCTTTCAGATATTCCCAAAGAAAATTATTCGAGGTTCGATTTCTGGAAGTAGATTAATGACGCGTCCGCAAGAACTTCTGACCCCAGATCCGTGCTTTTCGATTCCTAAGGGTTTCATTATTGAATTCGAGATTGTTTTTTTGCTCTCATTCTGAATTATGGATGGGATCAAATCAGGAAAAAACACAAAATGAATGACGAATAGAGTATGTGGTTGGCTCTAGGTGAAACATAAAAACAACCTTATTAAAAAAAATCGCACAGTTTTTGTTTCACAATTTATTCAGCATCTTGACACGTGTTTCGGTCTTTCGACCATTCTCAAAGCAGTACAAAAAGGACACTGGATTCAAAATTGAAAGGGTTCTCTTACTCCACTTAGGACATCAGTGTATTTTTAAGACGCATGGAAATAACAGCATCCAATATAGGAGTGTTGCCAAAGAGAAGTTGGGAATTTGTTAAATTCTCCTTTTTCTCAATGATTATAAATATAAGAAAAACAAATATTAACTTCCGCTATTTTATT
Organism: Megalocaria dilatata; assembly: GCA_034642435.1. Lineage (NCBI taxonomy): Eukaryota > Metazoa > Arthropoda > Insecta > Coleoptera > Coccinellidae > Megalocaria > Megalocaria dilatata. The sequence goes on from CM067854.1 coordinate 94,605,556, forward strand.
TATTTTCACGATAATTGTCCCGTCATATCATGACTCCATCAATGTATGTGCTTTTTTGATTGAAAGAATCTTTAAATAGACTATCGATTTACCCTTATTAACATTATATAGCAAAGTGACATCTTTCTCATAAAAAAAAAATTATTATTTTCTATACAATGTTCTGCAAAACCAGTTGATTATTTTGCAAAACCAGAAATCAGCTAGTTTTGCAGAAGATTGTATTGAAAATAATCTTTTTTAATTAAACAAATGTCACTTTACTATATAACGATAATGAGGGTATATTGATGGACTATTTGGAGATTGTTTCAATCAAAAGAATTATTAAGAAAGAGGAGAATTCAACAAATTCCCAACTACTGCTTGGCAACACCCCTACATTGGATGCTGTTTTTTCCATGCGCCATAAAAATACACAGATGTCCTAAGTGTAATGAAAGAACCTTTTCAATTTCAAGTTAAATTCCTTTTTGTAATTCTTTGAAGGTTCGTTCGAAAGACCGAAACACCTGTCATGATTCTGAATGACTTGTGAAACATAAAATGTGTGAATTTTGTTGTGAAATAAAATCAAACTAAAAAAGCTGAAAAAACTTGATTTGCAGACAATCAAGAGGACAAAATTAGCGATAAAAATTTGTACCATTGCATCTAGATGAATTTTTTGCTCTGGATATTTAAATTTGATGAATTTATTAGGACCAATAATGCAGAGATTCGTTTTTCCACTATTCGATTGCGTTCCTGGAATTTTTTCAATCTCGATTTTTGCTTTTAAATCCATCAGATAACTAATCCTAGGAAAAATGATTAGAATCGTTTGAATATTTTCGAAGTTAAGCCGTTTGAAATTTTGTCAATCTTCACGAAACATCCTCCGAAAAAAGCCCTGAAGTTATTTTCATACTATTTCTAAATCGCACACTCGTTTCCTTCAGTTCCACTGGTCCTACTGTTCACCCGACACCTTGTAGATGCCTCCTTACGTTTATTAGAGAGTAACTATGACTTACAGCTATGTACTCCTATTCAAAATAAGGCCGGAAGCTTCTTTACATTGTGAAACTTTTCAGATCACACACTTACTATTTCCTAATAAAATAATTATTTGAGAGAATGTATTGCTATGAATTTTTGTTAATGAATTTTGTAATATTTATTATGATTAATTTTAGGAAAATTTTAGATTTTAGATACTTTTTAGTAGTTATATTTTTAACCCAAGGGGGTTGCTAGTCCCCTACTGGGCGCCTCCTCAGGTGGCGGATAGAGGAAAGCCTCCCAGATATGGGTGGTACCGCTGAAATCAAATACTCGGGGTGCACCAAAACTAGCACCGTAGTGTCTGTCTCAGATTGAGCAACTGCAAACGACATCTGCTCCATATTAGACGGCTGATGAAATCCTCCTTGTTAGGAGTTATGTCATCAGGCCTTAGAATCCTGTTACACGTAAAACCAAAGGGTAAATTGAAATTGAATTCAGAATGAAATAAAATTTGAAAACTACCCGGGTGGAAATCCATACCTCTACTGGAAGGAACCCCATCGGATACGGGGCGGGTAGTTCTGCAAATGGGAGCCAGGACCCAAATTTAATTCTCAACCAGAAACACAGAAAAGGAAAAAAGGATAGAAGGAAGATAGGTTTTGAAGCATGGAATGTGCAGGTTTGGAGAACAAAGACTTACGACATTATTGAGGAGTTTCAAAACTGAAATATCGACATACTCGTCATGAACGAAACAAAAAAGAAGAGGAATGAATCTGAAATAATTGGCGGGATCTTGTATTGTTGGAGTGGAATCAGAAAGGAATAAAGGGCGGAAGACGGAGTCGGTATATTGATCAAAAACAATCTGATACAGTCTATTCTGGACTAAAAATGATGGAGAGTGCAAGATGTTGGACGAGTCGATAGAGGAAATGTGAAACTGGATAAAAGACAAGAAAGAAATTTATAAAAGATGGTTGAGCACACATAGTTCGGAAGATATTGAAAAATATATAGAAAAAACAAAGAAGAAATAAGACTAGATGCTAAAGAAAAAAACGAAATGTGGAAAAAGAGGACTATACGATCTCTACAACGGAACACTAAAGAAGGGCTCAAGTGACATGCATTCAAAACAACTGATGGGAGGACTACTACAAAGATCTACTAACAGAAAAACAACCTATGTTCGCCAACACACCTACAACATCAACAACCTAAACCAGAGACTAACGGAAGAACCACTTAATGTCACACTAGACGAAATTTAAAAAATAATTAAAAATCACAAAAACAATAAATCTTCTGGAACCGGTGGCATTAACCCAGAGGTATTCAAACACGGATGATACGGAATACGTTTGAAAGGGCCATAAATGGGAAAAGTCTGCCTTCAGAATGAATGGAATCCTATGTAACCTCGATTTTCAAAAAAGGCGACAGAAGAAAATGTGAGAATTATAGAGAAATAAACGTTATATCTGCAATGGGTAGAATGTTTGGTAGACTATTGAAGGGAAGATTGGAAGGGAATATAAGAACCAAGATTGAAGAAGACCAGGCTGGCTTCACAGCGGGAAGATCATTCCAGGACCATATGTATATAACAACTCAACGAAAAAGAGATAGGCAAGAACAGAGCGGTACATATAGCCTTCGTAGGTCTGAAAAAGTCCTATGACTCTATACTTCGTACAACGATTTGAGAACTAATGGAGAAACTTGACATACTGTACAATCTGATAGCGACAACAAAAAAATTATACTATGAGGACTTAGTGTCAGTCAAACTGGGGAAAAGGCTAAGAAGAAGCTTTAGAACAACCAAAAGTCTACCTCCCCCCCCTATTCAAGTTATTTCTAGAAGTGGCACTAAGGCCTTGGAAGCAGAAATGTCAAGGTATGGGAATACCTGTAAAGAACGGACACCCTCAGCTTCACCGATGATCAGGTGATCAGTTATGGCACAGAATGAAAAAGACCTCAGCTTCATGGTGAGAAAACTAGCCGAGGAATACGAAAGAAATGGCCTGGAAGTTAATTTCAATAAGACAGAGTACCTGTCAGCTGCTACAATAGAGACATAGAACTAGATGATAGGACCAAAATAAATGGGTGCAAGTCCTTCAAATACCCAGGCTTTACTATTTCAAAAGAAGGAACAACTGTGGAGGATATAAAAAAAAGATTGCAGCAAACCAGGACGTGCATTAGACAGCTTAATGGCATATTGTGAGATAACCATATAATAAAAACAACAGAAAATAATATTCAGTACCATAATCAGGAGTATTATCACATATGGGTCACAAGACTGGGTGGTAAACAAATGAGAACAGGGTAAGATGTTGGCCACGGTAATGGAATGCTGGAGAAGGTGCGCTAAGAAGACCAGACTGAACCGAATACCAAATAAGGAGATAAGAAGAAGGATATAAGTGGAGGACGACATACTTACCTATATAGAGGAAAAACATTTGGAATGGTTTGGAATGGATAGGCGGATATATCGGATAACAGACTGGAGTCCTTTGGGAAGGCGAAGACGGGGAAGACTCATTCAGAGATAAGGAAGAAATAATGAATTTATACACGGATGATCGAAAAAGTATTCATACTGAAATTTTAAAAGTGAATTCTAAAAAAATGCGAAAAAAGATATATATATATATATATATATATATATATATATATATATATATATATATATATATTGTCATGGTATTTACAGTTAAAATAAATAATTACATAAATATATTAAGGAAAAGACTCACCTTTGTATATAAGTTGACTCGTTAGAGTATAACCAGAGCAAAATTCATTAAATAATATCCATTCTGACAGAAATATTAATAATTCAATTTGTAAAATACTCACAAGCTAAAAATTATGAAGAAAAAGCATATTCAGGATACATAACGACTAGTCGATTGAAAATTCTTTGAACGGTAATAAAAAAACAGTACTCTTGTTGACAGTTAATAAATAAAGTTCACAGGGAGATTTCAATTTACAATTATTCAATGTAAAAACAGCCTAAGTTGCTTAAAATAGAAGTAATTTGAATTTAGAGATCCAATTTAAAATTGATGAAGAATTTGTTGAAAAGATTTGTTATTATAATGAATCACATATAAACTTTAGTGAAATTGTTGACAAAGAACAAGCTAAATTAAATATAACTCACCAGAATGATGTAAATAGGACACATTTGATCAAAATTCACTTAATTCAATGAAAGATAACATCTACGTTAGATATTTTCAAATGATTAATGTAACAGAGATCCTTCAAGATGTTTAGGCATCAATAGTATTGTAATAGCATCTAAGCTAAAGAAATTTAATCAATTTCATTAGTAATATTAAGTATTTTATAAGTTATAAGCATTAGAAGTTAAAAATTGTTAAATTTTGACACTTGAAATACTGTACGAACGAAAAGCAAGACTTTTACTGTTCTGTTTAACATGAAACATACATCAAAATGTAGTTTAAAAAATAAGCTAATTTTCAAAAGTAACTTGAAACCAGGAAATATTGTAAATTTTGTAAAATCATCAAAAGCATCATTTTTATATAATTTTGACAGAAGCTAGTAAGCTTTGATATTCAACTTTTCTTGAAAACTATAAATAGGACAGACACAGAAAAAATCGGCAGTCTCCAATTAATAGCAGAGCAGAATCCTTGTCGGTCCGTAATTTAAAAAGTGCCAAAAAAGTAACATCATCTAAAAAAAGAAGATTATTTGATTATTGTGAATGGAAAGTGAATCCAGAAAATACATTACCTGAATGTGAATGGAAAAATCCCACATAGAAATCAAGTTTCAAACGAATTGGATAGATCGAAGAAAATCAACAAAGTAGCCTGTGAATTTCAGAACACTCTAGAAGTGTTGTTTCCAACGAAACCAGCGTTATTCCTGAAAGAAGAGACAATAAAAAAAGAACAATCCTAAATTGATGAACAAACTTACCAAAGGTATTCAAATTCAATCCTGTTAATATTTCCACAAGAAGATTAGAAATAGCAATCATTGTTTACATTAGAATTACGTTAGGTTATTTAGATGAGGTTAGGTTAACATAGAATTAGATCTAGCTTATTGTTCACTGATTATAATATTTCAAATTACTTCCATAAAATATAATTTAAAAATTCAATCTTTTTAGAAAATTCAAATTGAATCCTCCCTCAAATATTGAATCAGATTTAATAATATTTTAATTTCAATTATTCAAAATTATAATATTAAGAGCTAGCCGGAATCATAGAATACAGCAACTAGATACAAGGGTGATCTAATTAGTATTCATACACTAAAATTTCATTAATATAATAACCATAACAATATATATATATATATATATATATATATATATATATATTATTACAACAGAAATAAGAGTAAAGGTAAACCTATAAACTCAAAAACAAAAATAAAATGAAACTGGGAAAGTACTTGAAAGTAAAATAACGGCACAAAACTTGCGTGCCGTTAACGTGCAAAATTTCGTGAGGTAAACTTTCCGATCAACCCAATTTTTCAGTACATTGTAGAATGTTTGAGGCTCAATCTCATGAATGACAACTTCGATTTCATGTTTCAAGGCATCAACAGTTTCTGTTTGGTTGGTGTTACACTGATCCTTAACAGATCCCCACAAAAATAGACCTCCGTGGTGAAATGAGCTTAATCGCTAAAATTGATATTTCTGGGAAAATGGTCACTTCGCTATACCGACCATATATTAACCCCTTGAGCGAAGTGGAAACGGATCGGATAGTCACGAGGCTTTCCTCTCTGCACTATTTGAACTTTTTAAGACTTCATACCGAGGTCCCTATGTGAAATTCTCATCAGAGAAGTGCGAGAAATGTTCAGTTCTTGAGCTCGATGACGAGTTGATGTTGATGGATGTATGGCCACATTCTGGGCCACAGCAGCAATGTTTTCATGTCTGTTCACTTGACGAGAAAGTGAACGGGTCGTTTCATCAAGTAACGATCCAGTTTTCACGAACAAACTGATCCACAAATTGCCGTGAGGGCATTTCATTTCTACTGAATTTTCTACTTAAATTTCGAACAGGTTGGATAAAAGTTTTCAATATTTCCTGATTTGTTTCAAGCGTAAATCGGCTCATTCGTTGAAGTGAAATATTGAACCTTCCTGTAGAAATGCGAATAAAAGAAGTGTTGCCATAGTCGAAATAACTACTTCAAAATGCAAAATCGAGATGGCCCACTCTTTACTTTCGAATCATCTACTTTCAATCTCATATCTTCCTTCGGGTGAGTTTTGCGAATGATATTTTGATATTATGCCCTAATTAAGGAAGTACTTACTACTTAAGTATTCTAAATTTATGTTTCAAATGACGAGTGAAATTTAAAGAAATACACACCGCACATTCTCACCACTTAATATGTCTTTTAATAATTAAAACAAGTTGTAGAAATTACTATGTTTTACAAGCAATAAATTGATATTTTACACATTTAATTGTGACTCGAGTTTCGGGAATTAACTATCCCATCTTCAGGCAACTATTAATTGAATGTTTAAAATATCAATTTATTGGTAGTGAAATATATTAATTTCTACAACTTGTTTTAATTATGATGAACTACCAAATAGTAACTGCTGAAACCGTTCAGTATGTCTTTTCATGTAATGTCAATGGATGTTATAACAGTTATCCAACAATGGTCTCAGGGGGCCATAATAACTCTATACTGATCCTCTGAGATAATCATTCAATGTAATAATGTAATCACATTATTTACGATAAATGTGTTATGGAAGTGGTTGTTGCTTTTTATCCTTCTTATTATATTTCTTGAATTGCAAATTTAAGTTATGTATTGAAAAGCAGATCGATAAAAGCAAAATTAATTTGTTAAATGATTTTTATCTATATACTTTAGACTTTCATGAAAATTATAGTAAATTCTCTTTTCTTAAATGTGGATACGATATCAGTTTTTCATGCTACTGGTTGCCTAACTTTAGTGAGCGATTACAATTACATCTCACCTAAATTATCGCTAGCTTTCCAAACAACTTCTGGTGTACGAGTATTAAATCTATTTTCCTTGTCTTGGTAATCAATTCTTCCCAGAAGAAGTCCATCAAAACCAAGTTGAGCAAATATTGAAGCCATTTCTCTACTGTGACCAAAAGGATCAATCTGCCATCCGAGTTTTGGTCGTCCGCATGACCCAAAAGTTTCGTTGAGTTTTCTGAAATGGAAATTAGTAACAACAAAAAAAATTTCAACAAAAATTTTTGGTTAGTACAAAGTAAGAGCCAGTAAGTCTGAAGACATTCGTGAAAGCAGAACGTAGAGTTTCGATGCTTCCCTTGGTTAATATGTCAATATGACAAATGTCTGCCGTTGCCCATAATTTATCTACAAAATCTAAAATGAAAATAACATAAAAAGAGGTTAATTCTTGATAGAAGGTATATAAAATTATTTAAATGTTTTAAAAATTTTTTAAAAAATTTTAAAAATTAATTGGAATTAAATATGTAGAAGGCTAATTTTTAAAATTTTTAAAAAAATTTTTAATCATTAAATATAATCTTTTGGAATTAAATATGTAGAAGGCTAATTTTTAAAATTTTTTTAAAAATTTTTACTTTTTCTAGAGGAATGAAGGGTAAGCGAATATTTGTTATTAATTGATGTTATATTTATTGAATATGAATATTTGAATACTGATGAAGCCAAGTTGATCTTAAAACTTGTTTTTCAGTAATGTTTTACATATCTTGAGTTTTTATATAAGGTACCTTGGTTAGATATCCAATAATATTGAATAGTCTAAGTAAGATAGTTTTATGATGAAATTCTTAAGATTATGTTGGATATTCTTGAAAGATATTGGTTTTCATAAGATTGACCAGCAGAAACAAAATTTTGTCTATTCAAAATGTTTAATTTATAGGATTTTGGTTAATAATTTTTATTTATTGGATTTTGTTATACCATTCGGATGTCTTACAATGAATGTTTATTTTATATGTCATGATATAAGTGGTACTTATACGACATTATTTTAATTTATTTTCAGAAGTTATAATCATTAAATATAATCTTTCGGAATTAAATATGTAGAAGGCTAATTTTTAAAATTTTTTTAAAAATTTTTAAAATATTTAAATAATAAAATGAAAATAGTTGACCTCGAGTTTCAAGTCCTTCAATTGGTCATTAGATGTTGGTATATTTAAGGGAATTCAAGAAATTAATATTCTGATCCTCTATACATTGTCACAACCTGATTTTTCATAAATGAAATCATACTATGTATAATAACAAACAAATATCTTTATATTTGTATTTTGTGTTCATAATCAAAACAATTTTTTCGAAATAACTATGTTTTATTATCTAGCTCTGCCAAAGCATATACTTTCTTGTGACTGCTGTTCCGAAGTATTATTTCACAATCGAACAAGTGTCCGATGATGGATGATTATGCCTACTAATGTTCTCAATGTTTCTATTTTTACTTAAATCTCAACCTGAAAATGTTATGCCTGTTATTGTTTCTCCAGGAAATTATTGAGCTTACGAACGATTACCGGATAACCTGACTGAGAGATAGAATTTGATTTAACCACGAATTATTTATCTGTAGGTCCAAAGTATTTGTTAGTTCAAAACTGTTTTCTCCTGGAAATTATAGAAGAACGTAATTCTTGATCAAATGATATGGGCTCCAGAGGAAACACCCAAAAATTTATTTCAAATCTGGCCAGTCTATCAGAAGAAGGTTCTGTAATTAATTTTTTTTTTTTTATAATTTGAAATAAGGTTATTCTGATTTTCACAAATTTTTATTGTTAAACTCACAACAATTGTTTCGCTATCACAGTAGCATCATCAGGCAAGATCACATTTTGAATAACTGTTATTCAAATGCTTATTCAAAGTTATTCAAAATGTGATCTTGATGATGATGCTACTGTGATAGCGAAACAATTGTTGTGAGTTTAACAATAAAAATTTGTGAAAATCAGAATAACCTTATTTCAAATTATTTAATATGGATTTTCACCAAGTAAGGACTGATACAATTCAAAGGTTCTGTAAATCAAAATAAGCGAGTGAATAATATTTCATTTGAGTGTATAGATAAATCTTTAATTCGCTTATTTATTCGGAAAACAGACATACAACAGGGAAAAATTTCCATCGAAGATCCATTTATACATTCAGATATTTACTAATTCAACAAGAATAAAAAATAATTTTGATTGCGCTCTTAAAGGTAAAAAGTTTAATGATAAAGACGTCTTCTCTCCGAACGTATTTATTTAAACGATCTACACATTCTCTGAACCGGTGAATTTTTATCGAAGATTGTATTAGATATACTAACTCTCCGATAACAAAGTCCCACTTCAACTCGTACTCGAAGGGACATGGAACGGAATCATTCCAACCTACTCGGGTCAATAAAATTAACTTAAAAAAATTTTTATTCAAAAAACTTTTAGAATTAAATTAATGTCTAAAACAAGCACCGCTTACATTTAAAAGACGTATATAATCGAAACTCAATATACAATGTCAAATGGAATAAATAAACCAAAAGATATACGAAAGTCATTAACATTAATAAATAAATATTTAAAGGAGACAAAATTTGTTTCTGGTCTTGCCTTCAGAACGCCATTTGCATCTTAAAAACATGATCACACTTAAAGGACCTCTCAAAGAATATAATTTATTTGAAATATTTAATATATTTAAATATTCGAATAAGTAAATTCAGAAATCTCTCAAAGCATGCACTATATCTTCAAAAAACAAATATAGTTCTAAGCAATTCCGTCTTCAGTCCTGAAATATATTCAAAATATCAAAATCAAAAAACTAACCTATATCAAACAACTCACCACGTGTAAATGAATAATGTTTCGAGACATAGATCATTCAAAATTTTTATTCAAAAAACTTTCAGAATCAAATTAATGTCTAAAACAAGCACTGCTTACATTTAATAGACGTATATAATTATATACGTCTATTATATAATTATATACGTCTATTAAATGTAAGCGGTGCTTGTTTTAGACATTCATTTAATTCTAAAAGTTTTTTGAATAAAAATTTTTTTAAATTAAAATTGTAGAAGATAAACATATATCAATTTGTTTTAATATTCAAATTTTGTTATATTTCTTCTATCAAGTAAAGGGCCTTTCTATTTTAATAAAATTAACCTCACATTAGCTTAAAACTAAAAATTAAATCGATTTTTATTCTCCTATGTTCGATCAAACGCTGGGATCGGATCCTATTTATCCCGACAGAGAATTTCGAAATGCTAAAATCCTACCAACTTATACTGAAGCTCCAAATCTCAACTTATGGATATTATAAATCGGGTTCTGAATATTTCCGGTAAAGTTGAGTTTCTTATAAATGAAAGCATAATATAATAATAGGTTGGGAAAAAAGAAATACATTATTTTTTCGGTATATGGCTGTAGTGATCGATATCTCGTAGAGTATCGGTCAAACAATTTCAGGTTTATGCTCATTGTCAAGGTGACATTTCAAACTAAAAAAATTATATTGCTATTTTTTGAATGGTTGATTCAGTTATGAGTAACAGGGTGTTGAAAATGGAAACCAACAAAGAGAAAATAGTTTTTCTTGGATAAAGACAAAAATGCAAGTCAAGCGGCTGAAATTGTGAAAGGTGTTTCTAGTCCCGTTACAGTAACAGCTAATTATGTGCATTTTGGTTTGAATCGATTCCGTTCAGGAATTTTTTATGATAAAGATGCACCTCGCACATGTAGGCCCATCGCTATAAATGTCGACAAAATCACAGGAATAATCGAAGTTGACTGGCACGCTAGCAGTCATATCAGCGCACAGAAGCTAAAGACTGACCATAAAACAGTTTTAAACGCAAAGCTGGTTTCAAAAAGAAGCTCGATATTTCGGTTCTACACCAAAAACATGATGAATCAAGTTTCTATCTGGGAAGACTTGGCCAAACGGAATGAAATCGGCCCGTTCTTTAAACGAGTGGTAATTAGGGATGAGAAATGGTTTACATATGAGAATATTCAGCGAAAACGATCGGGGTCAAAACACTGTGAAGCAGCTCAAACGGGGGCCGAACAAGAACTAACGGTCTGGAAGGTTCTGTTTATACTGTGGAACTTGAAAAGAATCATGTATTATGAGTTGCTTTCATATGGCCAAACACTAATTTCGTATCTCTACTGTCAACAACTGGACCGTTTGAAGCTAGCGATTGATCAGAAATGGCCAGAACTGACCAACAGAAGAGGTATTGTGTTTCATCAGGACAACGTCAGCCCAAAACGTATGAAGTGATTCACCAGAAACTCCATAAGCTTAGTTGGAGAGTTCTAATGCGTTAACCATATAGTCCGCACTTGGCGTCAAGCGATTACCATCTTTTTCTCGCATTGCAAAACTTCCTGGGTGATAATGAATTGGCACCAAGAGAAGATTGTGATAATCAATTGCAAGAGTTTTTCGCCAATAAAGACCAAGACTTCTCTGAGAGAGGCATTATGAAACTACATTTAAAATGACAACAAATTATAGAACAATACGGTACATATTTCACTCAAATATAAATATTCCGAATAATCCGCAACGTGTTAAATAAAGTCCACGCAAAAATAATGAATTATTCTCCCGGCCTATTAATTTAATGGCCTCCTCATCATCGAAGTTCTTACCCATTCGACACAAGAAACCTCAAGGCCTACTGCACGACGAGATAAGGTGATCAAAATAAAAGCCAAAGGCGATTTTTGTGTCAAAATTCACGCTTAAATGCCTGATTCTATGGACCTAACAGATACTAATATTATTCAGGAAGTACTGAAACCTTTTGCTCAAGTTATTTTGTGTGAACAATAGAAACACACTTTTATTAACTAAATTTCAATTTGGTTTGAAAACAATACTCGGAAAATGCACCAGATCCATCTACACCCTCACACAATTTGTAATTTCCATTATTTGCCGGAAAATGTTCAGATCGTCTGCATATGCGACAATATTTGAAAACGTACTTCAAGTCGATTATGAATATAATAAAAGCAAAGGTGCAAGATGTGATTCCTGCGGCACTCCCGATATTACAACAAATGGTTTTTTTAACCGTTCACATAAACAAGTTGGGTTCTATTATATAAATATGACACAACCAACTCAAGAGATTACCTAGGATGCAAACCGCGGAAAGTTTGTGAACTGAAAGACTGTAATCGACCCTGTCAAATACCTTACTAAAATCTGCATAGACACAGTCTACTTGAGATCGGTTGTCCAAAGCACTCGAAATAAATTCTACGGATCGTTTCAGAAAAAGGCATGTTGTTGCATTATTATTGATTTTAAATGATTCATCAATATATGAAGGACTATATCCTCGAGATGCTTGGTGAATTGATAATTTACAGACTCCGCAATAGTTTTTGACCGAATTCCTACGTCCAAGGCTTTTGTAAATTGGAATCAGGAGAGAAGTCCTCCAAAAGTCTGTTTTCAGCATGAAGTATTTAATCTGTCACGTGAGCTTCTTTATTATAACTTTTACAAATTTCCAGAAGTTTTTCGGATAAGACTCAACATTTTCTTAACAGATCCAATATTATAGTCTGGTTTGATGAGTACTTCAAATTGTCTTTTCAGCATCTATATCTTTTATAATAACAATTATATACGAATCTTTTAAATTTATTTGCATTTCATTTTCATGTTTGACTAATTGTTTTTATTTGATAAATAGCAAGGAAAACGTGTATTTTCTTATTACTACCATGGAAAGGAAAAAATTTACTCCATTTCCTGAAATACTATAGAATATTTCCATGTTCCAAGATTCACATATCCACCATCAAGAATTTCACACCAGTCGATATTAAGATATTCTTTCAAATCATCATAGTTTCCTTTTTCGAAATTGTAAAAACTTAAGTTAGATATCCGCTATGTGATAATCAACGAGTAATCAACATAGAACTCAATAGGGGGTTGATATAAATCAGTTTTTACCATGTGAAAATCACATGCATTTAGATTCGTAGGCTGAATTTCCCTACTAAAGATCAAGTCAAGGGTTCTGCTGTCACAATTTTCAATAGTATCATGCATAAAAACTCCGCGAATGAAAGCTGATCAATTAAAGATGCATTAAAATTACCAAATTCCGAAGGTATCAATAGGTTTCACACTGACTTGACGTCCATTGAATATGGGAAAACTTGAAGTCAACTTGATCTGATCGCCAGACAATACATCCATGTTTTCTTTAAGTTTCCTGGTGATTCTACCACATAATTGTTTCGCGGCGGTAAGTAAGAGAACATGAATTCTATTGTTTTTGGTACTGAGAGTCACCCATATATCCCCAGCATCACTTTGAAACTTCTACTGAATTTACGCACTAATTAAGTTATTCACAACGATCAGTACGCCACAGAGAGACTTCTTATTACTGACGCAGAATCTGTCCTCTCTATCTTAAGAAAAGGTATTATAAAGGATCCTTCAATGGGAACGCTCCATTTTTAAATTGATATTACTCACGCATGACTGCCATTGTTTATTTGTGACATTGACAGTTATATATATATATATATATATATATATATATATTGGATTTTGTTATCAACACGTATTTGTTATCAACACGTTCCCAAAACGCTCCAACAAAAGACAACTAATTGCCTAGTAAACGGCTATAAGTTGATTTCAAAGTTATATCGTAACATTCACTTTAGTGCAGTGTATTTGGTGATACGGATCTCGTGGAAGTTCTAAAGGAAATCCGCCGAGTGCAGAACAGGTAACAAAGTGCGTTATTGAATATATTTGATAATTACTACCTTTTTGTGGATCTCGGTAAAAACAAACTGATAACGCAGCTGGCAACGACTGAATGAGCTAAAGTTGAACACACACGTTGACACCCAATAATAATACTATGAATTGTGGCGAATCGGAAATCACCATAAGACAGCTGTACGAGGAAATAGTGAAGAACAGAGGTGAACTGAAAAATTCCATCGAGGCTAGTGAAGCTCGTCTGTTGATGAAACTGGAATGTATGGGTAGAAGGATTAAGGCTTTGGAGAGTGAGAACCTTCAGCAGAAAAACAAGATGGAGTTATTGGAAAAAGAGAACAAAAAGAAGAACCTTATTATATTTGGGCTAAATAGAAACTGCAGCGAAGTGTCTGCCGCTTGGATTTGCAGAGAATTAAAACATCTTATAGATGTTCAACTCATCGAAACAGACATTAGTGATGTGTACACACTGGGAAAGAAAGATAATAGTCCAATAAAAATAGAGTTGGTATCCTACCTGAAAAAAAAAGAAGTACTGCGTAACTGCCGCAAATTAAAGGGGACACAAACATCCATTGCTCATGATCTAACCGACAAACAAAGATACGACAGTAAAATTCTCCGAGAACACCTTTATCAAGCCAGGCAACACACCGATGACCATAGCTACATAAAAGCGAATAAGCTATACGTGAATAATAAAGCATACACTGTTGAAGAATTAATATATGAAGAAGGTCCGATACCAAAAAATAACAGTGCCCCACCAACTCCAAACATCCAAAGTGACCCATCAACTGCCATTGAACCCCAAACAAACCCCATAGGACAAAAAACAAGGATAGAAACTGAAAAAGATCATCACACGCCAAAAACAGGTGTAATAAAAAAAATATAACCAAGCAAACCGCAGTGCCATTGTCCAAAGAAACGGCTAGAGGTAGGCTCAGATCGGGGGATAAATTATAATCAATTTCACTTACCCTGCACCTCCTCCATTAAAATGGTGATATTTGTTTTCTGCTTTTGAACTAAACATTAATGTGTGACTGTAACCGGGTGCGCATTTAATTGTGGGAATTATGGATGATTATATTAGGGATTTTGATATTCTTGAGATAGATACGAGGGAAGTTAGAGACGTGGAACATTTGAATAAATGCTTGGATCAGAGAAACAACCAAGGTACTTTCTCGGTTTTCCATACTAACATACGGAGTATAAGAAAGAACTTCACTCAACTTGAGGTGCTGTTGGATGAAATCAAAGATCAATTCGACGTTGTCATTCTCACGGAAACTTGGAAAATAGATGACCCCCACATGTTCAACCTAAAAAATTATAGAATATTTTACAATAACGGAGAAGTAAACCAAAACGATGAAGTTCTTGTCTATGTGAGAAAAATTTTCCAAGTTGATTCGGCAATACACACAGTGGCAGGAATAAATATGATAAGATTGACGGTGAAACTGGATAATAAAAATACCTCCATCACTGCTGTGTATAGACCCCATACGATCGGCATAAATGTCTTTATAGAGGAATTATCAAAATACGTTAAGACATTTGCCAAGAATGATACGGAAGTGTTGATTGGCGATGTGAACATAAACCTGCTTGCTGACTCTATTGAGGTGCATGACTACTTGAATTTGTTATACGAAAACGGTTTCAAATCACTAGTCAACAAACCAACAAGAATAGAAAAAAATTCATCGTCATGTATAGACCATATTTTCTTCAAAAGCAAATATATTGCCGATAGTTTCCTGAATCCAATGATCCTTCATTCAGGAATAACAGACCACTTTCCAATTCTTCTCAAATATAACGTTTCAACGAAAAAACCAAAGCGTACAATCACAAACGCTTATATAGACTACAAAAGACTAAAATGTGTGATACAACAGGCAGATTTTGGGGACATATACGTTAATACTAATAATACCGTTCAAGAAATCGCAGATCGTATATTCGAAATTATAATAGAAGGTATAAAAAACAGCACAATAACCAAGGTAAAAATAGAGAAACGCAAAAAGAAACCTTGGATAACAATGGGTCTGATAGCATCAATGAGGGAGAGGGATAGACTATTCAATGTATTTAGGAAAACTGATGACATACACACGTACAATCAATATAAGATACATAGAAATAGAATAGTTAGGTTGACAGCAGTACTGAAGCAAAATTACTACAAGGATAAAATAATTGAAAATTCTAACAACAGCAAGAGAATATGGCAGACAATGAATGAGTATTGTAACAGAAATGTAAAAAAGACAGACAACGAAATATCGGAAATTTTAAATGATAATGATGAAATCGAAAATGAACTTGCTAATATCGTCGAAGTGTTCAACAAACATTACGTGTCTGTGGGAGAGAAAATGGCAAACGATATTAAGCTCGCAAACACGCAGACAATACATCATAAGAGAACAACTTCTACTACATTGAGTTCTATATTTCTCCAGCCTGTTTCTGAAACGGAAATAAAGAATATTATTCATTCCTTAAAAAATAACTCGACACCGGGTTATGATAATATAACAACCTTAGCCCTAAAAGAAATAAGTGAATTTATTGCGAAACCGTTATGCCACTTGGTAAATCTCATGTTCAGTGAAGGAGAATGCCCAACTCAATTCAAAATCGCCGTAATCAAACCAGTTTACAAAAATGGAAGTCGAAACGAGGCTAAAAACTATCGCCCTATCAGCATCATATCTATTCTGGGTAAAATTTTTGAAAAAGCCCTAAAACAACGATTGGTAAGCTTTGTAGAAAATAATAATCTTCTATCCAGTTTCCAATTCGGATTTAGAGATGGTAAATCTACTTGTGATGCCATGGCTCTACTAGTGGAAAGAATTTACACAAGCTTGGACAGCGGTAGGCCGTGTGCGGGGATATTTATCGATCTGGCAAAAGCCTTCGACACCGTAAGTCACGACAGGCTGTTGTCGAAACTAGACGATATAGGTGTTCGTGGTCCGGCCCTCACACTACTCCAAAATTACCTAAATAGAAGAATACAAGTGGTCCAAGTTGACAACATTATTAGTAACCAGAGAGTGATAAACTTCGGAATACCGCAAGGGACGGTATTGGGACCCATATTATTCCTTATTTATGTGAACGAGCTCTTAACGTTGAATACTCATGGAAGGATAATTTCATTTGCCGATGACACCGTACTTTTTTTGGAGGGACACTCATGGGAAGACGTAGAAGCCAAACTCAAGGAAGACCTGGAAGTGATTGTGGAGTGGTTCGATGAGAATCTTCTCACCATTAATTTGAATAAAACTGTATATTTACCCTTTTCAAATTATAAAAATGGACTACCAAATACCACACAATTGGACTTACATCTACCTTTTAGAAATCATTCATACCAGATCCAGACTAGAACCAATACTAAATATCTGGGTATCATTATTGATAGTAACTTAAAGTGGGACCTTCAAATCCTAAACTTGACTAAGAAATTAAGATCGTTATTGTATTTATTTAAACTGATGACCCACATACTAGATATAAGGAATTTAAAGATCATGAACTTTAGTTTGGTTCAATCACTCCTCAGCTATGGCATAGTAGCATGGGGTGGCGCATATTCAAATCATATAAGACCCTTAGAAATAATTCAAAAAAAAATTATTAAAATAATGTTCAATCTGCACCAGAGATTTCCATCGAACTTGCTTTTCAAGAATTCAAGGTTACTGAATGTCAGGGAACTCTTCTATAAGACTTCTTTACTGTGATTAGTAAAAAATAAATTAATAAACAGGAATGCAACGTATACACATCAAACTAGATTTCGACAAAATGCAAATATGGTTCTTCCTAGGTTATTAAGGTCAATTGGCCAGCGATGTTTCATGTACGTAGGACAGAATTTGTACAATCACTTGCCAATAAATTTAAAAGTGGAAATTTACGTAAAAAATTTCAAGGGCAGGTTAACAGATTGGCTCATCACTTCAGTTATCAATATACTAACTTAGATGTTGTGATGACAGTATATCCTGATTGAATGCGCTCATTAAAGCGTGTTTAGACTTATTTGATAAATATGTGATGGCGCGAATGCCATTGTACTTATCCTTGGATGTTCGATAATATATATTTTTTTGTATTCCTAAATCATTGATGTATGTGACTCCTGCTGCTGTCTTTAGTCTATAGTGTTCTGGTTTTGAGGTGTTATTTAAACTTTACTGTCCATTTGGACAACATATGTAATATGTAACTTTATAAATACTGTTTTTTTAACCATTGTATTGTATAATAGTTGTCTATATGTGAATTATTGAAGTCTCGGGATGATCAAAGTTGTCACGTTTGGGAACACAGACTAGCCATTGGCTAAAGTGAACCTAAACGTAACACAATACTAGTGCCAAAATAAGATATTTTTGACTGGTCATTTTGAGATACATTATATTTATTCGTGAAATGTGACAATTTTTGTATTGGATGTTGTAGGTGAAACGAATAAATTATTATTATTATTATTATTATTATATATACATTCTGTCAAGAAAGTACCGGGAATTATCGATTTAAATCTGGCGGGGCAATGAGGCAGGTAATTTTTTTTTCCTAGGTTGGTACCACTGTCCTTAATTACTATGCCAAGCTTGAGCGGGATCTGTCAACTAGTGTGTTTGCAACAGCTGATTAAGTCAGTCGATGTCAGAGTGCGTGCCGATTTTTACTATGGGTGATTACGTTGAGCAAAGAATTTGTTTGAAGTTTTGTGTTGCAAATGAATTTTCGTGTGCCGATGCATTGAAAATGTTGCAAAAGACCTTTGGTGATAATGCTCTATCGAAAACTCGTGCATATCAGTGGTACAGAGCCTTCAAGGACGGTCGTGAAGTGGTCGCCCATCGACGGCTTCGATCGAAGATAACGTCGATAAAATTAAGGAAAGGGTGCTGGAAAACCGTCGTACCAGCTTGAGAGAGATAGCACATGATCTCAAAATATCCCACGAGTCCGCACGTACGATTTTGATTGATATTTTGGGCATGAGAAAGGTGGCCGCACGACTCGTACCGAAAGACCTTAATTTTCTTCAAAAACGTCATCGCGAACAGGTTGCTTCAGACATGCTGGATCACTGTAATTCCGATTCTACATTCATGGAACGCATTATAACTGGTGATGAGACCTGGGTCTACGAGTACGATATGCAAACAAGCCAGCAATCATCGGAATGGGTGGCAAAAAATGAGCCGAAACTGAAAAAACCACGCCAAAGCCGCTCGAAAATGAAGGTGATGCTCATTGTTTTCTTCGATATCCGTGGCGTGGTGCACTACGAATTCGTTCCAGAGGGTCAGACGGTAAACAAGGAGTATTACCTAGGCGTTATGAAACGTTTGCGTGAGCGTATCCGTAAGAAGCTGCCAAATTTGTGGGCGAACAACTCATGGATTTTGCATGACGATAATGCGCCTTCTCACCGAGCTACGATTGTGACTGACTTTCTCGCCAAAAACTCAACAAACGTGCTTCAGCAACCACCGTATTCGCCGGATTTGGCTCCCTGCGACTTTTTCCTCTTCCCAAAACTAAAATTGCCCCTTCGTAGCACCCGTTTTGAGTCGATTGAAGCCATAAAACAAAATTCGGCGCTAGAGCTAAAGTCCATCCCGGAAAGCGCCTATAAAAAATGTTTCGATAATTGGAAGTGCCGTTGGCATAGATGTATTGGAGCAAATGGAGCCTATTTTGAAGGCGACCCAATAAATTTTGACGATTAAATGTAAAAATGTTGTTTTAATTGAAAATTCCCGGTACTTTCTTGACAGAGTAGTATACATATATATGAATTTTATCATGAAAAACATTAAACGCACTCAAGATTTCATCCGTCTTGCTCTGGGGTACAGCCATGATGCAATCGTCTACATATCTCATGTAGAAGAGTAATTCAATGTTCAACAAACGAACATTACATTAAAGACATCTTTTCATTTAAAGAGTTTATAAACACAGTCACTACACCTGATAATTATGTCTTAATTTCCTTAGATGTAGTATCCCTATATACAAACATCCCCAACCAACCTGTGGGGCAAGCGTTAAGCAAGAAATGGGCTGAACTAAGCGAACACACCTTTACCCTATTAAGAATTCGTCAGTGCGGTCGAACTAACGTTATCAACACATTATTTTCAATATGAAAGTAATTTTTACCAACAAATAGATGGATGTGCCATAGGCTCACCAATCTCAAGCCCTGTTGCACAACTAGTGATGGAATTGGTAGAGGAACCTATAATTGAACATTGAATTACTCTTCTACAAGAGGTATGTAAACGATTGCATCATGGCTGTACCCCAAAGCAAGAGGGATGAAATCTTAAATGATAAATTTCAATTTCCGATAGAAAAGGAAGAAAATAACAGGATGAACTTCCTAGATTTAACCCTTATCGGAAATAATAATATCATACTCCACAATGGTATACGAAAACAACCGGGTCAGGAAGATATTTGAACTTTTCATCCAAACATCCCTTTAGCCAAAAACAAAGTGTCATAATAGGCATAACAGACTGTGCAATTGCCCTAACCAGCCCATCTTTGAGAATAGACACACTGAACAGAGTTAGAAGAATTTTAATTAACAACTACTCTATTGATTTAGTGAACAAAATTATTAAACAAATAACGCACAGGTTTCACAACAGAACAAGAAACAGGAGTGAAATCAAAGATGAAAAATACATCTCCATTCCGTATATACGAAACCTATCGGAAAATATACCTAACATTCTGCAAGTACATAATTTGCCATAAGACACATAATAATTCGAAAAAAGTGTTTACTCCGCTAAAAAGTGAAATTCCACCAATGAAAAGGTCAAATTTGATATACCGTATTCCCTGCAACGATTGTGAGAAAGTATATATAGGCATGACATCACAATTGTTGAAAAATAGACTAAATGGGCACAAATACTTGAAAAACTCGAGCACAGCACTTAACAAACAAATTTTTTGACAGATGATCACAACCCAGACTTCCAAAATACGAAGATCCTTGCTTTTGAAACTAATAACGATGAAGGAAATGATTTAAATAAAAAAAAAACGCCATGAATGACAGATCAGATATAAGAAATCTTCGCCAGATCTATCACACCACCCTATAGAAAAAAATTCTAGATGTAGATACAAGACCTTACATTTTTTCTAAATATTCCATCACCAATCGTTATGTTCGCGACCATTCTCCATAACCACTAATGTTTTCCTTTGGAAAACATTCAGAGATATCGAACGAAAATATTAGAAACAGCTGATATTTCACGGCAGACCGCGTCATTCGGGAATTATTGTCAACCAATACATAGACGATGCGGCATACCAGTGGAGGGTGGATTGTTTCTAGATGTTAGGCTTCTAAATAATACTAATTTTCTACTTGGGTACGTCACCTCTTGGTCCTGGTTTTATACATTTTTATGATTGTCATATCTTTTTTCAGAATGGTCACATGACAGAGAGAATTTTAATTTGTATACTAATAAAATTGACAATGTCCTCTACCGAGGACGAAACGTCTTTTTAATATTCACAGTTCTCTTCTATTTTGTTTGTGGAATCCAAGATCCTAAGAAAAACCAATATCACTTTATATAAACATTCTGTCAAGAAAGTACCGGGAATTATCGATTTTAATCTGGCGGGGCAATGAGGCAGGTAAATTTTTTTTTTCCTAGGTTGGTAGCACTGTCCTTAATTACTATGCCAAGCTTGAGCGGGATCTGTCAACTAGTGTGTTAGCAACAGCTGATTAAGTCAGTCGATGTCAGAGTGCGTGCCGATTTTTACTATGGGTGATTACGTTGAGCAAAGAATTTGTTTGAAGTTTTGTGTTGCAAATGAATTTTCGTGTGCCGATGCATTGAAAATGATGCAAAAGGCCTTTGGTGATAATGCTCTATCGAAAACTCGTGCATATCAGTGGTACAGAGCCTTCAAGGACGGTCGTGAAGTGGTCGCCCATCGACGGCTTCGATCGAAGATAACGTCGATAAAATAAAGGTGCTGGAAAACCGTCGTACCAGCTTGAGAGAGATAGCACATGATTTTAAGGTATCCCACGAGTCCGCACGTACGATTTTGATTGATATTTTGGGCATGAGAAAGGTGGCCGCACGACTCGTACCGAAAGACCTGAATTTTCTTCAAAAACGTCATCGCGAACAGGTTGCTTCAGACATGCTGGATCGCTGTAATTCCGATTCTACATTCATGGAACGCATTATAACTGGTGATGAGACCTGGGTCTACGAGTACGATATGCAAACAAGCCAGCAATCATCGGAATGGGTGGCAAAAAATGAGCCGAAACCGAAAAAACCACGTCAAAGCCGCTCAAAAATGAAGGTGATGCTCATTGTTTTCTTCGATATCCGTGGCGTGGTGCACTACGAATTCGTTCCAGAGGGTCAGACGGTAAACAAGGAGTATTACCTAGGCGTTATGAAACGTTTGCGTGAGCGTATCCGTAAGAAGCGGCCAAATTTGTGGGCGAACAACTCATGGATTTTGCATGACGATAACGCGCCTTCTCACCGAGCTACGATTGTGACTGACTTTCTCGCCAAAAACTCAACAAACGTGCTTCAGCAACCACCGTATTCGCCGGAGTTGGCTCCCTGCGACTTTTTCCTCTTCCCAAAACTAAAATTGCCCCTTCGTGGCACCCGTTTTGAGTCGATTGAAGCCATAAAACAAAATTCGGCGCGAGAGCTAAAGTGCATCCCGGAAAGCGCCTATAAAAAATGTTTCGATAATTGGAAGTGCCGTTGGCATAGATGTATTGGAGCAAATGGAGCCTATTTTGAAGGCGACCCAATAAATTTTGACGATTAAATGTAAAAATGTTGTTTTAATTGAAAATTCCCGGTACTTTCTTGACAGAGTAGTATATATATACTGGCATATGTTGCACTGACGAAAACCAATCAGTTTGAAACATGCGCATGTCTGCAATTTGCCTCTGTGATGTACAAAATCTTGAAGAGTTTGTTTGAATATAAAATTATCATACAAGATATATGTTACACTGTCTCGATTTCTAAAACTTTCTATTACTATAGCTTATAATCCTTATTAATGATTTTTGGTACAGATCAGCCGAATTAATTAATTTTTTCCTACCCGTTACTTTGAACATGCTTCAAATGATTTTGCTTTTTGTCAAGTTTTCAGTTGTCGGAAAACTGGGTAACGTTTCTAAATTGTTGTCCCAAAAAATATGTTAATTTTGAATTTAATGGTAGTAACACATGGTAATCTTTAGAAACTTGTTTGATTCATTTACCAAGAAAATTTATTTTCATTACTCATTACTAATTTTGCTTCTTCTTTCTAAACGATCAGTAGTCGCCATTTATATTCGCCTCATATGAGTGTTATAGTGCTGAATGATTTCTAAGTATATTGATATAAAATATCAAGCACATTCACCTCAAACCCCATGTAAATTGGTCTATTATGGACTGATAATGAGTTGTGGCCTCATCATTCATACTCCAAGCTCCTCCGATAAATTCAAGTTGACCACTATTGACATAAAGCTGGAACTGATGTTTGATATGATCTGGTTGATTCATCCACCATTTCCAAAAATAAGCTGTTTCAACGTAAATAAATCTAAAAGAAACAAAAGGTTACTTTCCACGTAGAAAAGATATAATTAATTGCTCAAGATAATTTCGTTTGAAGCGTAAACTCTTACCTTCTGTCTGGATTTTTCTTTAGGGCATCTGTTACTGAATCTAAAATGTATTGTACTCCCGCGCTTTGAATAGATGATTTACCTGAAATAAAAATAGAAAAATTTTATGTTTCAACATATTATTCTTAATGTCTTTTTATATTCCCTTGCACGGTATTCTTCAGTTTATTAGTTTTATTTGAAATAGTAATATGAGAAAGGTTAATGAAAAACTTTGTCATTTTTTGTTTATACAAACAAAAAATTTTATATATATACTACTCTGTCAAAAAAGTACCGGGAATTTTCAATTAAAACAACATTTTTACATTTAATCGTCAAAATTTATTGGGTCGCCTTCAAAATAGGCAACATTTGCTCCAATACATCTATTCCAACGGCACTTCCAATTATCGAAACAATTTATATAGGCGCTTTCCGGGATGGACTTTAGCTCTCGCGCCGAATTTTGTTTTATGGCTTCAATCGACTCAAAACGGGTGCCATGAAGGGGCAATTTTAGTTTTGGGAAGAGGAAAAAGTCGCAGGGAGCCAAATCCGGCGAATACAGTGGTTGCTGAAGCACGTTTGTTGAGTTTTTGGCGAGAAAGTCAGTCACAATCGTAGCTCGGTGAGAAGGCGCGTTATCGTCATGCAAAATCCATGAGTTGTTCGCCCACAAATTTGGCCGCTTCTTACGGATACGCACACGCAAACGTTTCATAACGCCTAGGTAATACTCCTTGTTTACCGTCTGACCCTCTGGAACGAATTCGTAGTGCACCACGCCATGGATATCGAAGAAAACAATGAGCATCACCTTCATTTGGCTTTGGCGGCTTTGGCGTGGTTTTTTCGGTACTCTGTACCACTGATATGCACGAGTTTTCGATAGAGCATTATCACCAAAGGCCTTTTGCAACATTTTCAATGCATCGGCACACGAAAATTCATTTGCAACACAAAACTTTAAACAAATTCTTTGCTCAACGTAATCACCCATAGTAAAAATCGGCACGCACTCTGACATCGACTGACTTAATCAGCTGTTGCAAAAACACTAGTTGACAGATCCCGCTCAAGCTTGGCATAGTAATTAAGGAGAGTGGTACCAACCTAGGAAAAAAAATTTACCTGCGATAATTCCCGGTACTTTCTTGACAGAATGTATATATATATTTATCCACTCCTGAATCATCAGCTAAACAGATAAGTTGCTTGTTTTTAAGTAAAATATAACATAAGAGATATTTATGCGCCAATAGTAGAGAGTACGTAGCACCATTTATTTACTGGTATATAAGCACAACCTTCTACCAGGTGACCACTTAACCACTACTACCATTTCCAGAAGAGGTTGTGTAATAAGGGTTTTGCCTTAACATTTGTTTCTAGTGCTACAAGTCAGTTCCTGAGGCGTATGGAACGCAACTTCTATGCCGAAGGGTTTAGTTTTCACCACTCAGTCGCAAACTCAAGACTTAAAAACCACCTATACAAGTGTCTCAATTGATCCTATTTCGAGCACTAATGTACAAGCCGTATCGCCAGGACCCATGAATCACTGATAGGTTTCTTAGTTCAAGACCTACCAACCACTGAGAAGTCTCTTAATTGATCTTGTTTCGAGCACCTTTGGTCAGCTATATCATCAAAACTCTCGAACTACTGAGACATATCTGGGTCAAACCTGATTCGATCCACCTTAGTTAGGTGGCCAGGAGTTCCTGTGGGCTCTCCGTGTGGATGTGTTACTATACGGAACCTTGAACATGTCCACGTCCTCGAATAAAAGCACCTTATTCACCGGATTTAGCATGAGACTTTTTTGTTCTCGTTGCTTAAGGTGTCCCTTATACATGGATGGAAATTTGAGCCGTTGGAAGCCATAAAACAGTAAGCGACGAAGAAACTAAAGGCCATTCCTTCGGAGGCAAATCAGAAGTTCTTGGATTATTGGATAAAGCGTTGGTACAAGTGTGATGTATAAAATAAAATAATAAAAAGGCTTTTTCAATATCTTAAACATCAAATAGATTAATTCTGCTGAACCTCGCTAAAAATTTCAATTAAAAAAAAATTCTTAAGAACTTTTTGAAATTAAATCAAATAAATGCCTTAAAAAACACTGTTTCAAATTTTGTAGATATATAGAATTAACACTCAGTA
Source organism: Megalocaria dilatata (assembly GCA_034642435.1). NCBI lineage: Eukaryota > Metazoa > Arthropoda > Insecta > Coleoptera > Coccinellidae > Megalocaria > Megalocaria dilatata. The sequence goes on from CM067854.1 coordinate 94,631,358, forward strand.
CGCAGTAACAAAAAGAAGTAAAATATCCAAAGAAAATATAGAATATTGATCGAACTCACTCAAAAATCATTGACTGGAAACAGTGCTGTCCCATAGCAGTATTATGAAAAACTAATTGCACTCCAGAGATGTCTAACATAAACTGAAGAAATTCTTCGAAACTATCTCTCTTTAAAAAGCTTCCTGAAAAGAGTCTCCAAAAATATGAAGCAATTTTTTAAAAAAGTGATTTGAGTTCTAACCACATTTATTTATTTAATTCAATCTTGAAAAGTTTTCAAGAAATTTTATTATATTAAAATTTGTAGCGGGGTATACCAATCTGTTTGATATTTGAGATGTAAGTGTAGTGTTTCAGATGGATGTTATTCTGAAGTAGATGAAATTAATTTGAGAGAAGACTAACACAATTTCCTTCTATTCCTGCTATTTTTTGATCATGGTGTATGTCCTAATTCGACCATGCCCAAGGGCATAGATCTCTATATTTAGTGGTGATTTATTCAAACCCTCATGTTAAAAATATACAATAAAGTTTATATAATTTCAGTAAAATTATCAATTTATTGTTAGCAGACAATAAGGTTACTTAATAAGGATTTATGCCCTCCTGCAACTCTCAAACAATTGTAGGTACACGTTACACACTTATGCCCGGAATCCTGAAGCATCGAATTGTGTCGTTTTCATATTGAAGTTCTAGAGCTCTTCTTGTACGAATGAAGATTATTAATTCTGATTTCATTTAAATATCACGCCTCCTTGTCAGGAAGTGAAGAAGAATCATTTACTTGTTTGGGGTTGTAAATTCTTTGAATAGCTTGTCTGAGATAAAATAATTTCCTGAAAGTACTGGATGAGTTTTGCTGCCCACCTGCCTGAGAGACTGAGGATATATAAATAGATAAATCATCGAGCCCAAACTTCAATAAGCAGGTAAGATTCTATCTATCCAGATTAAAAAAGAGTTGTACGAGGCTCCAACGATTGTTGCACTACCAACTCAGCTACGTTGAATTGTATAAATTCAACTAGTTTTTAGTTCAAACTCGAGATCTGATTCTGTACTCATTTTCCATTACCGCAGTAAAATTTTTTTTGAGAATATAATTATAAGATCTGAAGAAAGTTTTTGCCAGGTTACCTTGAGATATTTACCTCAAAAGAGTATTCAAGCATTGATTATGTTGCACCGACGAACTATTCACGGAGGACCGAACTATTTTAAACATTTCCGCCTAGCAACAATTCCCTTTTGCTTCAATTTACCGATAAAATTTAAGTGTACACTTCTGTTTCTTTCAATATTTTAAGTCGAAGTTATATGTATATATCGATTCCTTTCTTTCTAATTCTTGCCTTCATTTATGTTTCGTTTCTTGATTAATTTTGATGAGGATTAGCCCGAACCACTTTAAATTCCATGAAACATATGAAGTAGCGATTCGTGTAGGCGTAGATTTTGAGGAGTCTTCTGGCACAGGGAAACCATAGTGAGAGAATTTCTTGGTATTGTAGGGAAACCGTTTTGAATTCTTCGTAATAATTGATTCACATCATCAATTAGTATGCAAAATCTAGGATAAGCATAGTTCCGAATAGGGAGGGAGTAAGAGAGATGACTTTAGTGGTTTATTTGTAGCCCAATTACATATATTACAATAAACAATTTGGAGTTATTTTACCCAAAAGTTGAGAGAATTGTTTTGGTGTAGTATTAAACTTGAATTGCGGTGAAAACACTATAGTGTTCGTGCAGTAGTAGTTCTTTGAGCTTTTTCGCCGTTTTTCACTTTCTATATACTTTACACAATAACTATCTAAGTCAAAAAATAAAGTATATAAGACAATCACTTGCAGGCCACTAGCGAGCGCTTTATCTTGTGTTTCGTGGGTGAATGGCAAAAACAAATTTTGTCAGTGGTCGAAATGTGGAGCACGTAGAAAGAAATGTATCCCTAGCCTCGAAACGGAGTCTATTTTAATTGTTTGTAAGGGTAAATATATGAAGGACGAATATTTTCGATCCTCAACTGGTGTACAAATTCCATTTGTAATACCATTCTTTCTTCAATTTCGGAGAAATCGAACACAGTTTCAATTAAATCTATTATATTTTTACTGCAAAACATTTGCGTTTTCTCATACGTAAACGTGTACACGTGCAATCTTGAATTTTATAAATCCTTCAAAAGAACATTCTCGAATATTGATCATTCCTGAAACAATTTCGTCATAGAACTTTTTATTTTTATTATAACCAATTAATTCTAGAGACAATAATGGGTGCCTCAAAGATGTATACATCAGACCGAAATAAAACAAGTTACATGCTAATAAATATGAATAACTGCGAAAGTATTTAATCAGTTTTAGCCATTAACGAATTTAGCCGTCGATCTAGACGTCAAACCTACCCTGACAGTCTCAAGAGCCTATCTGTTTGCGTTCGAAAGCTAGCTTGTTTATGGGCGGACAAAATTACTTTTGACCTTGGGTTCATTATTATTGCGATCAACCATTTTCGGCTGAAAATTCTAAAACTACAGACATTTGGACGAAAAGATAGGACGCTATCTTTCGGAATCAGTCTTCAAAAATGAATTAATGCAATTCTGTGATCATTATAAGTGACGAATCTAATGACATTCAGGATATATTCAAAATGCTTTTTGGCTATAACTTAGCAAAGAACTTCCCTGTTGAACGGTTTTGCATTTTTGTAAAACTAAATAAACAGGACGCTGTTGCCTTAGCCAGATGTAAAGGAAGAGCTTCTATTTTCAAGTAGAAAAAAGAAAAATTAATATGCCAAAGTTAATGTATGCTCCAAAATCTTCTGACCACTGAATCCCAAAATTATGACTGAGCAAGTCTCATGAGTAGCTTCAAATGTGGTATGCAAAAACTCATTACGTTAAATTTAAATATGCTCATTATATTTTGTTATGCTCACCAGTTAAATTTGTCTCTGGCAATGCAATACAAATGTGAAGATAATTTTTTCAAGCTGAGTGACATAAATTTAACTCTTATTGCAACAAATGTTGTGTGCTCAACCAATCATATATTCTCAGAATTAGATAATCCTACAATTCTACATTTGGAACTGAATTCTAGAAAACTTCGGGGATTTCCACTTCAGGAAGTTCTGAAGAGAATAAACAATCCTCAATCATAATAAAAATTCCTTAAACACAATTTCTTATTTATATTTTGAGAATGGAATCATTAAAAACTAGACAGAAAGTCAAGCAATTTTTTTTCACAGTTCTCTTCGAGGCGTGTACTTCACATCACTACTTTCTTTGTAACAATTTTCGTTATAGTCAACCGTACAATGTGTGCCAGACCATTTTGACTAATAAGAATTGGCCAATAGAGGTCACTTTGAATATCTTATGATTAGGAAAGATATAGACTTAAGGTTTGCATACGGATTTCAATCCTTGAGAATTACTTTTGAGCTTCTATTCTTTATGAGTGATTTTTTTTTTTTTTTCGTGTATCTTTTGGTTTATTTATTCCATTTGACATTGTATATTGAGTTTAGATTATATACGTCTATTAAATATAAGCGGTGCTTGTTTTAGACATTAATTTAATTCTAAAAGTTTTTTTTAATAAAATTTTTTAAATTAAAATTGTAGAAGATAAACATATATTAATTTGTTTTAATATTCAAATTTTGTCATATTTCTTCTATCAAGTAAAAGGCCTTTCTATTTTATTTTACTTTATGAGTGAGGCCAAACTAGTCGTTATAGATTATTTTTGAGGATCAAATGTCGAAAATTACAGACATTAGGGCCAAACGATTACAAGAAATCGTCATAGAACTAGAATGCAAAATTTAAATTTAAATTAAAAACACAATTCTGAAAAACTTCCAGAGTACATATATAAAATATATATATGAGATATAATATTTATTGTGAAAGTTTCTGTCAAAATTCTGATTTTGATTTTAATTTTCAATTTTGAGTTAGAATATTGACCAAGTAGATTTATAATCCGCAATTTATATCCTTATTTAAATAAGTGTGCATTCGTTTTCTGAGTGAATATTCACTGAGTATAATTGTTGAGACTTTTTGAAAAATATTAGAAACAAAATTTTGAATTTGCTAGAGATAGCTAAAAAGAAGTATTCAGCTGATTCTGTGACTTCTAGTCTGTTTGGCTGAGCCTTAAAATATGAAATTATATGTTTTTTTTTTATTTTGAAGGCTTAATCAAGCAAACCACGGGTCATAGCTAACTGTACTTTCTCCACTTAGTAAATATTTCAGTCATCTGAAGATTGATAATAATCTTGAAATACGTAAATATCTGAATTGTAAATATTATTACGTTTTTCGCTTTTTTGAGCTTTATTTGAGTTAGATATCAGTGGAAATCTGGAAAAGGTTCTATTTATTACACTTCGGGCAGCTATGTATTTTTATGCCACATGGAAATAACAGCATACAATATAGGGGGGGTATTTCCGAATAGTATTTAGGAATTTGTTAAATTCACCTTCTTCTCAACGGCTTTTTTGATTGAAAGAATCTCCAAACAGTCCATCAATTTACCCTTATTATCATTATATAGTAAAGTGACATCTTTCTCATTAAACTTTACTATATAAGGGTAAATTAATGGACTATTTGGAGATTCTTTCAACCAAAAGACAAAAAGGTGGATTTAACAAATTCCCAAATACTATTCGGCAACACCCTTATATTGGATGCTTTTATTTCCATGCGCCATAAAAATACACAGATATGCGGAGTGTAATAAATAGAACCTTTTTCAATTTTTAAGCTTCCAGTTATTTCCAAGCGCTAAAAAAATACACAGATGTCCAAAGTGTAATAAATAGGATATTTTTCAATTTTAAGTTTAGTTCCTTTTTGTATTCCCTTGAAGATGTTCGAAAGACCGAAACACGTGTCAGGATTCTGGATAAATTGTGAAACATAAATACTGTGTGAATTATTTGAAATAAAATTGTAAAACATGAGAATAAACTAAAAACTTATTTAGGTGTATTATGGTTTGATTGAAACATAATATTACTGTTAGAATAATAGCTTTTCCCTAAATATCAAAGAATTCAATCATTAACATGAATGGAGTAAGCGGTTGACACTAGGTAAAACATTGTGACAATTTTATTTTGAATAATTCATTCAAATAATTCACTCACTTCCATAATAATACTGATCCACTGTCTTCAACCATCCAACATCGTCATGTGTGTGAGGAACTATGTGAACATTTATCATTCCTTCTTTTACAGGATGACATGACTGCAATAGATACATTATCAGTTAATAAGTGAGTATATTGAAGGCATTAACATTATTGAAGGCATAACATTATACGAAACTGTCATTGATGGGAAACATTCAAAAATTTCTGAGCGTGATCTTGTTAGTATTCTCTTAAGATGTGAATTTCCAATCGAGTGTCAAAGCGGAATATTCTGTAGACTATATACAGGGTACTGAACTGTTTCAGCCGTTACTATTCGGTAGTTGATCATAATCAAAACAAGTTCTAGAAATTAATATATTTTACAAGCAATAAATTGATATTTCACACATTTAATAGTGACTCGAATTTTGGGAATTAAATGTGTAAAATATCAATTTATTGCTTGTAAAACATAGTAATTTCTACAACTCATTTTAGTTCAATACAGGGTGATAAGAAAAACTTCGGAAAGATTTTACTGTGTTCTGGAACAAAAGTATTTTAGCGCAGCAAAATAATTTTTATTCTATTTGATTATCTATACTTTCTTGTACCAATATGTTAATTTTCAGTTTGAATTTACTTTATCTTACAGAGTGTTAGAATGTGAAACAAACGTAGTGCAATTTTGGAGCTATTTCGTCAAGCTAACTCTCAATGCGAAACTGTCCGTTTGCTCAATGTGCCTCGACAAACAGATTCCGATGCAATTTGCCATTTCAAGAAGCTCAGCCATGATGGTCGTCGTCCAGGAAAAGGAGAAAACGTACTGTCAATACGCCTAGCAATCGCAACATCGTCAAGAAGCGAATCAATCGAAATCCGAGGGCTCCATGAGGAGAATAGCCCATGAGACCAGCATCAACTGTGAATTCGTTCGTCAAATGTCCAAAAAGGAGCTCAATCACAAGCCATATAAGCACCAAAAAGTTCAACTCCTCATGGATGGAAACAAGCGCGTACGACTCCAAAGATGCCGCCAACTCCTTCGTCTCGCCGCCGGTCAGCAATGGGAGCGCATTCTCTTCACGAACGAGAAGCCTTTCACCGTAGAACAATCCCACAACCACCAAAACAACAGAGTCTGGTCCGCAGAGGCTCCCGGTACGTCAGCCATCGTTGAAACATCGTCAAAATTCTCAATCCGTCATAGTCTGGGGCGGAATTTGCGCCAGCAGTATAACACCCTTGGTTTTCGTGGATCAAGAGGTCAAAATCAATCAAGAAGTCTACCACTGCGAAATTCTCGAGGCCGTAGTAGTTCCGTGGGCCTAGCAGCACTTCGACGACACTCATTGGAGCTTTCGACAGGACTCCGCTCCGGCTCAGAAAGCAAAAGCAAAAATTACGTAAGAATGGTGATGGGAGGCTCAGTACTGCTGGACGAGCTTTTAATGAACAGCACCCTATCGATGCTCTCGGATTCAATGTCAAAAGTAACGAGCCAAGAAAGGTATTTCAATGTAATCGTTCCCAGCCGGTCCAAATGGACCCAGCATGCTAAGGTTCTAATGAGGACCGACCTTGACTTGTCCAGAGACGGCTCGCAAACGACGAACGGAACGGGGGCGGGAGTTTATCAACATCTCATTGAGTCTCGGTCTAAACGCAAATATATTCCAGGCAGAACTATTTGCCATTGAGACCGCAGCAGCATTGCTGATAAAACGGCCAATCCACCACGGCAAAATCAAAATATTTACTGATTGGCAGTCAATGCCAAAAGCTCTGAAATCTAGCTGTTGTACATCTAAAACAGTCTTTAACGGCGCATTTTCACAAAATCGGTCTGGCTGAAGACGATGAATGCAGGCTGTGTCTTGAGGACACTGAAATAGCAATGTATATCGTCTCAGAGTGCCCAGCGGTGAATTTCATCAGATTAGAGGTCTTTGGTCAGGCTTTTATAGCCTACTACGAACTGAAAAAATTACCCCCGAATAAGATTATCGGTTTTATCCAAAAAGTGGATCTTGTCGAGGAAATATAAATTAGGGGTGAACCACAATAGTCCGTGCGGGCGCAGTGGTAGGGTGGACACTCACTATAAAATGATAATAAAAAATTATCATAATAAATGGTGTAAGACCCATTTTCCAGATTTCATGCAGAATGGCCGCCCTACTCGACGGATCTCAACCCAATGGACTACAGCGTGCGGTCGATTTTAGAGCTCAGGACATGTGCTAAACACCACAAAAGTTTACAATCGTTGAACCAATCCTTGCACCGGGATTAACGCCCGAAGAGCTGCGGTCCATTGCCGAAAATTTCTGAAGTATCATCGCCAAACAAAGCCACTTCGAATCCGCTTAAATATATTATGACCAAATGTTTATTTCATTATTATTCGTTGTTGTTTTGTTTAATTGATTTTGTTTAATAAAGTTAAATGAAAAAAAAAATTGTCCGAGGTTTTTCTTGTCACCTTGTTGAATCAACTAATATTTAAATCTATCATAATAATGCCTTAGAAACATAGTTCCTATCAGTATACATCGAACATGAAAAACTCTTTAGAAATTAAATATTCAATAACAAATACCATCCACTGTTCTTAAGGATGTAACATTCAAATGAAAATATAACACACTTTTCCGTTGGAAGAATATTTAAATCTTTACAAACTCGTTAGCCATCCTCCGAAATTTAACCACATAAATTCTCAAATTCTACTCAACACAAAGAAAGACAAATGCATCGTTAAATACAGGATTTTGTATGTGTAACTTAATTCACTAAAAAATAGTAAAGTCAACACAGACGAAATCTATGTGAAACAAATGTGGAACGCCATGAAATTGTTCTAGAACTTGACCATAATCGAAAAGTATCATGTAGTGAATAAAAAAATATTTCATATACTTTATACTCCATAACTATAATTATTCAATTTGAATATAAAAACTGTAGCCTTTATAGATTTAATTGATATTGAAATTAATTATAATATTATTTAAATATTTTAAAAATTTTTAAAAAAAATTTTAAAATTAGCCTTGTACATATTTAATTCCAAAAGATTATATTTAATGATTATAACTTCTGAAAATAAATTGAAATAATGTCGTATAAGTACCACTTATATCATGACATATAAAATAAACATTCATTATAAGACATCCGAATGGTATAACAAAATCCAATAAATAAAAATTATTAACCAAAATCCTATAAATTAAATATTTTGAATAGACAAAATTTTGTTTCTGCTGATCAATCTTATGAAAACCAATATCTTTCAAGAATATCCAACATAATCTTAAGAATTTCATCACAAAACTATCTTACTTAGACTATTCAATATTATTGGATATCTAACCAAGGTAATTCATATAAAAACTCAAGATATGTAAAACATTACTGAAAAACAAGTTTAAAGATCAACTTTGCTTCTACAGTATTCAAATATTCATATTCAAAAAATATAACTTCAATTAACAACAAATATTCATTTACTCTTCTAGAAATAGTTCTACCGAAATGAAACTTTTAAATGTGGTGAGAAACAGTTCACTACACACAAAAATATATCTGTGGTTTACTCTTGATCTAGAAGATTGAAAGACAATTTAACGGCCTCTGCTATAGCACAAGGACTATCTGTATAAAGAATGTTAAGGAAACCAAATAATTATATATTATGAATAAAATAACATAAATAGAGGTTAATTATTGATAGAAGGTATATAAAATTATTCAAATATTTTAAAAATTTAAAAAAAAATTTAAAATTAGCCTTCTACATATTTAATTCCAAAAGATTATATTTGATGATTATAACTTCTGAAAATAAATTAAAATAATGTCGTATAAGTACCACTTATATCATGATATATAAAATAAACATTCATTATAAGACATCCGAATGGTATAACAAAATCCAATAAATAAATATTATTAACCAAAATCTTATAAATTAAATATTTTGAATAGACAAAATTTTGTTTCTGCTGATCAATCTTATGAAAACCAATATCTTTCAAGAATATCCAACATAATTTGAATAAAACAGTTATCAGGAATCGGACTATATATTTTATTCTCTTCTACAGCTTTTTTCGGCCAACGTTTCAAGACAACACTGTCTCTTTCTCAAGGCTACAATTATTAAAAGATGATGAACACACGTTCTAATAGATCTCTACTTAACCTTACCTTCAAAAACTACTTTTACAGAGACATCAAAATAAGTTTACAAAACATCAAGGTGGTGAACAAAACAGTCAAAGACATATTAAAATAGCTATAGCAAATTGAATAAATTAGTTAAAATTGGATAATAATCCTTAATGTATAGATAAAATTAAATGTGTGACAGGCACAATTACAGTCTAAAATCTAAATCAGGACAAAGTGACAATTAATCTGTCAATGTCACCCACACCGGAAACAAAGTACCAACTGTAGTAACAAAACTGGTTAAAATGGACATTCACATAGTATGTAAAATAGAAAGTCAAAACTAGAAGAAAATGGGTTTCAAGCTAAACCCAGTAAACAATCATAAAAACCACTTAAACTCTTAACATCTTCTCTGAAATTGACACTTAATGAGCTTCTAATGTGTATCATCTCACTAATGTTTCTCTTATACATATTTAATTCCAAAAGATTATATTTGATGATTATAACTTCTGAAAATAAATTAAAATAATGTCGTATATGTACCACTTCTATCATGATATATAAAATAAACATTCATTATAAGACCTCCGAATGGTATAACAAAATCCAATAAATAAAAATTATTAACCAAAATCCTATAAATTAAATATTTTGAATAGACAAAATTTTGTTTCTGCTGATCAATCTTATGAAAACCAATATCTTTCAAGAATATCCAACATAATCTTAAGAATTTCATCACAAAACTATCTTACTTAGACTATTCAATATTATTGGATATCTAACCAAGGTACTTTATATAAAAACTCAAGATATGTAAAACATTACTGAAAAACAAGTTTTAAGATCAACTTTGCTTCTTCAGTATTCAAATATTCATATTCAAAAAATATAACTTCAATTAACAACAAATATTCATTTACCCTTCTAGAAATAGTTCTACCGAAATGAAACTTTTAAATGTGATGAGAAACAGTTCACTACACACAAAAATATATCTGTGGTTTACTCTTGATCTAGAAGATTGAAAGACAATTTAACGGCCTCTGCTATAGCACAAGGACTATCTGTATAAAGAATGTTAAGGAAACCAAATAATTATATATTATGAATAAAATAACATAAATAGAGGTTAATTCTTATTAGAAGGTATATAAAATTATTTAAATATTTTAAAAATTTTTTAAAAAAATTTTAAAATTAGCCTTCTACATATTTAATTCCAAAAGATTATATTTAATGATTATGACTTCTGAAAATAAATTAAAATAATGTCGTATATGTACCAATTATATCATGATATATAAAATAAACATTCATTATAAGACATCCGAATAGTATAACAAAATCCAATAAATAAAAATTATTAACCAAAATCCTATAAATTAAATATTTTGAATAGACAAAATTTTGTTTCTGCTGATCAATCTTATGAAAACCAATATCTTTTAAGAATATCCAACATAATCTTAAGAATTTCATCACAAAACTATCTTACTTAGACTATTCAATATTATTGGATATCTAACCAAGGTACTTTATATAAAAACTCAAGATATGTAAAACATTACTGAAAAGTTTCATTTCGGTAGAACTATTTCTAGAAGACTGAAGGGTAAGTGAATATTTGTTGTTAATTGAAGTTATATTTTTTGAATATGAATATTTGAATACTGAAGAAGCAAAGTTGATCTTAAAACTTGTTTTTCAGTAATGTTTTACATATCTTGAGTTTTTATATAAAGTACCTTGGTTAGATATCCAATAATATTGAATAGTCTGAGTAAGATAGTTTTATGATGAAATTCTTAAGATTATGTTGGATATTCTTGAAAGATATTGGTTTTCATAAGATTGATCAGCAGAAACAAAATTTTGTCTATTCAAAATGTTTAATTTATAGGATTTTGGTTAATAATTTTTATTTATTGGATTTTGTTATACCATTCGGTTGTCTTATAATGAATGTTTATTTTATATGTCATGATATAAGTGGTACTTATACGACATTATTTTAATTTATTTTCAGAAGTTATAATCATTAAATATAATCTTTTGGAATTAAATATGTAGAAGGCTAATTTTAAAATTTTTTTAAAAAATTTTTAGAATATTTAAATAATTTTTTATACCTTCTATCAAGAATCAACCTCTATTTATGTTAAATTATAATATTGTTTCAGAAACACAGTTCCTATCCATAGACACATTGAGATTCAACTACCGTTCAATGTTTCGGGTATGAAAAACTTATATAGAAATAAAGAAACTACATTTAAAATAACTGATCACAACAATCGAACCGCGTTCAATCATATGTTTGGTCGGTTGCTTATGTTGGTTAAAATTTCTTTTATTCCAAAAATGTATCGAAAAAATATTTAGTCCGATGTTATTCATTATTTACCTCATATCCACATGTTGCCCCTGACATAGGATCTGGATAGATTGGAGGCATAGCCAAGCTCACCGCCCATATCGCAGAGATAACCAATATTGTCTTCATGACTTAAAACATGAACCTAAAAACAAATTAGATCAGAGCACTACAACAAATATATATAGAATGAATAATGTGGATCAGGCCACTCCTTAAATAAGTTCAATCTCAGAAATATGTAAACAAAGTGAATTACAGATATCGTAATTTCAAGTATTTAATTTTCAATTTTAATCACCGTTCCTGGAATTATCAACCGTTCTTAATTATCTGAATGTACCAGATATCTATTTGAGACAATGTATTTATTTTGTTCTACATAAATTGTCTTATGTATTCAAACCAAAAGACACATAATTTCTACCCAAAACAAACAGTACCACTCACAAATTAAAACATCAGTAGAAGCTTCTACAAACAGTATTCAATCATAATACAAAAGAATCATAAAAGCACTTGTTTAACGTGAGAAACTTAGCACTCATTCACAATATTATGGTGTTGACTGTCATAACGGGTTTTCCAACAGAAATGATACATTATCAAATCATTATAGTGGCAACACTGTATATTATTTGTGACATTTCCCATGTCATTTTTGTTCAGTAGGTTACGCCACTTAATCACAGAAAGGTGCACGCTTCAATAACGTTGAAAAATTGTTAAAAATTTTTATCAAAAACAGTGCTCTTTTTTGAAAACTGTGAGAAATTTAAGAAGAATTCATGGACGACACTATTCAGTTAATCGACTCACTACTCATCGTATTAAAGACGAATTTGAAAGTGAGTTTTCTTTGCAATCATGCAATCATGTATCAACAAGTATTCCAATATGGCAAAGAAATGCACGCACACAAGGGAATATTGACACTTGGTTGCAACAAGTATGAGGGAAAATCCAAATTTATCGGTTCCACGTCGTTCACAAAAATGTGCGTGAATTTCTTTGTTGTACTGGTAAATTTATATCGTGAAAAGAAAATTTACTTTCAAATTTGTCTACAATACGAAGATTAGTGAGTCAATTAACTGAATAATGTCGTCCATGAATTCTTCTTAAATTTCTCACAGTTTTCACAAATGATCCCTGATTTTGATAAAGTAATTACTCAATTTCTGAAAGTTGTGGAAGCGTGTATCTTTTCATGATTAAATGGCATACCCTACTGAACACAAATGACATGGGAAAAGTCAAAAATAATGTACAGTGTTGCCATTATAACAATTTTGAATGGTATCGTTCATAAATTTTTCGTTGGATCAATATTTCCTTGATGAAAGACTCATCGAATGTTCATCCCAGTACAACCTTTGGTATTGAATGAATTTAAAAACACAGTATTCTCTTCTTTGAGTACTTGTTCTGCCAATAATGAAAACAAAAAGAGCTCTTTGGCTTCCACGCCAAACAGATGAGTAACAGGGAAAGCCAAACGAAATGAGCAACAACAACGCGAAACCACGACAAAACCCCTGTTCAAGATCCCAGCCTCCAAGCCGCAAAGACAATCTCATATAAAAAGTCAAAAGTGCTTGTGAGCCATAAAAAATATAGTCAGAGCGCAAAGGAAAATAGTTTTCAATTATAAAATCAATCAAGTTCCAGGGCGCAAGTACTTGTTTCGAAACCAGCCCACAGAACACCAATTTAACTGGTTTTCCAGTTTTCCTTTGAAGCTTTAACTTTCTCTCTGACTTTATGTTTTGTGTTTCAAGAGCACTCACTATTCACTATGTCTTTGCGTCTTGAAGGCTCGGATCTTGAACTGGGGTTTCACTGTAGCCTTGCGTGGTTGTTATTGTACGTTTCGTTTTGCCTACCTTTCGTTCTTTCAGAAATATTTTCAGTTTAGCAAGGAAAACAACGAGCTATTCAGAAAAAATTCAATGTAGGGTACATCGGCCTATATTGCGTCAAAACCATCGAGATCAAAATTGTGAACTGATATGAATTCATCAACTTATTGGAGATAAACGTTATTTCTCACCATCGACAGTGACTATAGAAATCCCTGGTATGTTGATATACCTTTTCGAATTCTTCATTAGTAATTGAACACTTATCAATTAGTATATAAATTTTAGGTTAAGAATTATTCGAGAATAATAGAAAGGCTATAATAGAGTTGAACTCGTTTATTTACAGTATACATATCACACAGTAAATTATACAAATTTAGGTTAGTTTACTAAAATTACAAGAATTATTGCAATGGAGTTTTTATCGATAGTTGTGGTGAGAACACTATATTGCTCACGAAAGAGTCGATTGGTGTACGTTTCACTACTTTTTACTTGGTTTCGCTGAGTTCATTTCACAAATTCAATAACCTTAATGACAAGTGTAAAAATCATGGATAACACATTATTTGTCAGGATTTTTAAACCCAATATTTTTATTATACCTGAGTACCTGTACTCAGCGACTTTTATTGTCTCATTGCTTTTGAAGGGACTGATATCAAATTAATATTTCTACGAAAAATTACGGATTTTGACACCAACTTTCTACAATAGGTATGACAGGAAGAAGGCGTAAAAAGCAAACTGCGTGAGATTGCATACCTGGTGATAAAGGTCGATAATATCTTGTTCATTTTCGAAGAAATCGAGCAATGATAAGGAAGAAATGTGGCACTAGAAGGAGTTATTCTTAACATATCATAATCGAAAAATTTCTCGAAACAAGTTCCAGAAAATTGCATAAACATTCTGTCAAGAAAGTACCGGGAATTATCGATTTAAATCTGGCGGGGCAATGAGGCAGGTAAAATTTTTTTTTCCTAGGTTGGTACCACTGTCCTTAATTACTATGCCAAGCTTGAGCGGGATCTGTCGACTAGTGTGTTTGCAACAGCTGATTAAGTCAGTCGATGTCAGAGTGCGTGCCGATTTTTTCTATGGGTGATTACGTTGAGCAAAGAATTTGTTTAAAGTTTTGTGTTGCAAATGAATTTTCGTGTGCCGATGCATTGAAAATGTTGCAAAAGGCCTTTGGTGATAATGCTCTATCGAAAACTCGTGCATATCAGTGGTACAGAGCCTTCAAGGACGGTCGTGAAGTGGTCCAAGACTTGCCTCGTTAACGTCGATAAAATTAAGGAAAGGTTGCTGGAAAACCGTCGTACCAGCTTGAGAGAGCACATGATCTTAAGATATCCCGCGAGTCCGCACGTACGATTTTGATTGATATTTTGGGCATGAGAAAGGTGGCCGCACGACTCGTACCGAAAGACCTGAATTTTCTTCATAAACGTCATCGCGAACAGGTTGCTTCAGACATGCTGGATCGCTGTAATTCCGATTCTACATTCATGGAATGCATTATAACTGGTGATGAGACCTGGGACTACGAGTACGATATGCAAACAAGCCAGCAATCATCGGAATGGGTGGCAAAAAATGAACCGAAACCGAAAAAACCACGCCAAAGCCGCACGAAAATGAAGGTGATGCTCATTGTTTTCTTCGATATCCGTGGCGTGGTGCACTACGAATTCGTTCCAGAGGTTCAGACGGTAAACAAGGAGTATTACCTAGACGTTATGAAACGTTTGCGTGAGCGTATCCGTAAGAAGCGGCCAAATTTGTGGGCGAACAACTCATGGATTTTGCATGACGATAACGCGCCTTCTCACCGAGCTACGATTGTGACTGACTTTCTCGCCAAAAACTCAACGAACGTGCTTCAGCAACCACCGTATTCGCCGGATTTGGCTCCCTGCGACTTTTTTCTCCTCCCAAAACTAAAATTGCCCCTTCGTGGCACCCGTTTTGAGTCGATTGAAGCCATAAAACAAAATTCGACGCGAGAGCTAAAGTCCATCCCGGAAAGCGCCTATAAAAAATGTTTCGATAATTGGAAGTGCCGTTGGCATAGATGTATTGGAGCAAATGGAGCCTATTTTGAAGGCGACCCAATAAATTTTGACGATTAAATGTAAGAATGTTGTTTTAATTGAAAATTCCCGGTACTTTCTTGACAGAGTAGTATGTAAGCCATTCCTTATCATTCAGAATTCTGAAAGAACAACTATTCTATCCCCATCAAATAAAATGAGTCCAATTGCTCATGCCTAAGGATTTTCTACTCCGCTTTATGTTTTGTCAGTGTATACTTCAGAGGATCACCCCTAATACTCAATTCTCATTTCCTATTTTTTTTTACTGATAGAGCTAACTTTTCACGGGAATTTGTTAGAAATTTCTATAATAATCACATATGGGCTGAGGAAAATTCTTACCATATTGTCGAATCTAGGTTTCAACAACAATTTTAGAAAAATGTGTTGGCTTAATTATTATTAAATTGGATCATATTTTGTCCAATAGGATTAAATGAACCTGACTGCTATTATCTCCTAAAAGAATCACCAATACTTCTTCAATATATTCCTACGTATCAGGCAAGAATTATGGTGCAAACGTGGTGGTGCTTTAGTCAATTTCAGTACTAAAGCTTGTCGGTGCTTAGACGAAGCTTATCCAAATCTTTGAATAGGTCGGGAAGGCACTCAAAATTAGTGTACTCAATCTGCAGACTTGAGGCCTTTGGATTTTTGAATTAGGAAACAATGGATTATTTAAGGTACCATACCACTTATTGTGAGATTCTCAGGAGTACACCCGGACTATGTCAAATAATACGAAATTCTTTTGAACGAAACGAAGTGTTCTGATTTATTTCTTAGAGGAGCTATTTTGGACAAATATTATAATTCTTGCTTTTTACATTTTGCTGCCATTTCAGTGTATTCTTGTTATTTGCTTATGATTCTTTTGTTCAACTGAATGAAATAATGGTATTTTTTCGATTGCTATTTCAGTAAGTCCCCTTTGCAATGTAAACATTTGAAGAATAAAAATATTTGTCAAAAAGACTACTGGATAGTATTCAATATGACGACTAATGAGAAGAGCATAATTTTTTCAACAAGTATTAACGTATGTGTAAATTTGTGTGGAATGAGTCTAGCTAATATTTAAAAAAAATTTATCAACAATTTTAGAAGGTAAAGTCCACATACAGAAAGTTGCGTAACAAATTTTTCTTTTCAAATCAATTTTTCAATTCGGAAAATCTTGATTTTCCTGTTGTAATAATATTTCCGGATCACAACAACTGTCACAAAGGACTCTTAGTAAGCGTTGGCGACTGGCTTAATTCCGTTCTTCTAAATTGTAATATAGAGGGAATATCCAATAAAAACAAAATGTCTCCTGCAATTTGAAAGGGCAGTAGCTGGGAGGAAAGGAAACTTGGAATGAAAAATAACATGAAAAAGCCCCATTAATTTCTACTAATAAATCACCTCTTAAAATTTTTCGCATCAATTCAACGAGTATGTGTGAGTTGGTTTTTGTGATACTTTATTCTAGAATTCAGATTGAACTATTAATGGTAGAGAAGAAGGTTCGAATGAGTGCAGAAAATTGATTCTTTCTGCTTTTCTCTTTCATGTTTGACTGGTTTCACCTATTATCGAAAGACATTAACGATGGGATCATATCTTCTTTTGGAAATTGAAAAAAATAAGTTTTTTGAGATAGCGTTATTGAACCTTGCTCTAAATTTCATGAATATCTATGTGAAATTGATAGATTAGATTGATAATCATCTCAAGTATTTCATATGAAGTTTTATACATAATCAAACTATTGGGTTTGATTACGATTGCATTATGCAGGAGGTCCCATTCAATAGCATCCAGCGGAAGTCCACAAGTAGAAATAGACACCTACTGAAATCGCCCCATAGTTGTTATGTCAATAATTCTATGTAGTTTTCGAGATATGATTTTTTTTAGTATTTTGAAAATTTTCGATCGGATCGGAAACGATTGTTGAGAAATGAACTCTTTAAGGTTTAAATTCTGAAAATCCCAATCTCCTTAATCGGCAAAAGAATCCGATAGTTGCACAGTTATTCGCATTTGAAAATGTCTCTTAATTTTCCCAATATTTTCTGAACTACGAATCCGTTTGATCTGAAATTCAGCACTTGAAAGTCAAATAATAAATCAATAAAGATTATGAGCTTTGGTAATAGAAAGTCGAATGGGGACAGTTCTACATACATCTGTATAACAATAATTCTAAACTCCAACAAACCCGAGTAGGTCTTTTTGTTCGCTGGGACACAAGCAGGCAGACATCCGTATGTTTCAAATCTTATTGGCTTCAATCGTCAGTGCGCTGTAATGTCGATCGAGCACAACTCACCTACGCATTTAGATTCGCTTTGCATAGGAACACTAATATATTTATCACACGACATACACCAATTCAACCAAAGAACTCTATTCTTTAATATTATAAATATATTGTTGTTCCTATGCAGAGCTAATAGAGGTACGTCGATGACTTTTATTCGTCCGACATAACAGCGCACTGACGACTGGAGCCAATAAGCTTCGAATCATGTGCATGTCTGCTGCTTATGTCCCAGCGATGAGCAAAACCTATTCAGGCTAGTTTGAGTTCATAATTTTTATACCTATGTATGTTGCACTGTCCCGATTTGAAGAGCTTTCTATTACTACTTACTAATAATATTTGTTACAAATTATAAGCCGATTCAATTCATTTGAATGAATAAGAAAGCACATGTTCGTGCAGAATTTCGTGAGGATCGTGTGATTGAAGGTTAATGAAAATTGTGAGCGGATCAGCGTGGAGCGCTTCCTTCAACACTGTAGGTTCTAGAAGAGCAACGGAATAATCGCAATTTTGCAATAAAAGTTTCCTGGCCGTGTTACTTCTCGAAGAGGTGAGCACAATTGACCACCGAGATCATTTGATTTAACACCTTCAGACTTTTTCCTTGGGGCCATGTGAAATACTACTCTGTCAAGAAAGTACCGGGAATTTTCAATTAAAACAACATTTTTACATTTAATCGTCCAAATTTATTGGGTCGCCTTCAAAATAGGCTCCATTTGCTCCAATACATCTATGCCAACGGCACTTCCAATTATCGAAACATTTTTTATAGGCGCTTTCCGGGATGGCCTTTAGCTCTCGGGCCGAATTTTGTTTTATGGCTTCAATCGACTCAAAACGGGTGCCACGAAGGGGCAATTTTAGTTTTGGGAAAAAAAAAGTCGCAGGGAGCCAAATCCGGCGAATACGGTGGTTGCTGAAGCACGTTTGTTGAGTTTTTGGCGAGAAAGTCAGTCACAATCGTAGCTCGGTGAGAAGGCGCGTTATCGTCATGCAAAATCCATGAGTTGTTCGCCCACAAATTTGGCCGCTTCTTAAGGATACGCTCACGCAATTGTTTCATAACGCCTAGGTAATACTCCTTGTTTACCGTCTGACCCTCTGGAACGAATTCGTAGTGCACCATGCCACGGATATCGAAGAAAACAATGAGCATCACCTTCATTTTCGAGCGGCTTTGGCGTGGCTCATTTTTTGCCACCCATTCCGATGATTGCTGGCTTGTTTGCATATCGTACTCGTAGACCCAGGTCTCATCACCAGTTATAATGCGTTCCATGAATGTAGAATCGGAATTACAGCGATCCAGCATGTCTGAAGCAACCTGTTCGCGAGGACGTTTTTGAAGAAAATTCAGGTCTTTCGGTACGAGTCGTGCGGCCACCTTTCTCATGCCCAAAATATCAATCAAAATCGTACGTGCGGACTCGTGGGATATCTTAAGATCATGTGCTATCTCTCTCAAGCTGGTACGACGGTTTTCCAGCACCCTTTCCTTAATTTTATCGACGTTATCTTCGATCGAAGCCGTCGATGGGCGACTACTTCACGACCGTCCTTGAAGGCTCTGTACCACTGATATGCACGAGTTTTCGATAGAGCATTATCACCAAAGGCCTTTTGCAACATTTTCAATGCATCGGCACACGAAAATTCATTTGCAACACAAAACTTTAAACAAATTCTTTGCTAAACGTAATCACCCATAGAAAAAATCGGCACGCACTCTGACATCGACTGACTTAATCAGCTGTTGCAAACACACTAGTTGACAGATCCCGCTCAAGCTTGGCATAGTAATTAAGGACAGTGGTACCAACCTAGGAAAAAAAATTTTACCTGCCTCATTGCCCCGCCAGATTTAAATCGATAATTCCCGGTACTTTCTTGACAGAATGTATAAGGTCAATCAATCAATGCCCTACAACCGATTCAAGACCTTAAAGATAGAATTCGTGAAGTTATCGCGGACAGACATCCGCGAATGTGTGAATTGGTCATGGCAAATTTCATGAAAAGTATATGGAGCAGCAACCGTAGCCGGGGCGTCATTTAGCTGATGTGATTTCCCATTGTTAAAGGCATGCCTTCTTCTTTAGAATGAAATAAATATCCATTAATAATAATAATAAAATAAATAATAATAAACTTCATCCATCCCTTAAGAGATTCAAATATATGAGACAAGTCAAATAAAACGAAAGTATAACGTATGTTCAAATCTGAAAAATGGAAGAAAAATAAATACTAAGTTACAATGGATCATTCAGGTATTCATTCAGACTATAAAATTCTCTTCCACACAATATAGACACCTAGTTTCTCTTTTGAAACAGGCAAAATTCATAGTATAAAAATAAAAATAAAAAAGAAAGGATTTTTACTTGATAGAAGAAATATTACAAAATTTGAATATCAAAACAAATTAAAATATGTTTGTCTTCTACAATTTTAATTTCAAAAAAATTTTTAATTTGTTTTGATATTCAAATTTTAAAAATTCATAGTTTTAAAACATTCTGGTAACTGATTCAATATCTTGGTAAATAGGTGAATGTTCGAATTAAGCAGTTCGATGTTTAGGTAGTGACGGGATTTCTGCATTTCGTGTTCTATAAGAGTGATGACTAGACAATTTCTTCAGTGTTTCTAAATTCTATCTGAACAAGAGCAATCACTTGGAAATATATACAACTGGAACCGTTAAAATGTTATTTTCAACAAAGAAAGGCCTGCATGAGGA
Organism: Megalocaria dilatata; assembly: GCA_034642435.1. Classification (NCBI taxonomy): domain Eukaryota; kingdom Metazoa; phylum Arthropoda; class Insecta; order Coleoptera; family Coccinellidae; genus Megalocaria; species Megalocaria dilatata. Next base: position 94,652,137 of record CM067854.1, read on the forward strand.
CCTCAAGTCAATACCGAAGAGCAACAAAGATTCTATTCACTGCAGTGGAATTACCTCACAATAAAATGTTATATGATTTATGAATGTAAATCAAACAGTAGTATGAATTAAGTAGACATACAGTAGAAAAACAGCTTTCAACTCGGTATATTGCGTATTCGGATGAATTTAATTTTTTACTCAGTATGTCAGTGTGATGAATACACCTAAGGTCATTATGAATATACCTGAAAACTTGATACATTCTTCAGATTTTATTGAAGTATTGAAACAGGTGATAGTCAAAGGGTCATGCCCAATGTTTTTGTTACCGACAAAAATACATTTAGTTTTCTCAACATTCAATAAAATTGAATTTTTCTGGCCCCAAAATATAATATGAATTTTTGAATGTGGCATTTGCAGGCATCCAAAAGTTGAACGACATTCGAGGCAGTAATGGCAATAAAAAAATCATCTGCAGAAACAGGCACCAGTACTGATTTAAAAAATATTGTAATTCTCTTGAACATAATATTCCCAATTACCTTGGAAATAACGCTGAGCACAGATAAGGCCAGAAGTAAGAAATATGAATTGATTTAAAAATTTAAAATATACCTTTTTTTTCAATTTCAAAATGACGGTAGGAACAGAAGAAAAAATTAGATAAGGGTTTGGACTAAGCTTTCAGAGACATAGGCGAGGTTCTTGGTTGCGTATTAGGCGTAAAACAAAATTGTCGTGAACTCTGAACTGATCAAATGACATGTTACCCTCTTTCACCAGCTATGACGAAACAAACATATTTAGAATTGAAGGATGTGTTAATCAGGGATTGCGGGTTCCAATCCAGCTGCGCCCATGGGTGTGTTTGTGTGCGTTGACTAACTTACTTGATATTGGGTACATAGTATCATTGCTGAGCCTAAATACTACTAACACTCGTGAGGAAAAAAAAAGGATGTGTTACATAATGATATCATTGAGAAATCAGGTTCTGCTTGGTCATCTAAATAGTTTTAGTCAAAAAAAAGACATGTCATCAAGATTTTGCGTAGATTATAGGTTGAATAAAGTAACTAAAAAAGACCCATATCCAATACCATATGTTTTTGTTACCTTAGACAAATTACGTAACGCTAAATTCATAAGCTCGCTAGACATAAAATCAGCAAATACCAATGGATGAAGAACCAAAAGAACATATGGCATTCACCGTCCCCAAAAGATAATTATTACAATTTGAATATGCCATTTGGCGTGTGCAATAGACCTGCGACATTGCAGAGATTTGTAAATTTAGTAATTGTATACCTCGACGACATTGTGGTTGTAATAAAAGATTTTGAAAGAAATTTTTGAAAAATTGATAAAACTAGGTTTAACTATAATTCTGGATAATTGTCAGTTCTGCAGATCAGAGATGGGATATTTGGGTTACGTTGTGAATGACAACGGTCTATCAGTTGATTCAGATAAAGTTTCGGCAATTTTTAAATTGCCTGAGCCAAACAAATGAATAAAGTACGCAGAGTTATAGGTAAAACATCATAGTAGAGAGTAATCATCCCGCCTTTCGCTTCTTTGATGTTTCAGTTTCATTTGCCATTGAAAAATTCAGACCTTATATAGAAGGAACTTATTTAACGGTTATCTGTTCATTAGTCTTCGGTGTGGTTAATGTCGATAAAACATCCACATGGTCGAATAGGGCGTTGGGTTTTGAAATAACAACAATTCGATTTTAATATTATTCACTGGAAAGAAAAAGAATATATAGTTCCAGACATAATAAGGAAACTCTGAATATTTTGAGCATCTCCAATCAAAATTCTTATCCAAAAGATGAAGCGTTGAATTCTTGAGAATCCTGTTAAATTATCGTTTTTCCACGTGTCAACAAGTGTTTCAAAGGCGAAAAAGGGATTTAAGCATTGAATTGTAACTGGAGATAATAGTACAGTCAAGAAGATCGTGAAATCGGGTTTTTCGCTAATAGGGCTGAATTTATATGAAAATAATCAGAAAAAAGCGTATAAAACTGTGGGCAAAGTAAAAAAATTTTCAAACCCCGGGAAGAGGGTGAGAAAAATGAAAAACTACCCCAAAATACGATTTTTGGGTTAAATTTCGAAAATATCAAAAAAAGTTTCAACTAAAAGTTGTAGGGCATAAAACAACAATCGTAGAGAAAAAAATATTTTTTTTTATCCCTTTTATTAAAACTGAAGAGGTGAAAACGGATTTACGTCAATATTTCACTTAAAACGGGTAATATTTAAAAAAAAAAATTTTCAATTGATTTCAAAATTTTTTTTATAAATTTTGATGTAATATTTATATTTGTAGATTTTTACCTGCATGTAATAAAACCTTTTAAAGACAGGTAATTTATGTATTCGTCATAGAAGGGATGAAAAAAAAAATTCTTTTTCTCTACGATTGTTGTTCATAGTTTTTTAAGAGAATGAAAAAAAAAATGCAAAAAGTCCAATTTTCACATTTTTTATTGAAGTTTTATTTTTTAAACCCTTTATACCGTCCTAGGGGTAAAAGAATGCGTTTTAGGGAAAAAATGGTCGGAGAGGGGTAGACCTAAAATTTTATGCTCTACAACTTTTAGTTGAAACTTTTTTGATATTATCGAAATTTAACCCAAAAATCGTATTTTGGGGTAGTTTTTCATTTTTTTCACCCCCTTCCCGGGGATTGAAAATTTTTCTACTTTGCCCACAGTTTTATACGCTTTTTTCTGATTATTTTCATATAAATTCAGCCCTATTAGCGAAAAACCCGATTTCACGATCTTCTTGACTGGACTATAAAAAGTGGAACCATTACGATAATCCAAAACGTCGTTGCCAGATCATCAACTGTCAAGCCTAACACTCACGGCGAGAAGATCATGCTGAATATTTGGTGGAACCAGCTGTATTTAGTGTATTATGAGCAGTTACAATCGAATAAAAGTATCACAGAGAATGTCAACCAACGACAATTAATGCGTTCGAGCTGAGCATTGCAAGAAAAAGGACCGCACTATCCCGACGGACACGACAAAGCTATTTGGCAGCATGGTACATGTTGCCCAATCCGTTACAACATTCTTAGAAATGATGCAAATGAGTCGTCTTTTTTCGCGATGGGTTTCGTCAGTTGCCAGAAAGATGAAAAAAAATTGATACCGATGGACAATAATCTGAGCTTAGAATGTGTAAACAATTTTTTCCAAGAAAGCTTCAATTTTTGACAAAAAACCGCACGAACTCATTCATACTCCAAATAGAAAAAGAATAATGGAGCGCATGTTCGTCAGTCAATAGGTTGCCATTCAAAGGTAGCTTCATAGAAGTCTTGATCCTTATTAGCATTGTTAGCAACAATGCTGTTGCTTATGCAATCTTGCTCTACAATCTTTTTTGACTTTCGTTATTGTTTTCAAAGCATCAAGTCCTTTCTTTTTCCTCAGTGCTCTTGCTTTTAATTCTTTTTCTTCTTTCTATTTCATCGCCTAGCCTGAATATAGTCTTTGCAAAATTTTCTTCAAATCTAGTGAAAATTCACTGGAAGCTTTTTCCATTGCCTCGTGCAAAGACATGTTCCAAGTCAAATTCCTGAGTATCTTTCCAAATAATTAGTTTGAAAAACTTCTATGCAGAAGGCTATCTAGTTTTTTTCGTAAGTTCAATGTACTTTCACCGAGCCAGCATGGCTTCCTCGGGGGTAGAAGTGTTGAAACGGCCATATTCGAACTTATTGATGAAATAACCGTTGCTCTGGAGGAGGGAGAGATTCCATTAGCTATGTTTTTAGATCTTTCCAAGGCCTTTGATTGCGTGGACCATGAGAGGCTCTTGGAAATTCTCGAGGAATGCGGTATTAGGGACACTCAGCTGGAACTTCTTAGAAGTTATTTGTCATCGAGGAAACAAAGAGTTTTGCTGGAGGTCCATGGTGAAAATTTTACATCTGACGATATGGATGTAACCTTGGGCGTTCCTCAGGACACCATTTTGGGACCTGTACTGTTTATTGTTTATATAAATTATCTGGCTTTTTTACTTTTCCATCCGTGCAAGAAAGTCTCATTGCGTTTGTTTGCTGATGACACAAATTATTTGATCCGATCCCCTTTTATCACTTCTGCCATTGATGAGTCAAATGTTGTTATGAATCGGATATTTGAATGGTTGTCAAATCACAATCTTGTCATCAATGTGGAAAAGTCACAGTGTATTTTTTTTCATAATGAACGATCCAAATTACAGTATCCCACATCGACACAAGTTCTGAATAGTTGTGTCCGAGTGGAGGCTAATGTGAGGTTTTTGGGGATAGTTTTGGATAAGCATTTGAAGTGGGGTCCTCATACTGAGCATCTGAGGAGCAGACTAAACTCTACTTGCTATGCTCTATTCATGTTGAGGAGTCAGGTTGATTTCGAGCTCCTGAAGTTAGTATATTATGCGAACTTTCATTCGTTGATTTCCTATGGAATCATTTTTTGGGGTAGTTCCTCTTATGTGGAAACTATTTTTTTAACGCAGAAAAGAGCAATACGTACCATGTTAAGTTTAGGTTATAGAGATAGCTGTAGGGGAGTTTTCAAGAGAAATAATATTTTAACTGTTTACGGTGTATATGTCTATAAGTTATTGATATTCTTCAGCAAAAATAACCATTACTTCACAGATTTCAAAAATTCAAATAACACCAGGAGAATGTGTCCTTATATATTACCTTTACATAGTACAGTAACGAGAGGTAAATCTGTGGAGTGTATGGCTGTGAATTTATTTAATGTTCTACCTAGAAAACTCAGAAATATGATGTGTCACAAGAAATTCAAAAAATTGTTTTATAGTTTCATTCGGGATTGTGAGCCATATAGTCTGGCTGAATTCAAGGAGTTTTGTAAGAGGTACTTTATATTTTGTTCTTACTTTAATGTTATTTGTTGACCTGTTTCATCTTTTATTCCAAATGGTGTAATTGTTTGTAACCAATATACATTTATTATTATTATTATTATATTATTATAATAGCATCATTTTCCCTTTCTGAAACGTCAGTTCTAGGAACAAGACAATCCAGTACCTGACCTGTGCTGATAAAATCTCATCATAGAAATCTGGAAATATATTGTCAATATTTGTCTCAGAGAGACTGGAGAGTTGAGAGTCTTCCCTGATATTTGGTCGTAGGTCACAGTCTTTAAAGATTTTCAGAAGCGGTTCCAAGTTCTAACAGTAGTTATCAGATCTATATTGAAGTCACATCCCATGAAAATATATAAAGTTGTGTCACCTTTTCAAGATAATGACTGATGAAAGAATTGCATGGTATGTAGAGAAACCTTCTTGAATTCTTCCCAAGTACTTGATTAACGTCAATCAATTAGTATGCAAATTCTAGGATAAGCATACCTCCCAATAATAATATAATAATAATAATAATAATAATAATAATATAATAATAATAATAATATTTATTCACCAAGAGTAGATAACACATCAAAAATTATTTTTAAGCTCATTCACAAGTACACACTACACAAGGTGAATAAATAAACGATATCACAGAAGCTTTAGCTCCGAGAAGCTATAGCTTGTACGTGATGTAATACTATTTAAATTACTCTTTTCCTACGATGGACGAACAAATATCTACAGAAAAATATAATATACAAAAAGAAAATACACACAAATATATCCTATCTTAATGAGAACCTTTGATTAACAAAATTATGTAGTTCTCTCCTTCCGTACGAGAGAATCCAGTTTTTCAAATTTTCCTTAAACATGTTAAGGCTGTTAATATTCCTAATGTTACGAGGAAGTTCACTGTAGAGTTTCGGTGCAAGGAAGCTGCAGTGACGCTGTCCCACAGACTTAACACAATGAGGGACGCTGAGTGCATTTACCCTATTTCGTGTATTGTAACAATGTGTGACGGGATTGGAAGCCATTTTGGATTTCCTGATATTAATCAGCATGTGCATACAGAAGAGTTGTCTAATATCCAGTATTTCAGCCTCCTTGAATAGTTTTTCACCAGAGAAAGTGAGAGGTCTACTATAGATGATTCGAAGAATCCATTTTTGAATTACAACCAAGTCTTTCAGATGGTTATCCGTAGCACCACCCCAACCTATGATTCCATAATTCAGCTGGGACTGCACTAACGCAAAATAGAGCATTCTGAGGTGTCTCACGTCAAGATAATCTTTGAGAAATTTAAGTTTGTATAAAACTCCTCTTAGTTTATTGACCAAATTTTTTATGTGCAAGTCCCACCTCAAATGTCGGTCAATTGTTACACCCAAATACCTAACCGAGTCCGCTTCTGGGATAACTGAACCAGGTGTGATCTCAAGGGGCCCCATGCACGGTAATCCACTGCAGTAGGAAGTAAAGGGCAGATATTTCGTTTTTTCTAGGTTTAGTGTCAATGTGTTGTAACTGAACCACTCCATTAAAATTCTGAAGTCATCCTCTGCCTCCGATTTCAAAGAATCCCACGAATCGGATTCACAAAAAAGTGCAGTATCGTCCGCAAAACCAAGAATTTTACCCCTCACTCTGACATCGAGTAAACTATTTATATAGAGCACAAACAAAAGTGGTTCGAGCACAGTGCCCTGTGGTACACCGTAGGTTACACATAAAGGTTCACTCAGTTCCCCATCAATATCCACCTTCTGCTCTCTGTCTGTCAGGTAACTTTCAAGCAAGTCATAGACTTTTCCACGCAAACCATAACTGCTCAATTTATTAAGGAGCTTTCCATGAGAGACTGTGTCAAAGGCTTTAGAAAGATCAATAAAGACGCACAAGGATGGTTTACTCTTATCTAGTGAGTTATAAATGCAGGATGTTAAATGATGTATTGCGTCCTCAGTTGATTTATTCTCTCTAAAACCATATTGATGCTGAGAAATGATGTTATTTTTTTCGCAAAATTTTAATATTCTTGTTTTCAATATTTTTTCCAAGATTTTTGCAATATTAGAGGTTAGAGAGATTGGCCTATAGTTTTCCATCTGCAATCTATTTCCATTCTTGTATAGGGGCTTAACGATTCCGACCTTCAACTTTTTTGGAAAATATCCTCTATCGAAGCAGCGATTTATCAAATGTGTTAGGGGGGTCTTTATTTCATCAGATATTTTCCTCAGCGTTTCTGCTCTGATATTGTCACATCCAGGTGACCTTTTCTGTTTCAGCTGCTTTATTGTCTCAAGAACTTCTTCATTAGTGGCCGGAAATAGACCCATGGAGTTTTTCACTCCTTTGAGAGGTTCTGTGTAATTGTCAGGGATTTTGATTCGCTGTGCGTATACTTGACCCAGAGTACCATAGTAAGAACCAAAACTATTGGAAATATCTTTTTTGGAATCCAGAATCAAACCATCTGTCGATAAAATACTTTCAATCTTTGTGTCTGTTCTTGATCGACCACAGATTTCATTTATTCCCTCCCATAGAGCTTTTGACTGGTTTACGTTGTCTCTTATTAGTTTTCGAGCGTACGTTTTTTTCGCAATTTTAATTAATTTAACTAACTTATTTTTATATGTGAGGTATTCTGTCTTCAGGCGGTTATCATCTGGACAGTTCTGCAGAGCTGTGTAGAGCAATTGTTTTTTATTTATCGATGTTACTAGTGCTGGGGTTATCCATTTTTTTCTGCCTTTACCTCGTTTATTCAGCCTGACTTTTTTCGTATTCTCCTCGATATATGCACTAATTTTTCCTATGAATTCATCTGTCATTTCATCTATACACCGTGAACTATAAAAACTTTTCCATTTCTCCTCATCCAAAGCTGCTTTAAGGGCTGTGTAATCTATGAATTTTCTAAATTCATCTGCAGATTTAGATATGCTAGCTGCTTTTCCACCCAGATCAACAGTCATGGCTATAGGATAATGGTCTGTGACACCGCACTGAAAAATATATGACTGTATTTCTCTCGAAACTTTGGTTTTCACGAAGATGTGATCGATACAAGTTTGACTGAGTGGTCGGGTGCACTCGTTTATGTAGGACTCATAACCAAAAGCGTACATTATATTCTTATATTCTTCAGAGTATTCCGTGCCCGACAATAAATCGATGTTGATATCCCCGTTACTACATGCATATCACTTTTATCAACCGTCTGAATATACTGCTGGAAATCTTGATTGAACCTTTCGGGGCAAGTGCTTGGAGACCTATACACAGCTGTAAAAATAACGTGCTTGGATTCAATTTCTGTGCTGACCTCGAGAATCTTAATATCTCCTATATTTTTTACCGCATGAGAGAAATTGATCTCATTCCTAACATAAACTATCACTCCATCATTCTTATCCAACACACCCTCACTATATAAAACCGTATAGCCATCGATATTCAACACATCCAGATCATGTACGAGATATGTTTCAGAAAGAACTATGACATGAAATTCCAGCGCAAGCCCATCCAAAAACAAAATCATCTCATCTATATTCTTCATGACACTTCTGATATTAAAATGCACCATATTAAGTTTTGTTGTTTTATATGAAACAAAATTATCTATATCACGAATTATTTTCGCCATAATTGGCTCGTTTTTATACTCTCTTATAAATGGATCCATATCACCCCAAAATTACACCGGGAAACAAAAGAAAAAAACGGAGATAAACTGACACACAAACAAATATAACAACGCAAAAACGGATTACGTAAAATTAAGCGACTATTTCAGATTCCTTTGTGAATTAGTACGCGATCTAGTGTACTTTTCCGGTTTGCCAGTTTTTGTAATAATCTTATCGGGTGTATTCTTTAACTGAAAATTTGTTGGAGTGTCTTTGATGTTCTTAGATTTTTGAGCTCGGACCTCAATGCTTTTCGGATGTAGAATCAGGGATGGACTTGGGGTTGCGGGGTCACTATTGGGTTTTGTGGATTGCTCCTGCGATTGTTGTAATTCCTGGAGTGTATACTCTTTATTTTCTACAACTAGTCTATTGCCCCTTATAAAACAATTTTGTCCTCTTTCCTTCTCCTCAATCATATACTTCCTGAGTGCTCGATATTCGTTTCGCTGCTCCTCTGTTAAATCGTTCGATATCGCGATACCACCCCCCTTCAATTTTCTGCAGTTCTTGATAATTTCAGTTTTCTTGATATTCGATACAAATTCAATCTTTACCGGACAATTTGGTTTTTTTCCCAGGCAGTAAAAGTTATTTATGTCCCCATTATCGACTTCCACTCCCAGCAGGTTTTTAAACTCTGCGCAAATGAAATCCAACGTTACAGTATCGTTTGGTGTTGACCATCCAAAAACAACAATATTATTCTCTTTGGACTTTCTCTCAATTCGACCAACTTTTTCCCTCAAAGTCAAATTCTCTCGCTCGAGTTGACGAATTTTGTGCTTCAGTTGTTCAAATTCAAGCAATATGTTCGATTCCGAAGCCCTGATACTATTCTTTATTTCAGCCTTACTGTTCTCTATTTTCTCCAAAATATTCTGCACTACTTTATCATCCATAGTACTAAATCAAGTTGAAAAATTTATCGAACTTCCGAAAAAGTAGCTTAACGGGAAGAAAAACGTGATAAAACTCAATCAGAATCAAAACAAAGGGCGACAGGAATCACACACTTCACTTCCTTGGGCCTATAAGGAAGACTTCAAACAGAAAAGGGCCGGCCACGAAAAAATGGGATCGAGGAATTTGGTACGATATGAAAAAGGGTTTATTTATCTAATTGTTCCGTTTTAGCTATGAATCACGCGATAAATGTGCTGTATGGAATCACCTGCTGGACGTACGCTACCTACTTGTTGTTATCAATAGAAGAGATGATATCAACGAATCATAAACAATTTTTTCACATTAACAGTGAATACTTCAATTCTTTTCAGGCGAACATATATGTATCTATACATCAACTTCTTAACTGAAAAATTCAAATTCAATTTTGCTGAATAACTCACTGCGAATTTACGAAATTTTCAGAGCACCACATAAAACGCGTCCACTCCACCATAAGTTTAGACACAGAATGGGGAGTAAGATAGGTATATTAGACTTTAATGGTTTATATGCAACTTAAATAGATGTGTTACAAATGGACAATTTTGGGATTGTTTTACCCTAAAATTAAGTGAATTGTTTCAGCGTAGTTTTAAATATAATTGCGGTAAAAACACTATCTTGTTCGTAGATTAGTGGTTCTTTGAGCTCTTTTTCCATTGTTCATTTTCATTGATTTCACTTTTCGATTCACTTTACAAAATAACTATCTGATTACAAACAAATAAAGTAGATAATACATAACACATGAGTTAAAGTGAATGCGAATAAGACCTTATTGAAGAGCAGAGGGGGAGAGAGAATTTGTGATTAGAGCTTAATTGTTTATAGAGCGTGTGTGTGTGTGTTGCGTGACCGTCTGGTAGAAAAAGGTGGGAGAGTGTGTTTGTAGGCCGAGTGCCAACTATAGACTTCGAGGGAATGTGTCTTCAACAGTACTTTGTGAGTATGTGGCAAAAAGAGACTTTGTTAAGGGCGCAGGAATTCCGAAACAACATTTGGCTATTTTCGTTTCTTCTGTCCCATTTAGGTTTCTAGGAAAAAATTACACATTTGTGGGATGCCTAGATTTCTGAACCCTGGGAAAGTAGTTGTAATGTGTCATATGAGGTCTTTACTTTCGTTTTGAAGTCCTGTTCAAAACGTTTTTTTATGGACTGAAAATTTTTTGTATTGGCAAGTCCTCTTGTTTCCAATGTTGGCGAGGAGTGAATCTAAATGTTCAGCTTTCGTAGACACTGCTGAAGAGAGCAAAGACTGAGAGAGTTCGTTCATTTGATTTTTGGGTAGTTTGCAGGTGATGTTGGGAAGAACTGCACCTGTCGGGTCAAATGAATTTTTTGTCAAATGAATGAATTGTCAAATGAATTTTTTGGGGCATTCAAGCAGATACTGAATGTGATCATTTCGTTGAACAATAGCGAATCTTGAGTATTGGCTGAGATTTGCGTAGCGAATGCCACGAAGGTTGCTGGGTCACTGAACTTTGATCCTGAGTATTATTCACATTCGTTTTGTTATTTTTAAATATTTTAATGTCAGTTATGTTAAATTTTGACCTTGAGCGTTCGCGTGGATACGAATATATTATCTTATAGATAAAAGATAGAGAATCTATTATAGATAAAAATCAAAACATATGTCAAGTTCCTTTATTTCAGAATCAATATCAAGTCCTTGTTCTTCCATATTATTTTCGATTCTAAACTGGACCCTTTCATACCTTTCATATCTCTCAGAGTAAAATTTTTGTGAGCAGATAATATGATTTCATCTGAATAAGTATGTTAATTTTGACCTAACCATGTAGTGGCTTGAGTGAGTACGGACATTGATTATTCAAACTATGAAACCTTCCATTGTGAGATTAGATACATAAGTAACAATTTTTTAGTGATGAGTAAAATGAATAATACAGTTGAATTGAAAGAAAATTAATTGGTAATAATATCTGAACAATATGTCTCAGTGATGTGAATTATATTACAGAATAATATAACAACTCCCAACGATACAAGAAAAATGGAAATAATTAGTACTTACAAGAACAAGAACTCAAAAACATGTGTTATAATGGAAATAGATCCTGAAACATATAGACAAATAAATAGAAGAGATAAATTACAAATAGGATGGAAGACAAGTGGATATGTGGACTACGTTAGCATTATACAATGTTATAGATGTTGGAAGTTCGGACATAAAGCAAGTGTATGCAGAAACAAGAAGACAATATGCTCTAAATGTTCAGAGGAACATGATTCAAATGAATGTGAATCGACGGAACAAGTTTGCATAAATTGTAAACATTTGTCACAGGTATTGAAAATAACTGATATCGATTTTAAACATACATCATTCGACCGAAAATGTCCAACTTATAAAAGAATTTACAAACAACTGGAACAGAAGATCAACTATCCAAACCTATTTACACAAAATACAGAATAGCAATCAAAAAATAATAACCTAGCATACTTGAATATACAAAGCCTGATTGCACATAAGGATGAATTAGAACAACTCCTGTTAGGAAAAAAACATACCGTAGTATGCCTATCGGAAACACATATTACAACAGACATACAAAAACAAGAAATAGATATCAAGGGTTATAAAACTGTTAACGTTGAGTCAACAAGTAGACACACAGGTGGAGTTATAATATATGTGAAAAATGGTTTCAAATTTAAGGTAATACTGAAAGAAACAATCCATATGAATATGTGGATGGTTGGAATTGATTTGGTTCTTAAAACAAAAACCTATAGAATTATCAATCTATATAGATCGCCAAATGCGAGCATACCAGAATTTCTTGAAAAATTCGAGAGTATATTAAACGAATACGCTAGCGGTAGAGAAATCTTGTTGGTGGTTGGAGACTTTAATGTGGACCAAATGAAGCAGTCTTATTATAAGAAACAGCTGGATACACTGATAAAAAATTATGGGTTATATCAAAAAGTCAATGAACCCACACGAATAACAAAAGATAGCCAAACATTAATCGACTTACTGATAACAAACGAAAAAAGCAGGGAATGCCAGGTAGAATATGCGCCAGCAATTACAGATCATGCCATATTAATCACGAAACTATATACTGAAGAGGTACCGAAAATACATAACAAAATTACTTATAGAGATACGAGTGGCTTCGACGAACTGAAGTTTCAGCTAGATTTGTTAGATGAACATTGGACCCCAAATGGGGTGGATACAAATATGTTAGCTGATAAACTGATAAATACAATAGAAAAGGTACTAAATAAGCACGCACCTTCAGTAACAAAAACAATAATGTCGCAAATAGATAATAAATGGTGGACACCTCACCTCACCAATGAAGTCAAGAAAAGAGATAGTTTGTACAAGAGAGCGATAATAACACAAAGCCAAATAGACTGGGAAGACTACAAAAAGCAGAGAAACAGCACAGTAACAAAAATTAGATTACAAAAACAGAGTTATTATAATGAAAGAATCGATGAAGTCAAATTTGATTCTACTAAAATGTGGAAAACACTAAAGGACCTCATGAAAGGTACCAACATAGTACAGAAAAAGGATAATATTATTTTCGGAGGGGAGTGTGTTGAAGGGGACAATAAAATAGCAGAAAAGTTTAACGCATACTTTGTGGAAAGTATTGAACAAATTACACGAGAAGCATATACTGGTGACAGTGAAGTGAATATTAAAATTATGAAAGAACCCGGCTGTAAATTTGAAAAATTCAAGACGATTGAGCTTAATGAGATGAAAGCCATTGCTAAAAAATTAGGAAATAAAACCAGTAGTGTAGATGGAATAACGAATAAGATTGTCAAGCTGTCAATTGAAATAATCGGAGACAGATTCTTAAATCTAGTTAACAATAGTCTACAAAAAGGAGAATTTCCAGAGAAGTGGAAAACTTCCGTTATTATACCTATTGAAAAAGTTAATAATACTAATAAATGTGAGGAATTCCGACCAATAAATATGGTGCCTGTATATGAAAAGTTATTAGAACTAATAGTAAGTGAGCAGGTTCGTACATATATCGAAGATAACAAAATATTAACACCATATCAGGCAGGGTTCAGAGCAAGACATTCTTGTGAGAGTGCTATTCAGGCAGTGTTGCTGAGATGGAAGAGTGCTCTACGCAACGGGAAAGTTATTGTGGTGGTATTCCTAGATTTTAGGCGCGCATTTGAAACTATCAACAGAAAACGATTGTTATCAAAAATGAACAAATATGGATTCGAATCGACAGTCCTTAAGTGGTTTACTGCCTATCTTGAAAATAGATCGCAGAGAACTAAATATCAAAATTACACATCTACATCAATACCAACTCGACATGGCGTCCCACAGGGAACAGTTTTGGGCCCAGACCTCTTCATACTATACATCAATGATATCGTCAATTGTGTGCGAGATTGTGAGTTACAGCTATTTGCAGATGACACTGTATTATACCATATAGGGGACAACTTAAATGACTCTGTCACAATGGTGAATAATGAACTGGTATTTATTTCAGATTGGTTAGGGGAAAATAGCTTATCTTTAAATATTAATAAAACGAACTACATGATCATTAAGAGCAAACATTCAGTGGAAGATTCTAATTGTGCAATTTCTGTCAGTGATCAGAGTATAAAAAGAGTTTACACTTGTAAGTATCTGGGAGTCAATATAGATAGCAACCTGTCATTTTTAGATCACGCAAATTATGTAACAAATAAAATTTCTAAAAAGGTAAATTTCATGGGAAGAATAAGTAGAGATCTCAGTCAGTGGTCAAAATTACTAATATACAAAACGACAATACTTCCACACATAAACTTTTGCTCATCGGTCCTATTTCTATTGAACAATGCGGAGATAAATAGTTTGCAAAAACAGCAAAATCGAGCATTGAGAGTAATTCTAAATTGTAGTAAAGTTACCAGTATACAGAAAATGTTAAACGCAACGTCATTGCTTAGTGTGAAACAATCTATTTACTTTAATACAATGGTTATAGTATATAAAATAAAGAATCAATTGTATCCAGATCATCTGTTGAATCAACTAAAATTTGTACGCGATATTCACTCATATAATACACGTAATAGAACTGATTTTTTCGTCATTCCGACAACATCAGCTCAAGGGCAAAAGGACCTATTTCATAGAGGTTTGATCGAGTTTAACTCGCTTCCTTACGAAATAAAAAATAGTAATACCTTAAGATTATTTAAGAGAAAATGTTTATTGTATACAAGAGAAAATATTGGAATTTAGGAGAAATTTTTTTTTATTGTTAATTACAAAAATTTAAATGTAATGAATTAGCAAAGCTACTGAAATAAATGTTATTATTATTATTATATTATAAATTAATATAAACAGTGTATCAGGATAATAATAATAATAATAGTGTGGTCCAACGAAAACTCAATACCTCGATTCTCCGACTATAAAATGAAAATGTGGAAAATGACCCAAACTCCTCAATTTCTGATTCGAGGAGGAACAACACTTCCGCTCTTAGCATCCCAATAACAGCAACCCCCTAATGGGGGTGAGTACAACCCCTTGATTTTGAATAGGGATGAGGGGTGTTGCGATACCTCGTTCTGAAGATCTTATCGGGTACTACCTGATTCTGAAATTTTGCTTCAAAATTATTTACTATTTATTTATTTATTTTTCAATTTTAATCGACAATTTATATTTGTTGGGTTATTTATCCCATTTGATATTTCAATACGTATATTAAATATGAGCTGTGCTTATAAGACATTAATTTAATTTTGAGAATTTTTGAATAAAATTTTTTGAAATTAAAATTGTAGGAGACTAACAGATTAAATCTGTTTTGATGTTAAAATTTTGTAATATTCCTTCTATCAAGTAAAAAACCTCTCCTTTTTGTTTTATTTCAAGTATAATAAATAATTATACTTAGGTTTGAATAAAAAAACTCATTATGAAATATCAAGTGGTTTAAAGAAAACCACATAATACTTTCTGTGATTTTTGTGACGAACATAGAATATGTTGGATTTTAAAGTGAGTGTTCAAACGAGGATGACTCGAGTCTGTAGGTGAGTTATATTTGTTGTCAATCGATTTTATTTCCTGAATGTGGAGTAGGACCGATGAAAACCTTATCGGAATTTTGATTAAACTCTGTATATCAAAAATCAAAAAAGTGTTTTGAAGATATAAAACATGTTTTGGGAGATTTTCGAAGTAACTTATTCAAATATTTAACTATATAAAATATTTCAAATAAATTATTTTTTCTGAGAAGTCCTTAAAATTATGTTTTGTATTTTTGAGAAGGAATTAGTTTTCATAGTTGTAAGTTCAGAAACAAAATTTTGTCTCCTTCAAATATTTATTTTTTTATTTTAATTGACAATTTATATTTGCTGGGTTATTTATTCCATTCGATATTTTGTATTTAGTTTTGATCTTATAGGTTTATTAAATATGAGCTGTGCTTATAAGACATTAATTTAATTCTAAAAATTTTTGAATGAAATTTTTTGAAATTGAAATTCTAGGAGACCAACAGATTATATCTGTTTTTATATTCAAATTTTGTAATATTCCTTCTATCAAGTAAAAACCTCTTCTTATTTTTTTAGTTTTCAAATCCTTGCTGTATTTTTCGAAATTTTTTCTCGCACTAATTTTCTAATCTTATTTTCATTTGATATTTTATGAAGCAAAATTGAAAAACCGAGTTTGATTGTAACCTCTAGATGTAAAAAAACGACGACAAGGCTAATACAAAATCGAGCTCTCGAGTTATGTCGGTGGTTTTTTTGAAATCTTAGGCTTGAATTTTCAAATTTTGAACCATTAATTTAATCAAATTAATAGATTTTTCATGAAAGTTGGTTCTTTTTCCTGATCTCGTTCCTACATACAGCTAAGTAATTGCCGTGTCGCATTTTATTAACTTTCATCATTAGTTTTTGAATATACGAGTTATACAATAGAATGAATTCATTGAACGGCATGCAGTTCATTTCACAGACAAATATTCAAGGGGTTAAAAATTTTGCATATCTACTACAAAAGAATCGAAAAATGAATTCATGTGAATTTCTGAATAGATATTATAATAATTTTAATGCTTATAAGAGCCTCAAACTGTCTGGACAAGTTTTCACAACAGTTAATATGGTTTTTCAATAGAATTTATTAGAGAATACATTCCTTCTTGTTACCTTCCGTCTTTCACTGATTTTGCTAGATATCAAACAATTTATTTTACTGAATGGTTTCAAGACAATAAGCACTTAGGATTTCGCCTCATGAAAAAATTAAGATTTATAATACATATTGAAATTTTAACTGAAATATTTCTGACAGATTTTTCACGATGAAAATATCTATAAGAAGAAGTTATTTTGAGTGTAAACCATTTCAATTTTAAATGCAAATGTTACTCAAAATTGATTGTCTCTTAAGGGAATTTCAAAAACTAGAAAAGTTATATTGGAACAGAAACCAAGTCTTCGAGCTTTTTTGGTGAAAAACAAAATTATGAAAACCGCAACCTCCTCCGATCCTTGCTTTTGACCTATTATCGAAAACTGAAGCTTCGATGATTTCGAGAACTTCACATTACTTATTTGATTTTGAAGCTACTGTTCTTTAATATGGAAAGGCGCTTTCATAACAATTGAATATTGTTCTCATCTCAGATTCAGACATGTTCTAGGGAACAGCTTGTTATCTAGCATACAATCGAGGTTTTGGTTTTTCGATACTCAATATAAGTTGCAAAATTTTCAAGAAAATAAGAGATTCGAAATACAAAGAAATTTGTCGTTCGTTAATTTTATCTACATCTGTTTCCCGTAAACAAGATAATGCAGGGAAGTTTAATATATCGGATGATTGATATAGCCCATAGTTGCCAGACCTACTGAAATTATGAAACCTTTAAGGTGAGAAATTCTGAACAGCAAAAAAGAATTACAACAAAGTAGACAAGTAAGTGAAGTTAATATAAAACTGAAAATACAAACAATCCTGAATGACTTTAAATTCAGAATTATAAATTCTAACTTCTACATTATATATTGAAACTATATACAAAAACTATCAAATTAATATCCTTATATATAATCAATATAAAATATTTTTCAATGTCTCGGAAAAAAAAATCCTGAATGAAAAAATTAAAATAATGGAACGAGAAAATGAGGAACTCAAACAGAAAGTAGAAAAAATGGAAAGGAGTGAGAGAAGGAATAACATAATAATATTTGACTACCAGTAGAAGCAAATCATATATCAGTAGAAGAACTTTGCAAAAATCTGAATACCCTATAGGCAAAGAAATAAATAAAATTAATATCAATAATATATATATATATATATATATATATATATATATATATATATATATATAAATAAATATATATATATATATATATATATATATATATATATATATATATATTGTCATGGAATTTACAGTTAAATGAAATAATTACCTAAATATATTAAGGAAAAGACTCACCGTTGTATATAAGTTGACTTGTTAGAGTGTAACCAGACCAAAATTAATTGAATAATATCCATTTTGATAGAAATATCGATAATTCAGTTCATAAAAAGTACTCACAAGCTCATATTATGAAGAAAAAACATATTTAGAGTAGATAACGACTAGTCGGGTGAAAATTCTTTGAACGGTAATCAAAAATCAGTAATCTTGTTGACAGTTTATAAATAGAATTCACAGGGAGATTTCAATTCACAATTATTTAAAGTAAAAACTGCCACAGTTGCAAGAAATAGAAGTAATTTGAATTTAGATATCCAATTTGAAATTAATGAAGAATTTGTTGAAAAGATTTGTTATTATCATGAATCACACATAAACTTTAGTGAAATTATTGACAAAGAACAAGCTAAACTAAATATAACTCACCAGAATGATGTATATAGAACAAATTTGATAAAAACTCAATTAATTCAATGAAATATAGCATCTACGTCAGATATTTTCAAATTATTAATGTGAAAGATATCCTTCAAGATGTTTAGGCATCAATAGAATTGTAATAGCATCTAAGCTAAAGAAATTTAATCAATTTCATAACTAATTTTAAATAATTTATAAGTTATAAGCATTAGAAGTTAAAATTTGGCAAATTTTGACACTTGAAATATTGTACGGATGAAAAGCAAGACTTTCACTGTTTTGTTCAACATGAAACATACATCAAAATGTAGTTCAAAAAATAAGCTAAGTTTCAACAGTAATTTCAAACCAAGAAATATTGTAAATTTTGTAAAATCATCGAAAGCATCAGTTTTTAATAATTTTGACAGAAGCTAGTAAGTTTTGAAATTGAATTTTTCTTGAAAACTATAAATAGGGCAGACACAGAAAAATTGAATCAGTCTCCATATATTCAGATTAGTGTCCATGTCGGTCCACAATTAAAAAAGTTCCTAAAAATATTATCATCTAAAAAAGGGAGATTATTTGGTTATTGTGAATGGAAATTGAATCCAGAAAATACATTACCTGAATGTGAATGGAAAAATCCCACATAGAAATCAAGTTTCAAACGAATTGGATATATAGAAGAAAACCAACAAAGTTGCCTGTGAATTTCAGAATGTTCTAGAAATGTTGTTTCCAAGGAAACCATGTAGCGATCTACACGTCAAATTTATTCGCTGGTATATCACCTTTATCGAGATGACCGGTGAATGAAGAAATTGGGATATCTGTCCGTCAATGTGTCGTCACGTGCGCGTTGATATGAAGGAATTATTTCTTTTCCGGTTCACGATTGCAGAGTTAAGTTGAAATCTGAATGTCATAAAATTTATTTTCTCGTTAGTTAATTTTTCTTGAAGATTAGAAGTAAAAACCCTCAAAGAAGGGGTAAGTATCATTCGTTTTTATGTTTGAACTGCATATAAAGCATGTATTTTTATCATATATTTTTCTTTTTGGAATGCCTCTATCAAATTTTTTATATTGGTTGTATGAAACTTTCTGCTCGATGCACGTGTACGTTTTTTTATTTATAATGTAACATTATTTTAACTTTATTATTTATTCCTTTGTTTTTAAAACACACTTCTGTCCTGGAAAATTTTGCATACGATTGCCTTGAAAGTTTCTGCATTTTTTTTTTTGTCGGAAATGGCGAAGAAAATACACAAGTGTTTTTTCCCATTTTTGAGGAAAAGTTCCAGAGGCGGAAGTGTTCAAAATTTTAACGTAACGTATTTCTCATTTTTGTTCTCTTTTTGACAGTTTTTTTTTTTTTTGGACTATCTTTTCCTGGAATTATTTTTGGATTATCTTTTTCTGGATTTGGTTTATGGAATATTTTTCCTGGATTTCTCTTGGATTATTTTCCTGTTATTTGTTCCTGGAGTTTGGAAGTTTTCTTGGTGAGGAATAGTTACACGTACACTGGTTGCCCGAAGACGTTGAAGCTATTAAGTTCAAAGAACTACATAACAGCCTGCTTGAGACGACCTACAAAACCACCACCTGTTTTGATTGGCAAAACATTAGCCTGTATTCTAAACCAACCAGGGAAGTAATATTGAGAAATTTTGTATATATTCATATCACATTAAGGAACTTCAAATTTTTGTATATATTAATAATAACATTCCCATTTTTATATATATATATATATGTATATATTTTTCTACTTTTATCGGTAATAATATTATTGAAACTTACTCTAGTGTAAGATAGTAAATTGTATATTTCTTTTAAATGTATATATGTAATTTGTAAGAAAAATTACTTGTGGTAAATTAAACGAGTGACTTGTTTGTCAGGGAGTTTTGTCCTTTCATTTTGTGGAATTGTGAGATCAGGCTCACGACCCAGTTAAACCGACTGGGCTCGGGCATTTTAAAATATAGTTGTAGCTGAATTGTTACACAAATTTTGGCGCCCAACGTGGGGCGATTGAATTCCTTTTTCGGATTTCAAATAAACTTGATCTCACTCTTTCCGGGTGGAAGTGACTTTGGGTTCCTGGTCAACCAAGGTGCTCGTTTCGGGTAGTTGTAAGTTTCTTTGGGTCATTGTCTGCAAGATTTTTCAATCGGGTTTCATTTTTCATTTTTTCTTTTCGGTAATATATAGAGTCATTAAATTTTTTCTTCATTTTCGGCATAATGGCGATTAATCCACAGTTTCTAAAGCAAAATGAACTTGCTTATGAGATTGCGATGGGAGGAATTGAAGTTCCGTCATCAGTAGATGACAAACGTAAAATTTTGAGGGGTTTGCTATCCCAAGAATCCTCTGATCGTAGTTTCATCATCTTATCTGATCCTTTCTCTTTTGAAGAAAATGTCGGTGGCATTAAAGAAAGTTTGACAGATTTGAGGGAGATTTGTGCCAAGTTCAACTCGGGTTCCTCTCAAGTTGATCACAGGCGTATACTCACTCGCCTAACTCATGTGACTGGTAGAATCCAACGGTTATCTGCTGACATCGATGGTGATCACAAACTTTGGGACCAGCACATTCACCAAATAGTTCAGGCTATAAGACTAGCTAGGAGTGAGGGCTTGAAATATAGTCCTTCCTTTTTAGTTTTTCTTAGGAATGTCGCTACTGATGGATCATTCTATGGTCTTATTTCGGAAAATGCTAATAACGCCGTCACTATAGGGAATAGAGTTTTGGATTCCAATTTGGTTCAACAGCTGCCAGAGCTTTATGAAGACGTTCGAAAACGTTTGAAGCATTCTTATGAGATCAACGCTCGTAGATACAATCTTAGAAGACGTGATGTTCGTTTGAACATCGGTGATAGGGTTTGGAAAAAAAACTTTGTTCTGTCCGATGCTTCGAAAAATTTCACCTCAAAGCTTGCTCCAAAATTCGTCCCTTGCATAGTAAATAAGATAATATCTTCACTTGTCTACAATTTAGTCGACTTATCTGGTAGGAATTTGGGAAATTTTCATATCAAAGATATAAAACCTGATTTAACTGAAGATGACCCCGATGATGATTTGAATGTCGAATCTCAGTGACTCAAAATACTGTTCTTTCATGTGTCCTTGTTAATAGTCTTATATCCCCACTATTTATTGCACCGTCCTCATTCCTCATATATATATTTTATGAATTCATTGACTTTTTTTTGACATAATTTTTATTTGAAGTATTTAGGGGTAATTATCTTCCTTTTCCTTTCCTTTTCTCTTTTTAGCTGAGAGCATTTACCTTCCCGTAGTGGAGAGACAGTCTCTATGTCTCTTGTCTTGCCATTACGGTTATCTTTATCTTCTGCTCTGGCTAAATTTTTCCCTTAACCCCTAATGTAGACTTCTACCTCTTTTCGGATCAACATACAGTTATACGGTATCTGTATGATGTGCTGACATGTCTCTTTCGTGTGGCTGTTTAGTTGGTCTAGAATTCATAAATCTTTTGTGTCTTTCAGATGCAGTTTTATGTCTATTTGAAGTCATTCACCTTTATTTACCTTGTGATTCATAAATCACTGGCGCCCAACTTTTCCTGTGTAACTTCAACTTTTTGCAAAGAAAAAAAAAATCTCTTTGTGACAAGATTTTTTTGGGGGGAATGGAGGGTAGTGTAGCGATCTACACGTCAAATTTATTCGCTGGTATATCACCTTTATCGAGATGACCGGTGAATGAAGAAATTGGGATATCTGTCCGTCAATGTGTCGTCACGTGCGCGTTGATATGAAGGAATTATTTCTTTTCCGGTTCACGATTGCAGAGTTAAGTTGAAATCTGAATGTCATAAAATTTATTTTCTCGTTAGTTAATTTTTCTTGAAGATTAGAAGTAAAAACCCTCAAAGAAGGGGTAAGTATCATTCGTTTTTATGTTTGAACTGCATATAAAGCATGTATTTTTATCATATATTTTTCTTTTTGGAATGCCTCTATCAAATTTTTTATATTGGTTGTATGAAACTTTCTGCTCGATGCACGTGTACGTTTTTTTATTTATAATGT
Organism: Megalocaria dilatata; assembly: GCA_034642435.1. Classification (NCBI taxonomy): domain Eukaryota; kingdom Metazoa; phylum Arthropoda; class Insecta; order Coleoptera; family Coccinellidae; genus Megalocaria; species Megalocaria dilatata. Next base: position 94,674,709 of record CM067854.1, read on the forward strand.
AACATTATTTTAACTTTATTATTTATTCCTTTGTTTTTAAAACACACTTCTGTCCTGGAAAATTTTGCATACGATTGCCTTGAAAGTTTCTGCATTTTTTTTTTTGTCGGAAATGGCGAAGAAAATACACAAGTGTTTTTTCCCATTTTTGAGGAAAAGTTCCAGAGGCGGAAGTGTTCAAAATTTTAACGTAACGTATTTCTCATTTTTGTTCTCTTTTTGACAGTTTTTTTTTTTTTTGGACTATCTTTTCCTGGAATTATTTTTGGATTATCTTTTTCTGGATTTGGTTTATGGAATATTTTTCCTGGATTTCTCTTGGATTATTTTCCTGTTATTTGTTCCTGGAGTTTGGAAGTTTTCTTGGTGAGGAATAGTTACACGTACACTGGTTGCCCGAAGACGTTGAAGCTATTAAGTTCAAAGAACTACATAACAGCCTGCTTGAGACGACCTACAAAACCACCACCTGTTTTGATTGGCAAAACATTAGCCTGTATTCTAAACCAACCAGGGAAGTAATATTGAGAAATTTTGTATATATTCATATCACATTAAGGAACTTCAAATTTTTGTATATATTAATAATAACATTCCCATTTTTATATATATATATATATGTATATATTTTTCTACTTTTATCGGTAATAATATTATTGAAACTTACTCTAGTGTAAGATAGTAAATTGTATATTTCTTTTAAATGTATATATGTAATTTGTAAGAAAAATTACTTGTGGTAAATTAAACGAGTGACTTGTTTGTCAGGGAGTTTTGTCCTTTCATTTTGTGGAATTGTGAGATCAGGCTCACGACCCAGTTAAACCGACTGGGCTCGGGCATTTTAAAATATAGTTGTAGCTGAATTGTTACAACCAGTATTATTCCAGAAACAAAGAAGAGACAATTAAAAGGAACAATCATAAATTGATGAACAAACTTACCAAAGGTAGTAAAAATTTAATCCTGTTAATTTTTCCAGAAAGAAATTTAGAAATAACAATCATTGTTTACGTTAGAATTACGTTATGATATTTAGATAGGGTTAGGTTAGAACTAGAATTAGAATTTAGATTTTTAATCACTGATTATAATATTTCAAATTACTTCCATATAATATATAGTTTAAAAATTCGAATTGAACCCTCCCTTAAAAATCAAATCAAATTTAATAATATTCAAATTTCAAGAATTGAACAACAAAATTATAATCTTAAGAGCTAGCTGACAACATAGAATACAAGCAACTACATACAAGGGTGATCTAAATAGTATTCATTCAGAAATTATATATTTAAATCATATCAAAATTGACACCACTAAAATTGTGGTAAAAGCTAAGGCTTCTCTCGCTGAGGCTATCTCTGCGAGAGGAATCGACCCGCTAATTTGTAGATGGATACAGGCAAAATGCTATGCGGCAGAATAATAACAACCTCGTACCAGGATGAGGTCTTCGAGCTTAAGGCTGCGAAGGGCTGCGCGCAGGAAGTATTCTCTCACCCTTACTGTGGACCCTTCTCGTTGATGACCTGCTAGCGATCATTTCGCTGTGGGGAGTCGACGTTCAAGCATTTGCTGATGACCTGGGAATCATAGTGAAAGGTAAATCGAAGGTGACCATATCGGCCGTCCTTCAAGAGATACTGAACACTATTGACAAATGGTGTATAAGGAAAGACATGTCTCTTATCCAGCAAAAGGTACTTACAGTACCATTCACTAAAAAACGGAAGTTGAATAGTTTAGAACCGCCGACTATCCGTGGTGAAATATTACAATTCTCGTCTGAGGCAAAATACCTGGGAATAGTAATGGGAGGCATAGGACTGCTAGACGAGCTTTTAACGAACAGTACCCTATCGATGCCCTCGCATCTAATGTCAAAAGTCACGAGCCAAGAACGGCATTTCAATATAATCGTCCCCAGCCGGGACGAGTGGACCCAGCATGCTGAGGTTCTATTGAGAACCGACCTTGGCTTGTTCACAGACGGCTCGCGAACGACGAACGGAACAGCAGCGGAAGCAAACCGAAAATTAACATCTCATTGCGGCTAGGTCAAAACGCAACCATATTCCTGGCAGAACTATTTGCCATTGAGGCCGCGGCAGAACAGCTGATAAAGCGACAAATTCACCACGGTAAAATCAAAATATTTACTGATACTCAGTCAGTACTAAAAGCTTTGGAATCCAGCTCTTGTATCTCGAGAACATTCTGGAGTTGTCACACGGCTTTAAACAGGCTCGGTATGTATAAGGGAGTCACTCTTGTTTGGACACCGAGCCACTCAAACTATTTGGGTAACGAGGAGGCAGATCGGCTGGCGTTTGCTGGAGCTGCTCTGCCTCTGGTAGGACCGGAACCATTCCTGGGAATACCACATGATGTGGCTAACGAGGCGATAACAGGCAGAATGAACTCAAGGCTAGAGTCTTTCTGGCGGAGCCATTCTGGCCTGAAACATTCGAAGTTGTTCCTTGGAACAGCTTCGAACAAAAAGATGGCGGATCTAGCGCTAGATCTGGATAGGGCCAAACTAAGAACACTTGTCGGAATTATGACAGGTCACTGCAGACTGAAAGCGCATTGGCACAAAATCGGTCTGGCTGAAGACGGTGAATACAGGATGTGTCTTGAGGACACTGAAGTCTGAGAGTGCCCAGCGGTGAGTGGCATCAGATTCGAGGTCTTTGGCCAGGCTAGTGGTTATGTACTCTGCATATACTTTTTCCTCATAATTTTGGCTTGTGAGTATTTTTATGAATTAAATTATTGATATCTCTATCAAAATGGATATTATATAATTAATTTTGGTTTGATTTCACTCTAACGAGTCAACATATATACATCGGTGATTCATTTCCTCAATATATTTGTATAATTATTTTTTTAGTTATGGTTACTAACTATATTTTATTTTTAACTGTAAATATCATATCTATATATATATATATATATATATATATATATATATATTTATATATAGATATATCTCATTATACAGTGTCAATGAATTTAAGTAAGTCTTGAAAATAGCTCACACTGTTCTTTGATTCTGTTAGAGCATAGATAAATCTTGAACTATAAAGATGATCTATGTCTCGAAACATTATTCATTTACACGTGTTGAGTGGTTTGGTACAGGTTAGTTTTTTGATTTTGATATTTTGAATATATTTCAGGACTGAAGAAGGAATTGTTTTGAACTATATTTGTTTTTTGAAGATATAGTGCATGCTTTGAGAGATTTCTGAATTTACTTATTCGAATATTTAAATATATTAAATATTTCAAATAAATTATATTCTTTGGGAGGTCCTTTAAGTGTGTTCATGTTTTTAAAATGCAAATGGCGTTTTGAGGACAAGACCAGAAACAAATTTTGTCTCCTTTAAATATTTATTTATTAATTTTAGGGACTTTCGTGTATCTTTTGGTTTATTTATTCCATTTGACATTGTATATTGAGTTTAGATTATATACGTCTATTAAATATAAGCGGTGCTTGTTTTAGACATTAATTTAATTCTAAAAGTTTTTTTAATAAAATTTTTTAAATTAAAATTGTAGAAGATAAACATATATTAATTTGTTTTAATATTCAAATTTTGTCATATTTCTTCTATCAAGTAAAAGGCCTTTCTATTTTATTTTATATATAATATGTAATTATATCTTGGCTTCAATAAATCTCATTATACAGTGTCAATGAATTTAAGTAAGTCTTGAAAATAGCTCACACTGTTCTTTGATTCTGTTAAAGCATAGATAAATCTTGAACTATAAAGATGATCTATGTCTCGAAACATTATTCATTTACATGTGTTGAGTGGTTTGGTACAGGTTAGTTTTTTGATTTTGATATTTTGAATATATTTCAGGACTGAAGAAGGAATTGTTTTGAACTAAATTTGTTTTTTGAAGATATAGTGCATGCTTTGAGAGATTTCTGAATTTACTTATTCGAATATTTAAATATATTAAATATTTCAAATAAATTATATTCTTTGGGAGGTCCTTTAAGTGTGTTCATGTTTTTAAGATGCAAATGGCGTTTTGAGGACAAGACCAGAAACAAATTTTGTCTCCTTTAAATATTTATTTATTAATTTTAGGGACTTTCGTGTATCTTTTGGTTTATTTATTTCATTTGACATTGTATATTGAGTTTAGATTATATACGTCTATCAAATATAAGCGGTGCTTGTTTTAGACATTAATTTAATTCTAAAAGTTTTTTTAATAAAATTTTTTAAATTAAAATTGTAGAAGATAAACATATATTAATTTGTTTTAATATTCAAATTTTTTATATATATATATATATATATCTTTTAGTTATAATGATACGATATTGAAAAATAGTTCGTATTGATATATAGGCTTTGATTTTATTTTGATATTTCAGTATATAATCTTCAATATATATTGTAGTCTTGAGACATTATTCTGAATTGGAACTTATTTTAATTACGTCTGTGAAGTATCGACTCACATTTCAATTAATATTGGGCAATATAAGCACATTTCGAGATGAATTTTATTTTGATATTTCAGTTTATAATCTTCAATATATATATTGTAGTCTTGAGACATTATTCTGAATTGGAAGTTATTTTAATTAAGTATATCAAGTATAGATTCACATCTCAATTCATATTGAGCAATATTATCACATTTTGAAATGAATTTTTGATGAAAAAAAAAACAAGAAAAATGAAATGAGGAGGACCAAAAAAAATCGAAAAGCATTCGTAAAATTACTGGCAGATGCGAAATTAAAAGACCTACTTAAAGTCTTCAGACATTGTTCTGCATTTTAGGTTATTTACTTTACTAGAAATTACTTCTACCGGGTATCGACTCACATTTCCATTTATATTAAACAGTATAATCAAAATTCAAAATACGTGTATGTGAAAACCTCTTGTAAGAAAACCGGCAGACGCAAAATTGAAACCCCGATTGACAGAATCCAAAATTTAAATTCGAGACAATATCCTTATTAAAGAACCAGTTTAAACACATATTTACCATGATAATGAAATCAAAGAACGAAAAAATAAACGTCATTTGTTTCCAATATTAATTCATCTACTTTTAATGAACGTCATTATTTGGTCTGATTTTATTTGGTATCAAAGTGTCTTCAGTAAATCCCATTTATTTGAATGCTTATGTGCTGAAATATATACCCTTCCAAATAACCTACTTTGTAGATCCGAAAGTTCTATCAATCCAACAATGAGAAATCAAATGGTGCCTATAGGAAGAATACAAGCAAGTAGAAAAAGAGATACATTATGTTCATAGAAGAAACTAGTAAATTCGTAAGATCCTGAAAAATTGTGCAAGACAAATTTTTGCCAAAATAAAACGATATAGTGTTATTTACCAGATGGAAATTATTGATCTATAATCAATGATATGTTTGACAAAAAGGTTACAGACTTTTATTTTTTGAATTCGATCCAAGAAAAATTCTTCTCATAGAAACTAACTGTCACATAACATTTCAAAGATTCATAAGTTGCTCGTAAAACCTAAATAAATGTAACAATCTATTCTGCAGAATTCGAATTGAATGAATGAAATTTACACTCTAACTACTAGCAATAACATGTTCTATTGTAATCTCTACTATATTGTTTAAAAAGATACTTCAAATAACAAAAATTGTTAAATAAAGTTAAACCACTGAGATTGAACCCAGGTCCATAAAGGAGGAAGGTAATATTAAACTCAACCCACTAGTTTGTATATGATAAATCAAATGCAAACCTACCTACGGCACTAACGACTCTTGATCTAACATTTGACAATTAAGTTTAATTCTAATAGATTAAGTCGATGTAGTTAGATGTTCCCTATACGAGTCACATTACAGAATTCGTAATTAAACTGCTATAATTATTTTTTCAAAAAGGGTTTTCTATTTTAAAATATATATTTATATTTAAAGTTATATATCTTTGATTGATTTGGTCTTTACTTGGTGGAAACTCATTTTAATTAAAAAAATGTATATGAGACAGTAATTTATTAAATTAATTAAATATAATACCAATCCCATCAAAATGAATGATATACTCAATTGCCTGGAAATATGTCTTGAACAAAACTACTTTCAATTTAACGGAACCGACTATATTTCTGACAATGGTTTAATAAAGGGAAATCCACTCAGTTCAATTTTAGCTGAAATACTCACGGACGATCTGGAATCAAAAATACACTTGAATCCGATAAGCAAATATTTTCTTTATTGGTATGGATATGTAGATGACATTTTTTGTTGTTTCAAAGGCACCGACCGACAACTACATATCTTCACGAATTTCATTAATAAACTCCACCCAAAAATCAAATTCACAATCGAAGAAGAAAAGAATCAAAGTATTAATTTTCTTGACCTCACTATAACAAGAATAAATAATTTACATGATTTTAGTACTTTTCACAAATCAACACATACAGACATCACAATACATAAAACTTCAAACCACCCCACCAACCAAAAGCTGTCAGCATATAATAGTTTTAATCATAGATTATTGAATGTCCCTTTGAATTCAGAAAATGTTTTGAAAGAATTAAATATTATGAAACAAATAGCGTCAAACAATGGTTACAATTCCTTTCTTATAGACAAAATGGTATCCAATAAACAAAAGAAAATGCCATTAAATCTCGTGTACCCAATCATAAAAGAGGACAATACACAGAAATATTTCTCGTTATCTTATGTCAATGGATTATCTGAAAATATTGCTAAATATTTCAAAAGTTGTTTCAATTATAACGCGGCTTTTAAGACAATTAATAACCTTAGTACCTACTCAAAAAACAATAAAGATCGAACAAATAGAGAAAATAAATCCGGAGTCTACAAGTTGACTTGCAAAGATTGCCCTTTAGTATACATTGGCCAGACTGGTAGATCATTCAAGAAACGTGTCCAAGAACACCAAAGGGGTTACATATCCAATTCTGTACATTCGACATATGCTAATCATCTTAAGGAATTCAGGCATAATTTCAACAATAATTATGAAAGCAAAAGTTCTAGATTAACATTTTTAGAATTTCTTGAAATCAACAGGTATAATGCCCGTAAAATCCTTTTGAACTAACAAACAGATGTTGATAAGTCTCCATTACTGAATATTTTTCCTTAATGGCATTTTTAGCGGCAAACTCCAATAAACACCTAGAGTTTTTATGACTTGTGCTTCCATTATTTGGTCACGTACCTAAAAATGTATTTAAACTCGGTTACACTGAATACCATCAGACAGTACAATGTGATACCTGAAGAAGCCACATCGTGGTGAAATAATTGTTGTAGTAGTACAAACATTTTTGTGGAAATAAATTACTATCTCATATACATTTTTTCAATTAAAGTTATATGATAACTGACCAAATTATCCAATATTTCTGATATATGTTTTATTCTCAACAAGAAGATATAATATTTTTCATAAACCTCATAAATATAATTCCATATACACCGTTACTTCTGCTGAAGTCATGAAATTTTACTTGAAATCAATAAATTACGTTTTCTAGAAAGCTGTATTTAAAGAGTAGTGTTGTCTACATGATGATTTTCTTATAGTTCTAATTTGTGTACCTATCAACAAAAGAGCGATTAAAGCTTTAGGCGTTAAGACAGTTCGTGTTTTACAATGTTTTGGTGTGAATATCTGAAACATAAATTTTTTGAATTATATATTTTTTATTTTGTTGGTCTATAATCCTTTAACAATTTTCATATGTATTTTAAGAGTAATTCCATTGTATAATTTCGCATATCATACATATCTACAAAATTTAATAGTTTCATTGTTGAATTGATGCCTGCTTTATGAAATACGTACATAGCAAATCTTCAATTAAAACATTTTCTGACGATTAAATCGAAGAATTTTTTCTGGGTATAAGAATTCTTTCATTAACTCAAAAATTAAGGTGCATTTTGTATAATAAATCAGCAGCAGTTCGTTAAAAAACAAACAGAATTTAGGAATTATCGCTCTTACCATTCACGTGCAGCCAAAAATCAAAAAAACTTTTTATTTCTTGCTTATTTCCTCTAAGGTTTTAGAACCCGCCGTTCATAATACACTTCACGCACAACTAACCTTGATCTCAATGTCTAGGTCACTAAGTATAATATGTCTATACAGACAGGTTGCTCAATTAATCTGGTCAAACTGCAAAGTTGTTTTCCGGACGACTTTTGAGTTCGTCACTCGTCCCTACTCTTCGGTGTTCATTGAACTATTAATTGTATAGGATAATTGTGTCAACAAAAGATATTGTTATGCTTCTTTTGTTCATAGATCTATGCATTATTTGATGATTGGTTATGTATTTCGATAAGTTATCATATTGCTCGAATATTCATAAAATGATTGATATATTTTGATATTAACATTTCACAAGCTCCATATCTAACCGCTGATTATAGCTAATTTGAGTTGACTAATTATTATTAGTTTTCAATATGAAACAGGCTTTCTTGTTTGAATATGATTCTAATAAAGCACAATTTGTAAATTAAATTTCATATGATTTTTTGCGGGATATAAGTCGCATAGTAGAAAATAATGACGACAATATGTTTTATTGGCGTATTTCTTTTACTCCATAATACCCTACAGAAAATAATCCAACCCATATAATTGAGTTACAATGTCATAAAAAATTATAATAGTATTTGCGTCAGAAGCTACAACCTGGTCATATATTATTAGTTAAATAAATTACATTGATGCATAACATCCAATAAAAGTTATATTTTCAATTATCTCGTCAAAATATTTCACATTTTCATCGTTTTTGAACTATTCGTTTTACAGAACTGGATGGAAGGAATACGGAAAACAATGAGCCATCGAACATTACAAATTCTTGATTGATATGTGACATGTTTCAATTCACAATACTCAGGTAAGTATTTTTCTTATCACATTTCTATTCACAATAATATTATAAATTTATTTTTAGGTTTTTGATCTGGATTCTTGAAGAGAGAAATGTTCTACTTTGAGACAAAATGACATAAACTCTGCTATCAAAATCTTTATACTGATTGGATTTCCTCTGTTTTCTCGAAAAATTGAATTTCAAAACTTACCAGCTTCTTTCAAAATTATTTAAATATTATGCTTTCGAAGATTTTACAAAATATACAATATTTCTTGGTTTAAAATTACTCCAAATAATTAATCTACTTTTCTGTGAATAATTTGTACTAGTTTTATGAAAATTGGTTCAGTTTGAATACTTATTTTCATATATATATATATATATATATATATATATATATTGAGCTATCCCGTTACATACGGAGTACTCTTAAAGATCCGGGAGTTTACGGAGTACTCTAAAAGATATATTTCTATTACTTGTGTTAAAAAGCAACAACCCTCAATGAATGGAAACACATTTATCAGCCTGTGGTTGAATCTACTCTATGCAGTGGTTCACAAAGCGCTCCAGTGAACCAAATAGCGCCCCGGGTCTAAGTGACTTATTACTACATATCATAAGGTCGTTAACTAGCTCAAATCGGATATCATTATTATGCAGCGGAAGGGGTTAGAAAGGACAGGATACAGCCAGCAGCACCTACAACTGCACTTCCGGTAACCAGAGCTGAACTCTCCGTTACAAGGGGTGAGATTAAATGGACAGTAAGGTAAAGGTAACTGTGGTGTGCCCAGGACATCTCCTTGAAGTGAGGATCTAACATAATTCGAGTCGACCGGAAAAGTTACTAACAAAATTGATTGTATCTGGCCACTTCGTGGTGGCAAAGGCTCAGGAAGGCTAGATATTAATGAAGAACGAACACTACCTGGAGGGTCACGCAAACTAATCCCTGGGGATATCAGAATACCTCGGAATAATTATCTAGCAATCACTCACACATTCTCAGAATAGCGTTGCATATCCGGAGCTATCTACTGTCTCTAAACGATATGCCGTTCTCTATCAGGACTACTTAGCGATTTACCCTAAAGAACGCCACTGGTTCACAAGGACTACAATCTCTCAAAGTGAGCGGGCACATGCTTATGACAAATATGTAACACAAACTGACTAGAACATTATAAAATAGATACAGTACCCCACCACGTAGGCGTGTTAATGAACGTTACAATAAGAACAAACAAAGAAATAGGTAACCGGGGATCACACCAGAGTACATGCCAATCAGTCACGTATCAAGCACCGCAATTAGTAAGAACAGATAATACAAAATCCCTATTAGCAAGTATTATGCAGATAAAAAGCCACTATTTACAAATACAGCAAAAATACAACCAGGCACTGAGAGTAAGTATACAATATAAACAGATAACTTGTGAGGGTCGTGCCGCGTTAGTTATATACAAAGGCAATGCCTTTCAGTTAAAACATTCCGGTTGGATTGAATGACATTGGAGCAAAAATACAAGAATGAAAAGAGATTAATAGAAGTACAATGAACGAACGTGCAATCCCTTATTTCACATTAAAACTAAGGTGGTATTCAAAAATGTAAGGCATGCAAATAATCAGAAGCATTTAAAAGAGGTTAACTTACCAAGAGTTCCCAAGGGGGACTGTTATAAGTACTATTATCTCGAGTATGTTATTAAGTTGCTCAGGAGGTTTATTTCCAAAAACCTTCCTCTCGGTTGCTTCAAAATACAATGGGATTGCTATAAGGACATTATTCTCCTTTGTTATTGTCACTAATCACATACGTGTTAAGTTACAGCGTCACAGAGTATTTGACACAGAAATCACGAGGTGAATACAATGACATAATGGTGGAATTTATATAATCTATGAGGGACTCTGTGACTCGTATGATCCATAGAGGATACGGATCTCTTCAATATATATATATATATATATATATATATATATATATATATATATATATATATATATTAGGGTGTCCGTTATTTACGAAATTGATTATTTCTCTTGCGACTCCCTCTAAATTTTTAGTTTATCATCTAAAACAAAATATTAGACCATCATAAGCCTCTAATTTTCATAACAACCCTTGCCCCAAAGACGATACATTTCTATTTTCTATCCCTTGCATGGGATTTTGCCACTTTTTGCAAATATTTTTTTTTTTGGACTTGTTTGTTCGTAGCAATAACAAACTCATATTCTTGTACAGAATTGAATGCTCTACAAAAAAGGTCTCCTAAAATTTTTCGATAAATTTACTTCTTCAAAAGTTATTCAAAGTTAAAGTTGACCTCAAGATCAATTCTTGAATTTTTGCACTTTTACGGCAAAATTATGATTATTTCTGTGCAATTTATTCGTTTAATTAAACAAATATATAATTTTTCGTGATCCTATGGTAAAAAAAATTTTATATATGGCAAATAATGGATTGCACGACAGGTTAATTTCAGTTTTTATCATTTCTGAGCTTGTATCTATTTGCAACACTTAAACTAATTGTAATTAAATTGGGTAAATTTCTGTGCTTTTCGAAAAATTTCTTTCCAATGAGTTAACATTTTGAGTTTACTCTTACAAACATTCTTACCAACGTACGGATTTTTTCTACGCAAGCGCACTCTAGCTCATTTAGTAACTCGACTATAGTCAAGGCGGCGCTTTATGCTCTTCGAGGATTGTAAACAAATATCTTCTCTTTACACGTTGTAACACATTGTTGTGGACGTTTTGTCACACATTAAAAATTGTTGTTCATTTAATAGAAATTCATTTTTTGTATAAGAGCTGAATTGAGAGTCAGTGCAACTATTAATACATAAATAAAAGCTTGAAAGTTCAATTTACTTTAAATATCGGAACTCAATTTATTTTAAACTTATTTATTTTTAATAATGAGTAGTAATCAATATATGGATCTTAGACGAAATATATTTCTGATTGGAAAAACAATCAGTTCTTCTAATAGCAAAAAGTTACCAACAAATAAAGAAGTTCTGCAACTTCTGTATCATCACTCAAGAAATCTTAAATCGATCAATGAGAGCTGTGTGATGTTATACGTGAAGTTATGGAGATTTGGAGTAAATCTGCGATTCCAACTCAAATTAATTCACGTTGCATAAATAAATTAAAAAATCTTCATACAGAATATAGAACCGTCCAAAAACACGTCAACCGAAAAAATAAAACTGAAGAGGAAAAATTAGTGAATAAACTTGAACAATTATTTGATATTGCTCACGGTAATGTTTTTGAAATGATTGACAAGGAAACAAAACAATATTTGATTGATCAAAGATCTCAACGGATTTTTCACCTAAATATTGCTACAACAGTTAATGAATCAAATAATAAAACTGGTAATTTATGAAAACTAATTAATTAGCTAAATTAATTGACTAATACTTAATGACTGATTTAAGTCTATAAATACTTAATTGAATATTTAATTCTAGCTGAGCTTCCTTTATCGTCTGAAAAGGATCTTAATAATCATCAAACTAATGATGAACACGGAAACACAACTCCAGCTGATACTTCTACAACAGATCCTGTTGCAAATAGTGAAAATGATCCAAATTCTGGTAAGATAAAATAATCTAATTTTATCCTTCTTAAAATATAAGTTTTTATTTCTATAAAAATATAAAATTCTCAAGTCTTTGAAACTTGTTAATTTTATTATAGGATATTCAGAAAATGTGTAAGACCATGATGTTAAAATAATTTTATTTGTTCCTAGATATTGAAACGCCGTGCTTTTCAAGAACTATAAGTGGAATAAAATCTAGTGGAGAAACTGTGAGCAACTCTCAATCAACATCAGTGTCAGAGTTTGAGGGAACTGGAAGATATTACGAACGAAAAAATATCAGAGGAACTATCGATATTTTCACTGATGATATCGTTGCAGCCTTTGACAGTTGTAAAATTTCTTACCGAGGATCTGTTCGCCTGGTTTCAGCTTTAGCACCAGTCCTAAGAGTTGATTCCCGTAATCTAATTTTAAATAAAAGTTCTTATCACGAGTTAGGATCTAAGATTCGGAAAAAATGGCTGAAAATATTAAAATACTTTTTGGTGAAACTAAAGTTAATGCCAGAGTCATACATTGGGATGGGAAATTAATCCCAGATAGTATGACTTCTGAGCGCGTTGAAAGACTTCCTATTGTAATCAGTTTTAATGGACAGGAAAAACTTCTTGGAGTACCTGCGTTGTCAGATGGATACGGTTCTACTCAAGCAGAGGAAATTTACAACACGATTTGCGAGTGGGGTTTGAACACGGCTGTCAAAGCGCTTTGTTGTGACACTACAAATTCGAATTTAGCTGCAGAAAAGGAGCTGCTGTGATTCTTGAACGTAAACTTGAGACTGAGTTATTGTACCTTCCTTGCAGGCATCATATTTATGAATTGGTGTTATCTTGTGTTTACTCAACAAAAATTCCTGGCACAACGGGACCTAATGTAGCACTGTTCAAAAATTTTCAATGTCAGTGTGATTCTATTGACAAAAAAAAATTATTCTATACAAAAAAACAAATTAAAAAAAGTGTTAAGAGATAAAATACCAGAAGTAAGTTCGAAAATCGATCAGTTCTTGAATACTTGTTTACCTCTTGACGATTACAAAGAACTGTTAGAATTGAACAAAATATTTTTAGGCACGATGGATGTTGAGGAAATCAAATTTTATAAACCAGGGGCATTCCATCATGCTCGATGGATGTCCAAAGCAATTTATAGTTTAAAAATGTATATTTTCCGAGACAGTATTAAGTTAAGCGCCCAAGATGAAAAAAATCTTCAGGAAATTTTATTATTTATTGTTTTTGTTTATGTTCCATATTAGTACTCTTCACCTTTAGCTGCAGCTGCACCAAATCAAGATCTTGAATTTATCAAATCTGTTTATAACTATAGATCAATCGATAAAAATTTATCTAATGCAGTTCTTGAAAAATTTCGAAACCATTTATGGTATTTGAGTCCTGAAGCTGCAGCCTTATCATTTTTCGACAAAAATATATCTCTTTGTGTCAGGCAAAAAATGGTTGAGGCTTTAAAAGTGAATAATGAACAGTACGATATTCCTAAACGCTTTATCTTTGATCTGGCTGATTTTAAATGGTTCACAAATAAAAACATTGATTATTTTATAAATTCAAATTCTTTACAATTTTTTGAAAGGTTTTCAATTGATACAAGCTTTCTGCAGTTAGACAGTACTGGATGGTTAGAGGATCCTGAATATTTAAGAGGTTTAGAAATTGTAAAAATTTGAGAGTAGTTAATGATACAGCAGAAAGAGCTGTTAAATTGTCAGAAGAATACATTAATATTTTAGTTAGAAGTGAAGATGAAAAACAATTTGTGATTCATGTTGTAAGCGAGTATAAAAAAAAGTATCAAAATGTAAGTAAACAATGTTTAATTAAATAAATCAAGTATACTGAAATGGTTTAAATTTCATTCAACTTGGAAGGTTTTTGGTTTTTACCTTACACCATTAGAAATAAATATTTTCTGCAATAAAAAAATAAATTGAACAAAAATAATCATAATTTTGCTGTAAAATTGCAAAAATTCAAGAATTCATCTTGAGGTCAACTTCAACTTTGAATAACCTTTCAAGAAAAAAATTTATCGAAAAATTTTAGGAGACCTTTTTTGCAGAGCGTTCAATTCTGTACAAGAATATGAGTTTGTTATTGCTACGAACAAACAAGTCCAAGAAAAAAAAAATATTTGCAAAAAGTGGCAAAATCCCATGCAATTTAAATGGAAAATGTATCGTCTTTGGGGCAAGTGTTGTTATGAAAATTAGAGGCTTATGATGGTCTAATATTTTGTTTTAGATGATAAACTAAAAATTTAGAGGGAGTCGTAATTTCGTAAATAACGGACACCCTAATATATATATATATATATATAAATATATATATATATATATATATATATATATATATATATATATATATATATATATATATATATATATATACTAGCAGACCCGACAGACGTTGTCCTGTACACACGTCGTTAATTCGAAAATTTCAAACATTCTTTAATAAGCTGTAACAGTCTGGACAGTTTTGATGAAAATTATTATTCAAGAGTTAGATTAATATCTAACGTCATTACATGTACACTTATCTAAATTCATATACTGTAGGAGTGAAGTGAAATGTAGAAGATGTGTTAACTTGTTTTAAGTAAAGGTAAAAAATCTTATACTGAAACTATTTGAATTGTATCAGTCCTTACTTGGTGAAAATCCATATTAAATAATTTGAAATAAGGTTATTCTGATTTTCACAAATTTTTATTGTTAAACTCACAACAATTGTTTCGCTATCACAGTAGCATCATCAGGTAAGATCACATTTTGAATAACTAAGCTTGTTTCCGAAATCCGTGGCTATTTATATTACAGTAACTACAATAAATTTTTATTAGGCACTAAAACCCAAAAAAGGGTCCCTGCAAATTCCAGCTTATCTGAATATATTTAAGAGGTGAGCTATTTAAATCTATTTGTTCGTTAAGTAATATTCCAATTTTATTATAATATGTTTATTTATCTCTAGGGATTCTAACAGATTTAAGACTTAACTTTTGCTTTCTATATGTAGAATTTCAAAGTTATGGTTGAAATTATGTCCTGTTTCTAACAAATGGTTGGAATATGTAGAATTGCTTTTATTGTTGAGGAAACTCTTCAAATGTTCACACATCCTATGACGGAACGTTCTTCCAGTTTGACCTATGTAAATTTTAGGGCAATCACCGCAGGTTAACTTATAAACCCCAGATTTATCATCCTTATGTGTGTAGTCTTTATTATTTTTGATAAATTTACTCAAGTTTAAATTAGTTTTGAATGAAGTTCTCAAATTATATTTATTTTTGAGGTATGTAGCAATTTTCTCAGAAATACCTTTAGTGTAATTTAAGGAAATGTATTTAAAATTTTCTTTTATATTAGGAAACACCATATTTAAAGCTATTTTATTATTTTTCTTCATCAATAATTTGTCTATCAACTTTGGATCATATTCATTATTAAAAGCTATTTGTTTAATTATGTTAAGTTCTGAAATATAATTTTCTCGATTCATGGGAATATTAACTAATCTATGGATCATACAATTAAATGCTGATAATTTTTGATTTAGAGGATGATTTGATTTATTGTGTATAATAGAATCCGTATAGGTTGGTTTGTGGAATATTGAAAAATCATGTGAACTATTTATTCGAGTAACAGTTAAATCAAGAAAATTAATAGAGTTATTAAGTTCGGTTTCCATAGTGAATTTAATTGAAGGATGTATTTCATTGATGAATAAAAAGAATTTTTTCAAAAGTCTGTCTGTACCTGTGAAGCAACAGAAAATATCGTCTACATATCTATACCAATATAAAAAATATTTCTTAAGGGGATTTTGGTGAATTTTAGTTTCAATATTGTCCATGAATATTTCTGCTAATAAAGGACTTAAGGGATTTCCCATAATCAAACCGTTTTCGGATTTATAAATTTTATTTTTAAATTGAAAATAATTTTGTCTAGTGCAAATATCTAGACATTCTAAAATATCTTCTTTGATAATTGTATTGCATCTATTGTTGATTAATAGATTATCTACTAGTTTAATTGTTTCGTTTGGTGGTATACTTGGAAATAAATTTTGTACGTCAAATGAAATGAATTTAGCATTATGAGGTAAGTGGATATTCTTTATTTTGTTTATTAGCTGTAGTGAATTTTTTATCGAGTATTTAGCTTGGAATTTAGTTTCTTTTAAAATAATCTGAATAAGTTCTTTCGAAAGTTTAAATGAAGGTGCACTAACGAACGAAACAACAGGTCTAATAGGATAATCTTCCTTGTGTAATTTAATCAAAGAATACATCTTTGGAGGTTGTGGATTCATTAAAATTAATTTATTTTTTGGGGTATTCCGAAAAAGACTGGATTCCGGGGTTATTAGGGATTTAATTTGTTTTTGGAAAATTGTCGTTGGATTGTGTTTGATTAATTGAAAATTATTTAATTCTAGGAAAGTAACTGATTTGCTAATATAGTCACTTTCTGTTAAAGCAATAATAGTGTTACCTTTATCGGCTCGGGTGAAAATTAAATTATTTTCCGTGATTTTCTGATTTATAGTTTTAATAGTTTTATATTCTTCTTTCATTCTGGAATTTCTATTGGGTAATTTATGATGGTTTGTAATCATATTGGTAATAATATGTTTTTCGATATTTGTGTTCTTGTAATTTTTAAGTGCTAGTTCTGAACCTATTGCTACATATTCTAAGTCTTTTTTGTTATTTGAATTAATATTATATTTGAATCCTTTATTCAAAAGATTAATTTCTGTTTCATTAAATTCTGTTCCTGAAAGATTTTTGAATCTAGGGTAAAATATGTGTTTTGAAAATTTTTTTGATTTTGTTGAAATTTTTTTGTTTTTATGAATTTTATCTGATACTAATTTGGTTATTTTCTTCTTCTGAGTCAAGAAGTAAATTAATAAATAAATGTTATAAAATAGTTTCAGTAATTTGAAATAAGGTTATTCTGATTTTCACAAATTTTTATTGTTAAACTCACAACAATTGTTTCGCTATCACAGTAGCATCATCAGGTAAGATCACATTTTGAATAACTAAGCTTGTTTCCGAAATCCGTGGCTATTTATATTACAGTAACTACAATAAATTTTTATTAGGCACTAAAACCCAAAAAAGGGTCCCTGCAAATTCCAGCTTATCTGAATATATTTAACAGAGGTGAGCTATTTAAATCTATTTGTTCGTTAAGTAATATTCCAATTTTATTATGTTTATTTATCTCTAGGGATTCTAACAGATTTAAGGCATAACTTTTGCTTTCTATATGTAGAATTTCAAAGTTATGGTTGAAATTATGTCCTGTTTCTAACAAATGGTTGGAATATGTGGAATTGCTTTTATTGTTGAGGAAACTCTTTGATTCTATAGATCAAAACGCAAGAGAAAAAGTCGCTAATATTATATATAAAAAATTCTTGACTCAGAAGAAGAAAATAACCAAATTAGTATCAGATAAAATTCATAAAAACAAAAAAATTTCAACAAAATCAAAAAAATTTTCAAAACACATATTTTACCCTAGATTCAAAAATCTTTCCGGAACAGAATTTAATGAAACAGAAATTAATCTTTTGAATAAAGGATTCAAATATAATATTAATTCAAATAACAAAAAAGACTTAGAATATGTAGCAATAGGTTCAGAACTAGCACTTAAAAATTACAAGAACACAAATATCGAAAAACATATTATTACCAATATGATAACAAACCATCATAAATTACCCAATAGAAATTCCAGAATGAAAGAAGAATATAAAACTATTAAAACTATAAATCAGAAAATCACGGAAAATAATTTAATTTTCACCCGAGCCGATAAAGGTAACACTATTATTGCTTTAACAGAAAGTGACTATATTAGCAAATCAGTTACTTTCCTAGAATTAAATAATTTTCAATTAATCAAACACAATCCAACGACAATTTTCCAAAAACAAATTAAATCCCTAATAACCCCGGAATCCAGTCTTTTTCGGAATACCCCAAAAAATAAATTAATTTTAATGAATCCACAACCTCCAAAGATGTATTCTTTGATTAAATTACACAAGGAAGATTATCCTATTAGACCTGTTGTTTCGTTCGTTAGTGCACCTTCATTTAAACTTTCGAAAGAACTTATTCAGATTATTTTAAAAGAAACTAAATTCCAAGCTAAATACTCGATAAAAAATTCACTACAGCTAATAAACAAAATAAAGAATATCCACTTACCTCATAATGCTAAATTCATTTCATTTGACGTACAAAATTTATTTCCAAGTATACCACCAAACGAAACAATTAAACTAGTAGATAATCTATTAATCAACAATAGATGCAATACAATTATCAAAGAAGATATTTTAGAATGTCTAGATATTTGCACTAGACAAAATTATTTTCAATTTAAAAATAAAATTTATAAATCCGAAAACGGTTTGATTATGGGAAATCCCTTAAGTCCTTTATTAGCAGAAATATTCATGGACAATATTGAAACTAAAATTCACCAAAATCCCCTTAAGAAATATTTTTTATATTGGTATAGATATGTAGACGATATTTTCTGTTGCTTCACAGGTACAGACAGACTTTTGAAAAAATTCTTTTTATTCATCAATGAAATACATCCTTCAATTAAATTCACTATGGAAACCGAACTTAATAACTCTATTAATTTTCTTGATTTAACTGTTACTCGAATAAATAGTTCACATGATTTTTCAATATTCCACAAACCAACCTATACGGATTCTATTATACACAATAAATCAAATCATCCTCTAAATCAAAAATTATCAGCATTTAATTGTATGATCCATAGATTAGTTAATATTCCCATGAATCGAGAAAATTATATTTCAGAACTTAACATAATTAAACAAATAGCTTTTAATAATGAATATGATCCAAAGTTGATAGACAAATTATTGATGAAGAAAAATAATAAAATAGCTTTAAATATGGTGTTTCCTAATATAAAAGAAAATTTTAAATACATTTCCTTAAATTACACTAAAGGTATTTCTGAGAAAATTGCTACATACCTCAAAAATAAATATAATTTGAGAACTTCATTCAAAACTAATTTAAACTTGAGTAAATTTATCAAAAATAATAAAGACTACACACATAAGGATGATAAATCTGGGGTTTATAAGTTAACCTGCGGTGATTGCCCTAAAATTTACATAGGTCAAACTGGAAGAACGTTCCGTCATAGGATGTGTGAACATTTGAAGAGTTTCCTCAACAATAAAAGCAATTCCACATATTCCAACCATTTGTTAGAAACAGGACATAATTTCAACCATAACTTTGAAATTCTACATATAGAAAGCAAAAGTTATGCCTTAAATCTGTTAGAATCCCTAGAGATAAATAAACATAATAAAATTGGAATATTACTTAACGAACAAATAGATTTAAATAGCTCACCTCTGTTAAATATATTCAGATAAGCTGGAATTTGCAGGGACCCTTTTTTGGGTTTTAGTGCCTAATAAAAATTTATTGTAGTTACTGTAATATAAATAGCCACGGATTTCGGAAACAAGCTTAGTTATTCAAAATGTGATCTTACCTGATGATGCTACTGTGATAGCGAAACAATTGTTGTGAGTTTAACAATAAAAATTTGTGAAAATCAGAATAACCTTATTTCAAATTACTGAAACTATTTTATAACATTTATTTATTAATTTACAAAAACTTAATTTATCTTAATGCTATTGAATGTACAATATTTTTAGTTAATCCTTGAGGCGTATATACAAACAAATTCGATGGTTTTTCAACTCTGGAACACGCAACATATAATTGACCGTGAGAAAAACACGGATTTTCTAAATCTAAGCCACAAATCGTCATTGTTTGGTCTTGTGACTTATTTATAGTCATAGCATATGCCAAGCGGATTGGAAATTGTAAACGTTTGAATGGTATAGGCGAATCTGAAGGGATCATTGGGATCCGTGGTAGAAGTACAACCTCACCTTGAAATTTTCCACTCAAAATAGTAGCTTCAAGAATGTTCCCCATGATTTTTTTTATAAAACATCAATTTCTATTCGTAGTTAATATTTTAATTAGCACACAAACACAATAATAACAACAAAATTTCAGATATTTTTCTCAATTTGATCGCAGCACTAACTATCGGGACTAACTGAAATTGATATAGAATAATGCTGCGATGACAGTGCAGTCTATCGGATCGAAAGTAAAACATTTGCAAAAACTCTTCAAACATCAATTTCTATTCGTAGTTAAAATTTTAATCAGCACACGACTTGAACAAACACAATAATAACAACAAAATTTCAGATATTTTTCTCAATTTGATCGCAGCACTAACCATCGGGACTAACTGAAATCAATATAGAATAATGCTGCGATGACAGCGCAGTCTATCGGATCGAAAGTAAAACATTTCCAAAATCTCTTCAAACATCAATTTCTATTCGTAGTTAATATTTTAATTAGCACACGACTTGAACAAACACAATAATAACAACAAAATTTCAGATATTTTTCTCAATTTGATCGCAGCACTAACTATCGGGACTAATTGAAATTGAATAATGCTGCGATGACAGCGCAGTCTATCGGATCGAAAGTAAAACATTTGCAAAAACTCTTCAAACATCAATTTCTATTCGTAGTTAAAATTTTAAATAGCACACGACTTGAACAAACACAATAAAAACAACAAAATTTCAGATATTTTTCTCAATTTGATCGCAGCACTAACTATCGGGACTAACTGAAATTAATATAGAATAATGCTGCGATGACAGCGCAGTCTATCGGATCGAAAGTAAAACATTTCCAAATTAACAACTACTTATAAATGAAAAATTAGTTAAGTATTTATTTAATAGGAATAGTTTTATTATTGATTTCTTACAAATATCCAATTGTCATCCATACGTCATTACATAGCTGTCATTATACGTCAATTTTGTTATTCCAAGTCTGATTCTTTTTTGTTATACCACGTTTTATAGTGACTGACGTTACATGTCAAGTCACACGAAAATGCTGTCAAACGGGATAAAACGTATCCTATGTCCTTCTCCTGGCTCTAAACTACCTCCCTGCCAATTTTCAGCTAAATCGGTTCAGCCTTTCTTGAGTTATAAGTGAAGTAACTAACACGACTTTCTTTTATATATATATAGATATATATATATAGATATATATATATATATATATATATATATATATATATATATATAAATATATATTTGATTTGATATAAATAAGAGTTTCACGATATTGAGAGACACCAACACTCAAATCATAGAAGAAGAGTTGACATTTTTTTTAAATGTAACTTAGGTTAAGATGATTCTATGTTGAAGAAGCCACCGCTGATGAATTAAAGTTGTTGTAACGAACCAAGTTGATTGTATAGCTTTTTAACGATTGCATAAATAATTTTATTAGTGACAAAGGACTCATACTTATCCTGAATAATTATTATTCATCATTAATAAAAGATTATGGGGCCAAAGCATGCACAACGAAAATTATTAGGAAAATAATTCGTCAAGAAATATAGGTTAGAAACACGTTTTCCAGAATATTGCGAATATAATGAAGTACAATCGAAATTCTGAATGACAATAACTTCCACAATTGGAAATACAGGATGGAGATCATCTTAGCGGAAAATGGAGTACAAGAGCTTATCGAGAAAGAAGTAAATGTTGCTGAGTTGGTAGATCAGAAGGCGAAGGAAACTCACGTATCAAGGAAAAATAAGGCAAAATCCTTGATTAAACAATTTGTGGATGATAATCAGCTAGAAAGCTTGAGGGAGAAGAAAACTGGATTTCAAATGTGGAATACTTAATAATACTTAAAAGCAGCTGGTTCAAAAGTTGGTAATGAGGATCTAGTGTGTAACATAGTACTAGCTTTACCCAAATCAAACGAGACGATATCCACAGTAATGGAAAGCACTCCAGATATTACCTTCGATGAAATGAAAAATAGATTAGGGGCAGAATATGAAAAACGTAACTTGACAAAGAAAGTACCAGAAAATGGTAGCATGAACTACAGCTTTCCCGAGTGTGAAAAATGGGTGTTATTATTGTGGAGAAGTAGGTCATTTCAAAAGGAAATTCCCACTGCTGTTGAAAAACAAAGGAGGTTATTTTAGAGGAAAACAGAACACAAGAAGAGGGGGACTACAACGAGGTAGCGGTTTTATCAGAGGAAACAGTTATTACAACAACAGAGGAGCAACTACATGGAATGTGAGCGGAAAAATCAAAGTGAAGTGGTCTTCGGGAAATAATAAGGAATGAAATGGTTGAAGGAATAGATGAGAAAATCAATTTTAATAGAATAGAGTTTTGTGAACCGTGTATTCAGGGAAAAATTAATAGATTTTCTTTCGGGACTAGAAATAAAAGCAATCGAATTTTGGAGATCATACATTCTGACGTAGGTGCTCCTATTTCACCTCCAACATACGATGATCATAAATATTTTATTTCGTTCATAGATGACTTTTCTTACTTTAGTGTGGTATATTTACTTAAAAACAGGGGCTGGACATTCGAAAAATTTCAGGAATATCTCAATCTAGTTGAGGTAAAATTAAAAGCAAAAATCTCAAAATTAAGATGCGACAACGGCGGTGAATATTCATCGAATCAGTTACCAATTTTTGTAAACTAAGGGGAATAATGTTGAATTATTCTGTACTGTTACTCCGAAGCAAAACGGAAAAGCGGAAAGAAGAAAACAGGAGTCTTGTTGAAGGAGCTAGCGCTTTAATTGAATAATCAGGAGTACTAAAAGAATTTTGGGGAGAAGTGATAAGAAGTGTATGTATATAATGAATAGAGGAACTTCTGCAAACCAGAAGAAAACACCATCGGAAGTATGAAATTGAACTGAGCCTAGTGTTAGTAATTTCAGGGTATTTGGCTGTGTACCGTATAGTCATTTGCAAAAGAATTAAAAAATAAATTTGATATAAAATCGGAAAAATGTGTTATGATCGGATATGGAATCACAGGTTATCGATTATGGAATTTGGAAAAAACTAAAAAATTATAATATCTAGGAATGTAAAGTTTGACGAGGAAACGCTTTATTTCACATCCAAAGCAATAGAAAATATGAATAAAAACAATATTCTAATTTCCGCTAATATTTTATTAACACTACGATCGTTACGTCATACCATGACTTCTTCAGGTGAGTATTACAAGATACTGAGTATACCATGAACAAGAACTTCATTTTATAGTACATGGATATAACAAAAATAGAAGAGGGGGTGAAGAGAGTTTTACAATTCTTTTGTAAGTATGAAAAGTTTTTTTAGACTTAACTATCACAAAAATTAATGATAAACACGTTTTTTCAATATACCGGAAACCAACCCATACAGATAGCACGATTCACTTCACATCAAACCACCCATACTCACAAAAATTAGCAGCATACAATAGCATGTTATATCGGTTAGCCAACATACCCATGTCATGTGAGAATTTTGACAAAGAATATAACATTATCAAACAGATTGCGTTGAACAACGGTTTCAACGTCCCGATTATTGAGAATCTTTTCACAAAAATACAATTAAAGCTGGCATGCATAACAACTAACGCATAGACGATACTGCGTACCAGTGGAAATATATCATTGTACAATTGAGAATGTTCTCAACCGAGGATGAAACGTCTTTTCAATATAAATAGTACTTTTCTGTTATATCCTAGTATTAAGCCATTAAATATTAAGCCTAGTATTAAGTCATTAAACCATAAAATTAGTAGATAACCTCCTACTCCGAAAAAAAACCAATTCGGTAATAAAACAAGAAAATAGATGTTTTGACAGTTTGCTTGCAACAAAATTATTTCACGTTCAACGGCAAGATTTACATAGAAACGATGGCCTCCCTATGGGAAATCCTTTGAGTCCGTTACTATCCGAAATTTTTATGGATTCCTTAGAAACTAGCATAATAAAAAGCCCTTATTTTAAATGTTTCATTTATTGGTACAGATATGTTGATGACGTTCTATGTTTATTCAATGGCACTGATAGACAATTTTCTTTGTTTGTGGATTTCATAAACAAATTATCCCCAACCATACAATTTACTTATGAATAGGAAAAAACAATAGTATAAACTTTTTAGACTTAACTATCACAAAAATTAAAAATAACACGTTTTTTCAATATACCGAAAACCAACCCATACAGATAGCACAATTCACTTCACATCAAACCACCCATTCTCACAAAAATTAGCAGCATACAATATGTTATATGTTATATAGATAAGCCAACATACCCATGTCACGTAAGAATTTTGACAAAAAATATAACATAATTAAACAGATTGCTTTGAACAACGGTTTCAACGTCCCGATTATTGAGAATCTTTCCACAAAAATACAATTAAAGCTTGCTTTGAAATTAGTATATCCCATAAACAAAGATCCAATTGAAAGTAAATACATTTCGTTGACATACTTGGGACCAAAAACAGAAAAGGTAGCTAGAAATTTAAAGAAGAATCACAATTTTAGAATTTCTTATAAAACGAATAACTCCCTAGGAAAACTAATAAAAAATAATAAAGATAAAACATCTAAGAACAAGAATTCAGGTGTTTATAAGTTAACTTGCGGTACTTGCCATTTTGTATATGTTGGTCAGACAGGAAGATCGTTCCAGACGAGACTCAGGGAACATGAAAAATGCTATTGTAACAAAAAGGGAAATTCAACCTACGCAGAGCACATTCTAGACACAGGACATAGTTTTAATAGTAACTTTGAAATTTTACACTCAGAAAACAAAAGTTTTAGATTAAACTTGTTAGAAACTTTAGAAATTAATAGATACCATAAAAGAAAAATATTATTGAATAACCAAACAGAATTAAGTAACGCCCCTTTGTTGAATCTTTCTTGAACCATTTTTCAGTTTCCCAAAAGAATTGTAAAACTCTCTTCACCCCCTCTTCTATTTTTGTTATATCCATGTACTATAAAATGAAGTTCTTGTTCATGGTATACTCAGTATGTTGTAATACTCACCTGAAGAAGTCATGGTATGACGTAACGATCGTAGTGTTAATAAAATATTAGCGGAAATTAGAATATTGTTTTTATTCATATTTTCAAGATGAATTTCCGTGAAGTGAAGACCGAAACAGTCATAGATTCAAAGCAATAGAGATAAATGATAATGAAACGGCACGTGACGTGGAAAATGAACATAATAAACTAGAAAGTGAAAATATAGAGGATTGAAATATTAGGACGGATAAAAGAAATATTAAGTTTCCTTCCAAATTCAGTGATTATGTACCTACTTGTTATAATTTAACTGAAAATATTCCTATCGATTACGATGATTTGCTCAATTGTTTAGACAAAGAGAAATGGAAAAGTGCGGAATGAAGACAATTAATTTCGATTTAAAAAAGGAACTTGGAAAGATGTATCAAAACCAATCGGAACAAAAATTTGAGATACAAAATAGATTTTTAATATTAAACCCTTAGAAGAAAATGAAAATGACACTCATAAGGCTAGACTAGGGGTTAGGGGTTTTGCACAAGAAAAACATGAACGTTTTGATGATATATACTCACCAGTTGCAAAATTGATCACAATTAGAATATTGTTAGTTATCGGAAATCAGTATAAGTATCATTTCCTATAGCTAGAAGTGAAAACAGCATTTCTAAACGGCGTTTTACATGAAAATAATTTTATATATCTTCCACAAGAAATCACTTGTAATAATAATAATTATATATTAATAGTGGTGAGTATAAAATTGACAAGTCTTTTCGAGAATTGGTTGGGTGCTTAATGTTTTTAAAGTTAGGTAGAGTAGACCAGATATCAGTTATGCCATAATTTTTTTTAGTAGATTGCAAGATAATGCTGCAGTATGAAGAGATGGTTTATGGTTGAAGAATCTTTTCCAGGACTTACATGTAGAAATTGACAAAACTAATTATCATGAAGATAACCAAGGATGCAGATCATTAATAAAAAATCTAGGCAATAATCGAAGGTTCAAGCATATTGATTTAAAGTTCAATGTTGTTTGTGAAAATTTGAAAAATAATGTAATATCATTAATATATGTGAACACTTCAAGAAGCTGATATTATGACAAAAGGTTTAGCTTTTGTAACATTTAATAGGCTAGGATTTTTATTGAACTTAAATATTTAAATAATTTTGCGAGAAGGGGTGTTCAGAAATATCAACGCTCAAATCATAAAGAAGAAGAAGAGTTGACATTTGTTTTTTTGTAACTTAGGTTAAGAAGATTCTATGATGAAGAAGTGCCCGGCGATGAACGAATTCTGTTGTAACGAACCAAATTGATCGTATAGTTTTTCAAGGATTAAATAAATAAGTTTGTTTTATCCTGAATAATTATTATCCATCATCAATAAAATACGACTCGTTTTGCAGGGAGAATTAAAGTAATACTCGTAATTCTTTGCCAAGCTTTCGAATTTATTCATTTAATTCTTCTTCAAGGTTCCTGAAATCCAATACAAATTCATATTTGGTAATTTACTTACGGAATGTGGGGTTATTTGAGTTCAGCTCAGCTGTTATACAAAACATCGTCTAGGAATTTAAAACAAATAATGTATATGGGACGTAATTTTCTTGAACAAACTACTTAAAAACATTCATAATAAATAGATTGTTAGTAGAATTCAAAATGGTGTTTGTCATTTCTTGTGTCAATTTGTAAGTTTACATTTCTCGGCTATCATAGAAACTTATGTTTTCTCTCGATTTCTCCAACAAATACCCATATATAATACTCAGCTTATTTGTATCTGTTTTTTTGTTGCTAATATTTTCGTCTATTAAATTCTATAATTTCAAAAACCAAACTCTTCCGACAATTTCTTTGTTTTCAATACCTTCACGTCTTCGAAATTTATCCTGTGATCCAAGTTGAATGCATGTGTTGTCAGGATGTTTTGTGATGTCAGATTTATGTAATGCCATTCTTCTTCTTAGCCATTAAGAAGTCTGTACTATATATACCCTTTTGCATTCTTCACATTCGACCGCATAAACAACATTATTTTTTAGTGGTGTTGGAATTGGGTCCTTCAATTTTGTATCTAAGCTTGCTACTGTTTTCTGATTTTAAACGTCAATTTTCACATTTTCAGATTTGAATATATATTTTTCTACTTTCCTGTCAATCCATTTATATTTTGGTATGACGCATAATGGGTTTCGCTGGGTGTTTCTTCAAGTGTTGGTGGTCTTATCTCTGTAATATGACTGGAATATAATTATTTTTTCGATAAACCGTAGGGATAACCATTTTGTTCAAATATTTCCATTAGATTTTTCATTCCTCCTTTTATATGTGACTCATGACATATTTCATTTATTCCATTTTTCATTTGCTTCATTATGTTTATGGTCTAATATTGTGGTTATGAACGATTTTGTTAGAGTATTTTCTGTACCTTTTTAATTCTATTGTGTTGTCCTGTCTTTGAACTGTGGTATCTGGGAAAGGTAAAAATTGTTCAGACTCTTCAATTTCCATAGTAAACTGTAGACTTCTCGAATATGAATTGAAACAGTCTAAGGTGGCATGTATGTGTTCTTTTGGTATAGCCATAAGTAGGTCATCTACAAACTTTTTTGAAATTGGTACTTTAAACGGTAATTTCTGTACAAATGATTCCACTAAGTGGTCGATGACATATTGGGCTAGTCTTGGCCTAAGTTTGGAACCCATCGCGCATTCACATATTTGTTAGTTAAATTCTCCCTTGAAAATTCAGTAGTTGTTTTCCAATGAGAACTGGACTATTTCCAAGAAAAGCTCCATGATGACTATGAGCTATAATAATAGAAAGTTCTAGAAATCGAGACAGTGTAACATACATCTGTATAACAATTCTGTACTCAAACAAACCCGACAAGGTTTTGTTGATCACAGAGGCAAATTGCAGACATGCGCACATTTCAAACTGATTGCTTTTTATCAGTGCAATGTATGCTAGTGACTCCAAATCTGTCAAGTATCGATATTCGCTATACACAGAGGCTCTAAGGTATTAATAATACACTAGCGTCATCTAGAGTATGCAAAATACATACAAGACAAACCTTGGCGAGTTAATTCAAGTAAAGAAATGTATTCTCGATATTTTCACGTTACTAACGCAGAATAAACTTTCCTCTTGCTATAATCAGATCATAATTTGCCGTAATGCTCCTAATTCGCATATTCATATTCAAATGAATTAATTCGGCTGATCTGTACCGAAAATTATTTATAAGTATGAGCTATGCTATGTGCATGTCTTCAATTTGCCCCTGTTATCAACAAAACGTTGTCAAGTTTGTTTGAGTATAGAATTGTTACCCTTTTTCGATTTATAGACCTTTCTATTACTATAGCTCATACTCCTTATTAATAATTTTTGGTACAGATCAGACGAATTAATTTATTTGAATATGAATATGCTAATTATGAGCATTACGGCAAATTATGGTCTGCTTAGAGCATGAGGAAAGTTTATTCTGCGTTAGTAACGTGAAAATATCGAGAATGAATTTTTTTACTTGAATTAACTCGCAAAGGTATGTCTTGTATTGCGCTTGTATGCGCTTGTGTATTATTAATACCTAAGAGTCTCTGTGCATAGCGTATAAAGATACTTAACCGATTTGGAGTCACTAGCATACATTGCACTGACGAAAAGCAATCAGTTTGAAACGTGCGCATGTCTTCAATTTGCCTTTGTGATCAACAAATCCTTGTCGAGCATTGTTGAGTATAGAATTGTTATACAGATGTATGTTACACTGTCTCGATTTTCAGAACTTTCTATAAGCATTGCTCATACTCCTTATTTACAATTTTTGGTACAGATCAGCCGATTTAATTTATTTGAATTTTCTATATTTATGTTAGTATGATTTTTTATGTCGTTCCACCCCTGTTTGAGGACTTAAATAATGTCACTTTTTCTGAATTTCCAAACATGTTTACGACATCAAGTGAAATTAATGTATAGTGTTCGGGAAGTTGACGTTGATGTTGTTTACTTCCATGGAATAGCGTACTATCGCCTGCCGGCAGACCGTCTGTAAACAGACTAAATTTCGAACGGAAAGAGCTAGAGCCTTGGAAATTTCAGGGGATGGTTGAGATCTAATTGCAGCAACTAAATTCTTTGATGGAAAAAAATCTTTTGGGCTGTTACGTAGTTATTCACGTTTGAAAATATTTCATATTCTAAAAACTACATATTTGATAGATCTAATATTCAATACTTAAAAGAAGATGTATAATGCGCATTTCCGTGACAAATTTCGTGAGGATCGTGTGATAAGAGTTAAAAGAAAAAACGGATTTTTTATGCGGATCAGCTTTGAGCTCTACTTGTACCTTATTATTATTATTATTTATGGCGAGCGGGCATCTGTCCAGCCTACCACTGCGTCCGAACGGACTATTGTGGTTCACCCCTAATTTATATCTCCAGTTTTTGGATAAAACCGATAATCTTGTTCAGGGGTTATTTTTCAGTTCGCAGTGAGCTATAAAAGCCTGGCCAAAGACCTCAAATCAGATGCGACTCACCGCTGGGCACTCTGAGACGATGTGCATGGCTGTTTCAGTATCCTCAAGACCGATTTTGTTCAAATGCACTTTCAGTCTGGAGTGACCTGTTATAATTCCGATAAGTGTTCTGAGTTTGGCCCTATCGAGACCTAGCGTTAGGTTCGCCATTTCTTTTTTCGCCATTCGAAGTTGTTCCAAGGAACAACTTCGAATGTTTCAGGCCAGAATGGTTCCGCCAGAAAGACTCTAGCCTTGAGTTCATTCTGCCTGTTATCGCACGTTAGCCACGTCATGTGGTATTCTCAGGAATGGTTCCGGTCCTACCAGAGGCAGTGCAGCTCCAGCAAACTCCAGCCGATCTGCCTCCTCGTTACCCAAATAGTTTGAGTGGCTCGGTGTCCTAAGCAGAGTGCCTCCGTTATACATACCGAGCCTGTTTAAAGCCGTGCGACAACTCAAGACTGTTCTCGAGGTAGAAGAGCTGGATTCCAAAGCTTTTAGTACTGACTGACTATCAGTAAATATTTTTATTTTACTGTGGTGGATTTGCCGTTTTATCAGCAGTTCTGCCGCGGTCTCATTGGCAAATAGTTCTGCCTGAAATATGGTTGCGGTTTGACCGAGACTCAATGAGATGTTAATTCTCGGTTTGCTCCCATAGACTTTCGGGGGAGTATGGGGCCTCAAATTTTTTGTCAAATATTTATCTGAACAACAACTTTTTTTTGAGTAATCATGATAAAATCATCGCACCCAGATAGACTATATTAAAACGGAAGAAACATATTTGCATTGCATTCACCACTCAATTGTTTCACTTCTAGAGTACTTTCTCAGTTTCATATTATTTTTGTTTTTTGAGTTTATAGGTTTATCTTTACTCTTACCACTTATGTAATAATAATAATAATAATTATAATATTTTTTTTAAATGAATGTTAATCACGCGATGAGCCTAATTTTGTGTTTTGTCATAAGTCCTGTGACAATAAATTGAGATTCGAAGAGTGATCTTCGTTTTGCCACACTATTAGCTCATAAAATCAAACGCTAGAAATACAGTATTTTGAAAATTATAATTTCATGAGAAAACTGCTACTTTTTTATCCACAATATGTTTCTTCCAAAGCTTGAAATTTTAAAGAAGGGTTGTAGACATCTTCATGATGGTTACTAAGTATTTAATCTGAAGAATTATTTAAGACTGGACAGAAAGCCCTTAATTAAACCTTTATGATTTTGTAGATGAAAGCTCAACTTCTATTGTGGAATCTAACATAACTGAATTGTCGGCATAACATGAAACTTTTGTTTTGCAGCAAGTTTCAAAGATCCACCATAAGCTCAGCTTGAAAACGTACAGCGAAAAAATCGATACTATTAAATTTAAGTACATACTGCTAGTTCCAAAAGCAGACTGAAATATTCAAGAGGTTCGTTTTGTATTATTATATTTTTTTTACACAATTGAACCTGTTATCCTTTTCTGTGTTGCATCAAGGCAGTAATCAACAATAAATATAACTTACCTAAAAGTGGTCCCTGGATGTGATTTTTGTGACGAACATAAAATATCTTGGATTTTATAGTCAGTTGTTCAAAGCGATGATCCCAGGACCTTTAGGTGAGATATTTGATTTTATTTTTTTTAAATAAAAAGTACCTCAGATTTTAAATGTACCTAGTTTTAATGTTGATCAAACAAAGATTCCACGAGGTCGTATGGGTAAGTTATTTATTGTTAATTGATTTTATCCTCTGAAGTTGGATGGACCTTATCTGAATTCTAATTATATTTGAGGATGTGCTTCATGTTTTGAAAGTTTTTGAAGTAACTTATTTAAATATATTAAATATTTAAAATAAATTAGTTTTGGAGAAAATCTTGAAATTATTGATTTAAATGTTGAAGGCAAAGTATTTTGATAATTTTGATTTCGGACATTAATGGCCTGAATTATTTACATTCACAATATATTCTAACCTTAAAAACAGAAAATTAATACAAAAATAATTGTAACAGATGTCTAACATATACTGTGAAACAGAGACAATAGTCATGGATTGATTCTGAATTCACATATTTTATATGCGCACCTCAAGAATTACACAATGTTTACTTCATGGTCTTCTTTAAACTACTTGAAATTTACCAAATGAACTTTTGTATTTAAAAACCCGATAGTACTATATATTATATATAGAATAAAATAATAAAGAGCGGTTTTTTTACGTGATGGGAGGTTTATTACTGTAGCGAACAACTTCTTCGCTCCTCGTCCAGAAACCTGCCTTGCTCTGTCGTAGTTTGACCGGCGTACCAGTAGACGACCCGACCAGACAACAAAATTCGTGACTAATCGTCCCGCCAGCTTCAAATAGAGCAAAGGCACCGCGTTTGACGAACAGCGTTCCAAGCGGAAGCATGGTCACCGGCGTCACAGGCAGAGCCTGCGCATCAAGCATGTCTGACGAGTTTCAGATGCGCATGTTCGGAAACGAAACGCCATCTCCCTAAGTAAGAGGTGGAAGCTCCCTCGCAACATCCTCAATTTACCCGAGAGCTTCATTGGTAACCCCGACGTGATTGGGAAGGTTTTCTTCAAGAGCGAACCAGCCTATTCATTAGGTGGCCCTAATTGCCCCCTATCCATATTTTCGAGATGGCCCTTTCCTTTCATTCCACGGATCCCCGCTGGAGATAGAACCGCGACCAACCCAACGGTGGACTGTATCCTTGCCTGCACCCAACGCCCTATTTCGTGACCTTATCGACGCTCACTGGAGGGGGAGTGTGTAGCGAACAACTTCTTCGCTCCTCTTCCAGACACCTGCCTTGCTCTGTCGTAGTTTGACCGGCGTACCGATATAGGACCCGACCAGTCAACAGCTTCGTGACTTACCGTCCCCGCCAGGTTCAAATAGAGCAAGGCACTGCGTTTGAAGATCAGCGTTCCAAGCGGACGCATGGGTCACCGGCGTCACAGGCATAGTCTGCGCATCAAGCCTGTCTGATGAGTTTCAGATGCGCATGCTCGGAAACGAAACGCCATCTCCCGAACTAAGAGATGGAAGCTCCCTCTCAATACCACATTCCTCGAGAACTTCATTACAAACAGAATCAATCTGTTAGATGTTGGGTTTTTTATTCCATTTGATATTGTTTAATGAGTTTTGATTTTATAAGTCTATTAAATATAAGCAGTGCTCATAAGATATTAAATTAATTCTAAAATATTTTGAATAATTTTTTTTTGAATTAAAAATGTAGAAGACTAAGAGATTGAATCTGTTTAGATATTCAAAGTTTATAATAATCCTTCTATCAAGTAAAAATTGCTTCTTATTATTTCATTTTAGATTAATATTCTATTATTATTATTATTAATTCATTAAATAAATATCAAGTGGTTTAACGAAGACCATACAGTGCCTTACAAACTTTGTGTGATTTTTGTGGTGAGCATAAAACTAAGAGTACCTTGGATTTTACATGTTCCTAGTTTTAATGTTGATCAAACAAAGATTCCAGGAGGTCATAAGGGTGAGTTAGGTATTGTTAATTGATTTTATCTTTCAAATGTGAAGTTTGACTGACTTTATCTGGATTCAAATTGTTTTTGAGGATGTGCTACATGTTTTGAGAATTTTTGAAGTAACTTATTTAAATATTTAAAATAAATTAATTGTAATGAAGTTCTTAACTTTATGTGGTGCTTTTGTGAAAAAGATTTAGTTTTCATAAATATAAAATCAGAAACAAAACATTTTATTAAATATAAGCAATGCTTATAAGACATCAATTCAATTCTAAAAGTTTTTGAAATTAAAATTGTAGGAGACTAACAGAATCAATTTTCATTTGTTGGGTTTCTTTGTCCCATTTGATATTATAAGTTTCAATTTTATAGGTCACCTTATTTCAAGCAACTTAGGTTCACTTTGAGTCGATGGCAAAGACAGTGGTGAATAGTGTGAAAAAAGCGGAAAATACATATTATATTGTAATGAATTTCACATAGGTCAGATGGGACGATTCATAAACATAAGGGTACAAGAACACAAAAAAGTATATTGCATAATAAAATAACAACTGTTTTTTTTTCTGAAAATTGTATAAATAATAAACATTTCATAGATTTCAGTAGGACTGAGATCTTACAAGAAGGTACTAAAAGCAGAAGATTGGACCTTTTAGAAAGTTTGGAAATTTCTTCAGCACACAGAAGGCAGCTCCCAATAACAAGTGATCAATTGGAATTAAATTTATCACAATTGTTCTTATCTGTAAAAGATTAACTAAGTTGGTACGACACAAATTAGCGGCAAATCATGCACTATTTTTTCTCCATCTTCAAAAGGTTTCTCCTTATGTTTATAATTACTAAAACTTGAACACTGCAATCTCTTGGTATCATTTCGGTTAATTTAAGGTTTCCGAAAGAATTTTTGTGAGCATTCAGATAGGCATCTTGAAATCATTATATATTTGGAGATTCCAATTAGCTGTCTATCTTACTTTTGCTAATTAGTGAACTCTTCGGAAATTATCAAATGTATACTCTTAGATACTGTTTCTTTATTATGCGAGAAATCAACAAAGATTGGTTGGAAGCAATCTTTCCTACCTCGCATTTCGAGACTTTCTGTAGTACAAGAGTGCCCTTTCATAATACATTTAACAATAATTATTCAACAATCTGTCACTTTAGGGAATTTAAGCGATATCAATATTGTCAAAGCTATTGTTCTAGCCGATGTCTTTAAAAATCTTATCACCTTTAATAGGTTATGGTCATGGTTAGTCAAACATGAAGAATTTTGCTATTATGTATATATATATATATATATATATATATATATATATATATATATATATGTATATGAATATATAGAGAACCCGAGGACCTCTGTAGGAGAAACCATATTACGTGTGAAATTAAAAAAAAATAAGTAATATCAATATAT
Organism: Megalocaria dilatata; assembly: GCA_034642435.1. Lineage (NCBI taxonomy): Eukaryota > Metazoa > Arthropoda > Insecta > Coleoptera > Coccinellidae > Megalocaria > Megalocaria dilatata. The sequence continues at coordinate 94,709,936 of CM067854.1, forward strand.
ATATATATATATATATATATATATATATATATATTTTGAAAATTTCATGAGGTATTAAAAACGGAAAAAAAATGTGTATTAAAGAAATTTTTGTGGTATATATTAGTATCAAAGTTGATGAAATGTCTAAATATTTTATTTCGTATTGACAAGTGTTCAAGCATGATGCAAGTTTTATTATATAACCTCACATTCAGTAAGTGAAAATCAAAAAATTGTCAACTTTACAATGTGAAATTAATTTATACTTTTTATAGAAGCCCCTTAGAAGCATTAAATATATGCGAAAGTTTCGCAAAGAGTAAATCGTATTACTTCCTTTCCAATAATAGAGTCCATATACCCTCATCCTCTTTGCGTATACAGGTAGGTCCAACGAAAATATAACACCTCGATTTTCCGACTTTTGAATGGAAATGTGGAAAATCGCTCGAGCGCGTCAATTTTGATTCGAGGGGGAGCAACTTTTTCCGCTTTTTTCATCCCCGTAACTTCAACCCCCTAACGGGGGTGAGCCTTGATTTTGAAAAGATATGAGGGGTGTTGCAATAACTAATGTTGAAGATCAGTACTATCTGACCCTGAAATTTCGCTCCAAAATATCCATCGATAATGAAATAACAGCGAAATTAGTGAAAGAGGCAATGTTGAATTTATTTCGAAAATATCATTCGTATCTGACACATTTCAATGGTATCGGGTGTTTTTTAGTTTGATAGAACTTCAAATTGAAATAAAACACATTTAAATTAAGATTGAAGCCAATTTTTTTTATTTGAAAGATAATTGTATGAAATTTATGTTTTGAATATAATTTCCGGCATATATCCACCACGACTAGCTCTGAGGAACCCCATTCGACCAGACCAATTTTGGACCACTTTTTCGAGTAATTCAGGCCTTATTTCATCAATAACACGAGTTATGTTGGCTTCAAAAGCGTCTATTGTTTCTGGTTTATCAGCATAAACCACTAACCCCAAAGAAAATAATCCAGTGGAGTTATGTCGCATGATCTTGGAGGCCAATTAATTGGACCATTTCTCGAAATAATGTTATCGCTTAATCTTTCTTTCAATAAATCAATTTTTACGATAGCAGCATGAGGTGTAGCACCGTCTTAATGGAACCAAAACACTCCTGGGTCGATACCATACAAATTTTGAGATAAATTATCACTGATCATCGATCTGCAACGAGCACCATTCACTGTAACATTAGCTTCAGCATCATTTTTAAAGAAATATGGACCGATGATGCCTCCAGCGTGTAAAGCACACCATACAGTGCATTTTTCAAGATGCAATGAAACCTGCAGAACTTCCCAAGGATTGTTTTCACTCCATATGTGACAATTTTGCTTGTTTACATAACCGTTCAACCAGAAATGAGCTTCATCGCTGAACCCAATTTTACAATAAAAAAGTTAATCAACTTCAAGCTGTTCTAGGGCCCAATCAGCAAACAAACGACGCTTATTATGGTTAAGTGGCTTTAGTTCTTGAACCAGTTGGATCTTGTATGGGTGTAGACCAAGATCTTTACGCAAAATTTTCCATGTGGTGGATGCACAGAGTCCAATTTGTAGTGAACGTCGACGAATAGACAAATCTGGATCATCATTAACACTATGACTTACAGCAGCGATATTTTCCTCTGTACGTATGGTTCTTTGTCTCGTTGTTGTTGATGCATCGAGTAAAGAAAATGTGGTCCGAAATCTGTCGATAGTTCGACTAATAAGCTGCTCTGATGGACGACTATGTAAGCCATAAATTTCACGAAGTGCTCTATAAGTTTGGCAAATAGAACTCTAATTTTGAAAATGAATTTCAACAATTTGTAAACGTTGTTGCGGCGTGAGTCTTTCCATGATAATTTGTCAATGCTGACTGAACAGAAATGTCGAAACATCATGGCTTCCACCTACTGGCAAATCTCAGTTATCCCTATCGAAAGTTCTATCAGTCTAAAAAAAAACACCCGATATTTAGTAGTTATGTTGTTAATTTTGTGTCCGAAAAAGTATTAATTTCTGGTCCAAAAAAGTAGACGGACGATGGTTTTGATTCAACTCAGTGTATCGTGAATTTTTGAGAACATTACAAGTTTGTCAGAGCGATTGTAAATTTTCAGTAGAATGGTTTATTCCGTAGAAGAAAGGGTGGAAATGATGAAATTATTTCAAGAAATAACGGCTCTGTGCGAACAAGAGCTACTTTATTTAACAAACGACATCCTGTAAAAAATTTATCCTCTGCTTACGTTGTGCAACTGGTTGCGAAATTTGATGCTACTTCTTCAGTCGGAAACAAAACGAAGGTGCTTAAAAGAGACGAAGTGAGGGGGGCTGTCTTAGGTCATGTAACAATGGATCCGACCTTGATTACTAAGAAACTGTCCAATGTATCTGGTGTTTTACGCACAACAATCATGAGAATCCTAAAAAAACATAAATTTCATCCTTATAAGATACGATTGGTTCAGGAACTGAATGAAAATTATCACGATCGCCGACTCCAATTCTGTGAAGTAGTCAGTGAAATGATTAGCAATATTCAAAACTACATGTTCGATATCTGTTTTTCGGCCGAGTGTTCATTTTACCTTAAAGGCAATGTAAACCTGCATAACTGTCGGTATTGGTCAGATGAAATTCCAAGATTATTTCGTAAGGTGCATACTCAGCGTCCCAAAAAATTGAATGTTTTTGCGGGTATTTATGGAAATCCCATAATCGGCCCTTTTTATATCTCAATGACCAAATTTATTCAGATTTATTGGGGAACGCTCTTTATCCAGCCATCGTGAAAGTATTGCAGAATGTAAAAGACCATCAAAGTATCATTTTCCAACAGGATGGCGCACCACATCATTTCGTTCAAACGGTGCGTCAGTTCTTAGATGAAAATTTTCCTCACGCCTGGATTGGAAAAAGGGGACATATTGAGTGGCCACCCAGATAACCTGATCTGGCTCCACTGGACTCTTTTCTATGGGTTCACCTGAAATACAAGATTTACGCTTCCCAGGCTGAGTCACTGGATGATTTGCGAACTCGAATCATTAATGAATGCCGTCAAATTACACCAGAAATCTTTAGTAACGTACGTGAACGTTTTCAGCAAATCTTACATTACTGCATGGAAGTGAATGGTGCCCATTTCCAGCATTTTATAAACTGATCACAAAAGTAAATACCCTTCTACTATTTTACCTGTCATTTTGTTATCGATGGAAATTTTGAAGCGAAATTTCAGGATCAGATAGTACTCGATAACATCTTCGAAATGATGTATTGCAACACCCCTCATCCCTATTCAAAATCAAGGGGTTGCACTCACCCCCGTTAGGACGATGCATTTACGGGGATGCGAAAAGCGGAAAAGTTGTCCTCCAAATTGATGGGTCTGGGCGATTCTCCGCATTTTCATTTTAAAGCCGGAAAATCGAGGTGTTGAGTTTTCGTTGGACCGCACTGTATATACCGAGTGTTGAAACACAACGTTTCAATATTTTGGGAGCAAATTCTAGACCTCCAAATACGAAAAAAGTCTCATATGAATATGGGTCCGCAAATGAGCTCATTTGGAGATATAAGCGATTTTTGGATTTCAAAATAACTACTATCGCAGCCAAATACGATAAGTAACAGAAAATATTCGATTTATTTTCGACTTCTAGTGTTTTGCAGAAGATGTTTCATATGATCACCGTTCCTTCCAATGCAGGAAGTACATCGTCGCATGAAGGAATTACGTACTCTTTCGAAAAGACATGGTTGTGTTCGGATCGTTTGACAGGATAGTTCAATCCGATGTTGAAACTTTTCGATGTTATTCACTGACGTTGCATACACTAAACTTTCCAAATAACCCCAAATACAAAAGTCCAAAGGATTCAAATAGGGAGATCTAGCGGGCTATGGCACTGGGCCTCCTCGGCCTTTTATCTCCTGGAAATGTTTAATCTAAATGTTCCCGAACAGCAAGTGTATATTGTGGGGGTGCTCCATCTTGTATAAACCAAATATTCATCCACTGATTTAAAGCTACCACATCTAGAAAATCGGGCAAGGTATTCTGAAGAAAGTTAAGGCATGCGGCTCCTGTTGAATTCCGTGGTAAAACTACTGGTCCTAACGAACGATCTCCTAAAATACCTAGCCAGATATTCCTACTGATGCCTGGATTCATGAATGGCGTGTGGATTTTCATCTGCTCAACTATGACTATTATGAAAGTTAAAAATTTCATTTTTGGTAAGACCGCTTTCATTAGTGAAAAGGATATTAGAAGTAAAATGCGGATGTTCAGCAATCTTTCTTAAAACCCATTGAAAGAAAGTCATTCTGGTTTGACGATCAGGAGGATTGAGAGCTTGCACAGGTTGAACATGGAATAGATACAGAAGTTGTTGATGCATAGTTCTCCAGAAAATGGAGCCCATTATTCCTACTTTCGCTGAACTTCTTCTTGCACTTGTACTACGATTTTCAGTCACAATATTTTTAAAATTTGCTCTTCAACTTTTGGAGTATTTACAGATCTTGGACATCCAGTATCACGAGCGTTTTTTTTAAAAAACCAGTTTCCCTCAAAGATCTAAAAACTTGATTGAACGTCACATGAGAAGTGTCGGGATAAGCCTCTGCATGAAGGCGACGTGCTTCAGGACTACTTCCGTTGGCACGGCCACACATGAAAACCATATCACTCATTTTAATATTCGAATAAGGCATTCCAAATTCAGGACTAATAACTTTTTCTTAACAACGAAAGTAACTAACTCGAATCGGATGCAAAATACTTAATAAAAGTACGCAAATGTCAGATGAAAACAAAATGTTTGATGCCAGCTGTGTTTCTTTTTGAAGAACCGACTGAAAACTTTTAATTGTAAGTCCAGTGAACAAGATATCTGAAAGGAATATCGTATTTGGTTGCGCAAGTACTTAATTTGGAAACCGCCTATATGTACCAAACGGTTCATTTGCGGACCCATGTTTATATGAAATTTTTTACTTATTTTGAGGTCTAGACTATAATGAGCTCCCAAAATATTGAAACATTGTTTTTTAACATACATATATTATTATGAATTTACATTCTGTCAAGAAAGTACCGGGAATTATCGATTTAACTCTGGCGGGGCAATGAGGCAGGTAAAATTTGTTTTTCCTGGGTTGGTACCACTGTTCTTAATTACTATGCCAAGCTTGAGCGGGATCTGTCAACTAGTGTGTTTGCAACAGCTGATTTAGTCAGTCGATGTCAGAGTGCGTGCCGATTTTTACTATGGATGATTACTATGGGACGATAACGCGCCTTCTCACCGAGCTACGATTGTGACTGACTTTCTCGCCAAAAACTCAACAAACGTGCTTCAGCAACCACCGTATTCGCCGGATTTGGCTCCCTGCGACTTTTTCCTCTTCCCATAACTAAAACTGCCCCTTCGTGGCACCCGTTTTGAGTCTATTGAAGCCATAAAACAAAATTCGGCGCGAGAGCTAAAGTCCATCCCGGAAAGCGCCTATAAAAAATGTTTCGATAATTGGAAGTGCCGTTGGCATAGATGTATTGGAGCAAATGGAGCCTATTTTGAAGACGACCCAATAAATTTTGACGATTAAATGTAAAAATGTTGTTTTAATTGAAAATTCCCGGTACTTTCTTGACAGAGTAGTATATATGAAATTCTTATGAGTAAATTATTATTACTTAATTATTATAAATCAGCCACTCTACGTTGGTGGCCAATTCACGATAAAATAAATATATGATTTTTAATTATTATTTACTTTTTGCCACCCCACGTTGGTGGAGCCAATTTATTATGAAATAATAAGTAATATTTTTCTATTTATTATTTACTTATTAGCAGTCCCACCTTTTGAGTGCCAATTTATTATGGTTACTTCAAAGAATTAATTATGGGAGCTAATTCAATATGGAATTTACTTTTGTTTGGTTTGAGTATGAATACTTTTTGGATCACCCTTGTATCCATTTGAATGATTTGTGTGTGCGCCAGCTAACTCCTAAGCTTATAATTTTGTCACTGAATAATTGAAATTTAAAAATTATTAATTTTGATTAGTTTTAATAGGAAGGGTTCGATATGAATTTTTAAAAAGTTAACTTTCAAAATATTCATTGAAGTTATCTGTCAAATATAAAACTGTGACTACTAATCTAACCTAATGTCTATGTTTCTATACTTCTATGTTAACCTAACCTTATTTCTAAATATCCTAATTCTAACAACAAATGTTTTGATTTGAAATTGAAGTTTTACATAAATAAACTTATTTCTACCTTTGGTAAGTTTATTTATCCATTACCTATGTTCCTTTTAAATGTCCTTCTTTCGTTTCAGGAATTAGTTTGATTCTTGGAGAATTATATTTCTGGAATGTTCGGACTCATAGCCCACTTCGTTGATTACTTCTTAACATCTAATTTGTTTTATACTTGTTTCATATGTGGAATATTTCCTGTTATAACACCCAGGTAAGGTGTTGATCACATTTCCATTCACAATAAAAATCTTAATTTCTTTTTAGGTTTTGTAACTGGATTCATGAAGAGTAAATATTCTACTTTGAAACAAAACGACCTGATCTTTGCTGTGGAGAATTTCATACTCAATGCCATTTCCTCTGCGTTGTCCTTTTATAGTTTCTCGAAAAATTGAATTCCAAATTTCACTAGATTTTGTCGAAATTATTGAAAAATTATGCTTTCGATGATTCAAAAAAATTTACACTATTTCTTGGTTTGACATTATACTAAATAATTAACCTGTTGTATTATGAACAATTTGATACCAGTATTATGGAAATTGATTGAGCTGAAATACGTATTTTCATATGAAGAGTTTTCGAAATGTCAAAATTTTACATAATTCAACTTCTAATACTTTTTACTGAATAATTACTGAATACTACTTATGAATTTGATTTAATTTCTTCAGCTCAAATACTATTGAAATTTTATACTTGTTAGGTGTTTATATCTGTTGTTGTTGCTGGTTTTTGCTTATTTGAAAACTGTTAATTGGTGTTTGCAATTGCAATTAAGATCTGTAGAACTCTATTTTTTGGTATGTAGTATTTTTACATAGTATAATATGTACTATGTTTCAACTGTATTATATTGTTGTTTTAGAGTCCTGAAGAAGGTCGCAATCGGGGTCAAAACGTCGATTTCATGAATAAATAAGAGAATAAGAGTGAATCTCAACACTTGTAAATTTCCCACACCACTTATCAATCTTTTTCTGTTGTATGAGAATTATATATATATATATATATATCGATAAATAAATGGTCTGAAGTGAACACCTGTTATATTGCGAAGTGAAGTAAAAGTGCTATTTCTCTGATTTTTCTGAAAGTTATGTGACATGTTATTTTTGATGCCAGTGTCAGCGTGAGCTAGTTGCTTATACCGTATTATTTTATCTGAGTGAGATATTTTCATTTCAAATATCATTTTAGTCCAGTCCAGAAGATCGTGAAATCGGGTTTTTCGCTAATAGGGCTGAATTTATATAAAAATAATCAGAAAAAAGCGTATAAAACTGTGGGCAAAGTAAAAAAATTTTCAAACCCCGGGAAGAGGGTGAAAAAAATGAAAAACTTCCCCAAAATACGATTTTTGGGTTAAATTTCGAAAATATCAAAAAAAGTTTCAACTAAAAGTTGTAGAGCATAAAATTTTAGGTCTACCTCTCTCCGACCATTTTTTCCCTAAAACGCATTTTTTTACCCCTAGGACGGTATAAAGGGTTTAAAAAATAAAAAATTAATAATAAATGTAAAAATTGGACTTTTTGAATTTTTTTTTCCATTCTCTTAAAAAAACTATAAACAACAATCTTAGAGAAAAAAATATTTTTTTTTATCCCTTCTATTAAAACTGAACAGGTGAAAACGGATTTACCTCAATATTTCACTTAAAACGGGTAATATTTAAAAAAAAAATTTTCAATTGATTTTTAAATTTTTTTTTATAAATTTTGATGTTATATATATATTTGTAGATTTTTACCTGCAGGTAATAAAACCTTTTGAAGACAGGTAATTTATTTATTCGTCATAGAAGGGATGAAAAAAAAAATTTTTCTCTACGATTGTTGTTTATAGTTTTTTTAAGAGAATGAAAAAAAAAATTCAAAAAGTCCAATTTTTACATTCTTTATTAAATTTTTATTTTTTAAACCCTTTATACCGTCCTAGGGGTAAAAGAATGCGTTTTAGGGAAAAAATGGTCGGAGAGAGGTAGACCTAAAATTTTATGCTCTACAACTTTTAGTTGAAACTTTTTCTGATATTTTCGAAATTTAACCCAAAAATCGTATTTTGGGGTAGTTTTTCATTTTTTTTACCCTCTTCCCGGGGTTTGAAAATTTTTTTACTTCGCCCACAGTTTTATACGCTTTTTTCTGATTATTCTCATATAAATTCAGCCCTATTAGCGAAAAACCCGATTTCACGATCTTCTTGACTGGACTAATTTCCTTCACCTGAGTTCTCATTTATCGTGGAACATCTGCTTCTGTATACATGTGATACTGAATGCGAAATTGATAACTATAACTCATTTATTATATCGGAGATTCCGTTTGTCTGACCGATTGTTTTGTTTCCTTTTTTCCGCGGCCTACCTTTGTTTTTGTTTTGGAAAGTCTCTTACATAGGCCCGTAAGAGTAAAGCGTGTGATCCAATACCTATTATCCCTACCATCCTATGTATTTACCGCTTTAGCTAGGTAAGGTGAAGTAAGTAAAAAACTATTTTTTCTTTCTTGAATCTACGGAACATCGGTTGAGAATCGGAGGGGATATTTTGAAAATTATACGCTTCAGAACGATAACCACAACAAACATCGCTACTTTAACTCTCGTGGTCCCTGCTGATGTCTGTCACAAATGCGATTATTTTAGAAGAATTAAAGAAAAATAAGCAGGAGCTGAGATTACTCATTGAGGCTGTGGAGGTGAGGATAACACTGAGGATTGAGGATTTAAGTCGAAGAATAAACACGCTAGAGTCAAAAAACGCTGAAGTCACGAACAGAATCGAGAGACTGGAAAGAAAGTCAAAGGAAAATAACATCGTCATTTTTGGTTTGGAAAGCAAACCAGACGACATAACGGTCAATTTCGTCAGAGGTGAAATTAAGAAACTGGTCTATGTGGATGTAAATAAAGGAGATTGAATAACTTTTACCCGCTCGGGAAAAAAAACAACCCTCCAATAAAAGTAGAGTTCACGTCCTTTCTGAAGAAAGCAGCGGTGCTAAAAAATGCGAGAAACTTAAAGGGGAAGAAAGTTTCAATAGCTCGAGACCACACGGTCAAACAACGCCAAGAATATAGAATACTAAGAAAACATTTAAACATTGCTAAAGAGAACAGGGAGGAAAACTGTTATATAACAGGAAATTGGTTGTATGTGAACGGTAGAATATACAAACCGGAAGATCTGGAAAATACAGAATATGTTGAAAACGATTTTCTAGAAAAACCCCATAGTGCACCTGGAACACCGATACAAATAGAAGCCAAAGAACTCCAGCGTCGAATAACCCCTCTGAAACATCTGCAAAAAACCTTCAACAGAAAACTAACACCCCAACCCAACTTACTTGCCGGATCGTTAAAGAGGTAGGTGACAGACAGAAAATAAAAACCCGTAGCCTCACTGGGAAGTAAATTTTCCTGCAATAGTGACTGGTGGACTTGATATGAGTTAGAATAAGATGCTCGACCATATCTAGTCGATTAGTCATTCATAAAATTATAAATTGTGCGTAACTTGGGAATAATGGATCCATTCATTGGAGATTATAACTGTTCGGAATTTCCTTCCAAGCTTCTAAGAGATGTTTCGGAATATAACGAAATCATAAAAGATACCAACTGTAGTTTTAAGCTGATCCATCAGAATATCAGAAGCATTTCAAAGAATCTAGATAACTTCGAGATAACACTAAGTCAGTTTGATGATCCTTTTGAATGTATAATTCTAACTGAAACTCGGGATGATTTTGACATAGATTCCATGCAGAGGCGAGGGTATGACTTGTTGTATAATTTTGGTGGCATAAATAAATGTGATGGAACTGTTGTATATATGAGAGATGATATTAACTATACATCCAGGATTGTAACAATCTCAGAATGTAAAGCAATTGAGATCAACTGTAAAAAGGAACAGAAAATTGTAAAAATTACAGCCCTATATAGATCACCTGCAACCAATGACAAAGAATTTGTAAATCGACTATACGATTACATCTGCAATAATGATATGGAGAATACTGATATTCATGTTATTATAGGCGATATAAACATTGACTTACTCTCTAAGGACAACATAGTTGTATCCGAGTATCTGGACATATTGAGCATGTTTAACTTCATCTCAACTGTTAACACCCATACCAGAGTCCAAGGAGACTCTAAAAGCTGCTTGGATCATATGTTTGTAAGATTAAAAAAGGCGAAGTCAACGACTACTTTATTTTGGATCCTCTTGTAACAGATCATAGAGCTACTATATTGAATGCGGATATTTTCGAGGATATTGAACCCAACTACAGGAATAACATGTTGGAAAGGATAAATATTGAAGGGTTGAAGGACGATTTGAGTAAACTGAACTGGGATTCATTATATAACATTAAAGACGCACAAAAAGCTACAACCTACTTTATTGCTAAAATTATACAAAATATTGAAAAAAATACCAAAACTTATGAGGAAAAACAAAAATACATGGAGAAGAAGGATTGGATTACCATAGGGCTAATAAAGTCCATAAAAAACGCGACAAATTGTACAAGGAGTGGCAAAAAAATAAAGAAAATCTAGGGCTAAAAGTGAACTATATCAAATACAGAAATTATTTGAATAAACTCATCTATATTACTAAACTCGACCATTATAAAATCAAATTGAAAAGAATATGAATAGTTCGCGAAAACTCTGGAAAACTATAAAAAATATTACCAACATCAATAGCAATCCCACAAGAATAAGACAGCTGAAATCAAAAGATGGAAAGTACGTAGAGTCCAATAAAGAAATCGCCAATACGTTCGGTGATTTTTTTTCCAACATAGGACAAGAGCTAGCACAAAACATAGAAAAGCCTCCAGTGTCACCTCCCCCCAGAGTGACAAATCCCTGCTCATTCTTCCTCAAACCTACGGATGAGAGGGAGATTAGTGAGATTATATTATCTTTGAAAAATAATAAGACGCCTGGTATAGATGATATTAAAGCCGAAACATTGAAAACAATATATAGAGAGATAGTAAGACCTCTGTGTTACATTATAAATATCATAATGGAGGATGAAATCTGCCCTGCTGAATTTAAGATCACAGTAATAAAACCTCTTCATAAAAAAGGAGATGAAACTATACCATCAAATTTTAGACCGATATCTCTGGTGACTAGTTACGCTAAAATTTTCGAGAAGGTTATCAAAGTAAGGCTCGAGCTGTTTCTGGAGAAACATAAAGTGATTACTGATAATCAATTCGGGTTTCGGAGCGGAAAATCTACGGAGGGAGCCATTGCATCACTGACGCAGAAAATGTATGATGCAATTGATAATAGCCAACCTGCCATTGCTGTGTTTTTGGATCTTGAAAAGGCGTTTGACACTGTCGACCACCAACAGTTGTTGGAGTCCTTGGAGGATGTGGGAATACCAGGACTGGCTCACGATTTGTTCAGATCTTATCTGTATGATAGGAAACAATATGTCAAAATTGAAGATACGTATAGTAGATTTGAATTGGTTAAATGCGGAGTACCGCAGGGCACAGTGCTCGGGCCAATTCTATTCATCATACATATAAATACTCTACTCACCACTAGAACATCTGGACACATCATAAGCTTTGCTGATGATACCGTTATATTGTATACATCGGGCAGTTGGGAGGATCTAAAACTTAAAATTCAGGCAGAAATGAGTGATATTGCTTACTGGTTTAATTATAAATTACTTACCATAAATTTTGACAAAACAATGTTCCTTCCTATAACAAGCTACAAGAACAAATTACCACAGTATAACACTTTAGAGGTGAATAATCATAATAAAAAGATAACAATAAGAATTACCGAAAATATTTAATACCTGGGGATTATTATTGATTCTCATCTTCGTTGGAATAATCACGTTAATAATATTTAATAATTAATAATTGTTAATATAATCAGAACATTTTTGGGCCGCTTCAGGTTTCTTGCTAAGATCTTACCTCTAAACCATCTCAAAATGCTCTATTTTGCTCTTATAGACTCCCGTATAGCATATGGAATTATCGGATGGGGTGGCATCACGAATGTATATCTAAAAAACTTGAACACACTACAGAAATATTTCTTAAAAATTGTCCTCAAGAAAGAAAGAACTTACCCATCGGATAATTTATACATGGAAGCTAGGATACTAGATGTTCGACAGATCTTCTTTCTTAAGGCAGTGTGTTTTCTGCACAAAAATAGGGAACATATTGAGTTTTTATCTCATAGTTATCCAACCAGAGCTAGATATTCAAATAAGATTAAAACTCCATCAGCAAATAAGACAGTGGGAACAAAATGTCTTGCGTTCCTGGGGCCAAGATTCATGAATGCTCTTTCGCAGGACTTCCTCTTCAGCAGTTCTAATTCTGATGTACATTATAGAAATAAGGTTAGGTCATTTCTACTGAGTAACCGGAGACAGGTTGTACATGCTTTCTTTAACTGATATAATTGAAAAAAAAATTAGGAATGTGAATGTGTATCGTTGTAACTCAATGCTTTTCCGAAATTTGTTGTTTTGTTTGGTGTTTTTGTTTGGTGAATGAATGAGATATCACACGGACAGCGAAAGCTTGGTGTTCATTCTCCTCATTTGTTTGTGTCAGACTACTATGTTTATGTTAATATTATGGTTATTATATCTTGTGTATGTATTTCTGGTGCAAATAAATTATTATTATATATATATATATATATATATATATATATATATATATATTATAATTCTCATACTCATACTCTGGCGAAAAATTTTGTATTAGATATTTCACCCACAAAATTTTCTACCAAAAATTCAAATTTGACGACGAAATTTGAGTTTGCATCGGTTTTCATGATTAAAGTGAAAAATGGGAAGTCTGTTCCGAAAAATCACAGAAAATTTTCAGTTCCAATAACGCCACCTGAATATACATTATCCAACATCTCGTGAGGTATTAGATAGACCAAATACGTCAAAAAATCGATGTGCATGGAATGACCATCGTAATATTTTATACATTTCGAACCACAATCCAAATGTAAAGCTGGCTCAAAACTTTTAGGATATGGAACTGATAAATCACTATATTGAATTGAATCAGTCCTAACTTGGTGAAAATCCATATTAAATAATATTTAAATAAGGTTATTCTGATTTTCACAAGTTTTTATTGTTATGTTCACAACAATTGTTCCGCTATCACAGTGGCATCATCAGGCAAGATTACATTTTGAATAAGTTATTCAAAATGTAATCTTGCCTGATGATGCTACTGTGATAGCGAAACAATTGTTGTACGCATAACAATAAAAATTTGTGAAAATCAGAATAACCTTATTTAAATATTATGATAAATCACTCGTCCACATCCTGCCATTCAATAGTTTTCTACCCCTCATCGAATTGCTTTTCTTCGTGAAAGGGCATTGCGAGAGTGCTAATTTTATTGCGATTCGGGAAAAACCCATTTGCGAAGCTCCCTCTCATGCAATACGCATGCTGAAAGCCCTGGATGTTTTAAGAAAAGAGAAATAGATATGGAGTACAGAATTCTAACAGCTCCAGGCCTGTGCCGTCGGTCGTATCTAAAGTTCCTTCCACAAAGTTTTGACCATCTACAAGTAGGTATTGATCAAATGTATGGGCGGGAAAACCATTCGGAAAATCTCTATGTTTTCTTCCGCTGCGATCAGTTAGAAACCTCGCTGTTAAATTCGGTCCAGCATCTCCATTGTCTCGGAGGCTCCAGGAGCCTCACATAACCTCTAACTTTGTGTCAGTAGATATCGTGTCTTGTTAGTATACGAAACTGGGAAAAAATGTGTGACGGGTTGTTAGGTTTTGCTTGATGTGCCTTGAAATCGGTGGGTAAGAGAATATCAGAGTTTCACTGATAAAATCAATGAAATTTTTCAAACAAACAAGACAATTTCAGTACCAAGTTCATATTTCATATAAAACTTTAAAGTTTTGAGAAATGTCTGTTAATATAACTTTCATGTCAACAACTAATCTTGGTTGAACTACTTAATATTTTTACATTTGAAATAGTTCTTCCATAGAGTAAGAATTGATACACATTGAATGATGAAAACCCTCATTTCCAGTAATAATATCTAAAAAACTATATTTCACACTGGTCGTCGTAAATATTATTTCAGTAGAACTTGAGAGGATACAGCAATAGAAAAATAATTGAACAATAGCTAATCGAAACTTAGGAAATTCATACAACATAATCTCCCACATACCTAGTAAAAACAAGGTGTGCATTCATAATATTGATAACACCTTTGGCAACTTGTTGCATCTTCCAAATAATCAGTAATTTGCTGAAAGAAGCTGGGTATTCAAATAACTAATTGATCATAACCAATATATGGTATCTAATGAATGTTCAGTTACCGGATATTTCGAATGATTTTTCATATGAAAGGTATTAATTGGAAACACTCATTAAATTCTATCTCGACAGGTCTATAGAAAATTTTCAAACCATGTTTTACTCCCTTAGGTTCTATCGACATGTTTACACTTACTCCTAATAATTGATTTTTTTAATAATATTCTAATCTAAATTCTTATGTATGAATAACTTGACTGATGTTGAAGAATCCAATTGAAATATTTTTTGGATATTACCTTCTGCTTCGTAATTCAATTTTCAGATTTCACATGATGAACATGAACATTTAGCATATTATTTCATTGCTCTATCTATTTATAACTATCTACAAATAATGGACAATCCAATAAATTCGTTTGGGGAAATGTGTATCGAAAATGTATATATATTTCGCACGCTACATAACCTAAATCTAGATGGATTACTGAACCTAGTAATGTCATTAAAAACTGGAATAAAATAAATTAATTATATATTTTATATTTTATTCCAGTAAACAATAATTATTTTGCCATAACATGACTACTGTAGCCAATAAAATGAATATAAAAAGATGCCTTTTGATCGTAAAAACTGTAGATACAAAGGAAATGAAGAGTTTTCAAGAGAAATTCTGATGAATCAGCTATAGAGATTGATTTGATATTTCGAATTCGCTAACCAATATATATAAAAATAATTTTTATTTCACTTCAAATCACCTTGAATCCCATAAATTATTACCTTCGAACAATAGTATACTATACAGATTAGTGAACTATGTATCTTACTAAAAAGAGTGCACAACAAAATGTAATGTCAGTAAACTGAAATCATTCAATTACTTTTTCAGCCTTTCTCTCATTGATCATAATAACAAAATTAAATTGAAACAATCAATGATTTTTATTACCATTGTTCGTAGAAAAAAAAAGTTGGAATAATTGCTCGATATATAAGAAGGGCTAACTATGATATCTCGCACAAAAGCAGTAATTCAGGAATTTTCATTGAAATTTTAAGTATTAAAAATAAAATCAGTTGAAGTAAGGTTGAATTCCTTTTCGGTCGCTGTAACTACTCTACAGTAGATTTATCGGGATATACGCCATCACACCATAGGTTGTTCGTTAACGGAACAGTAATCGAACTATGTTACTTGTGTAAATAAGGAATTCAGTCGTGTTCTCGTTGGGCTTTGTTATTGTATCGTTACGCCACCTCAAGCACAGCATTATGTTATGTTCAGAATTGTTGTGAGAATAAGTTCGTTATTTTTGTGATCGACCCTTGTACATGTATCGCTTGTGTAATACGACTATGAAGAATGAAAATATAATAAACACAGAGTTTTTAGAAACGGGAAAAAAACAACGACAGATTTTGATGCCGCGTATAGCGCAGCGCAGGACGTGCAGTTTTGTTTTGAAGTTATGTCGAGGGAATTTGATTAGAAATTTTATCTCTGTGATAAAATCGCCGAATAGAAGTTACCATTGGAATATTTTGGAAAGTGTAGATATTGTTTGGATTTAAGTAACCCTTTTTATAAGGATTTGAGGCGTTTTATCTTCGTGTTTCAAAAATTGAAACTGCTTTATTGGAGCAAGATTCTAGAGGTTGTTTCGACACGATTTTTGCTGATGACTTCCTGGAACAACCCCGAGGAAATATTAAATAGCCACTACCACAGGGGACTTAAAATTGATGGAATTAGTGACAGTAAACCACCCGAAAATTCGAGGGCCGTTTTGGGAAGCTGCCGTCGATGAAATTTCTTTATGCTACCGGACCCGGAGAATTCACACAACGTTTGGACTATTAAGTTCGTACATGTTTGCTTTATTGATTGTTGCACTTTCTTTATGTGAAATACCTCACTATATCTACCAACAAATTCGGTTGTGTTTCGGATTATACCTACCGCTACATCGATTCAGTTTTCTAATAACCTGAGCTCAGCTCACATTGCTGAAAAAGTTGTTTACAGTTGAAATTTGATATTTTTATGCATTTAGTGAGTTCCTAAATATTTTATTCACTTTTATTGTATGCTTATTCTGACGATTGCGAATACTGTGCTGAATTGTATTCAATAAATATATGTACGAGTGTCAGCAAAGTTATTATTTACCTCAACAGCTACTCGGCTTTGATTTTCGTGATTTGATCTCAGCTGAGAAAAGTGAATTGTTCTTATTTTGTTTAAAATTCCGTGGCGCCCTTTAACATTAGTGCTTGATTTTAAATTCTTCTATTTTTTTTGTGAACCACCCCACGCCGCTGAGTTGCCGGCACATTTTCATTCACTGTGTTTAGGTGCAAAACTGCACGTAACAATTACTAATTTCGATCTGACAGTGGAATTGTGTCTGACTATCTTAACGAGAAAATTTATTTCCTCGCATTTTCGCTTACGAATTAGGTGTTTCAACGACTGCTCCACCGACACTTATATGTTTGATATATAATAATACCATTATTATTGTTTTTGTGTTCATTCCAGGCACCCTATCATTTATTTTCAATGTGAACAGTCAATTTCATTAGAAGGGGCACCGCCCAAAGGAAAATTCTTTTCAACTCGGGTTTTTCACAACAAAAGGATTATATTTAAAGCATTATCTAATAACATTGTCCGCATTTTATCTTTGATAATTTTTTGTGAAAACAGAATTTTATTCCCTAGTTTTTCATGAAGAAACTGATTTATGAAAGCTGACTGGTACCAATATCGTCAATTATTGACCCTCTGTTCACTACTGTTAAACTCAACGAGATGCCTCCAGTTCGAAGGTTCAATGGTTACTTATCGTAACGTTAGTTTCTCTCATCCTGAAATCAGCCGCCGTGTTAGTTGAACTGCAATGGCGGCAAGGCGTGTATGTTTTATGTGATAGAAGAAGGTGAAAGAATACAAAAAATAACAAACCAAGGCCTATCACACAGTGTCAAGAGGAACGTTTCAGACAACTAGCCCTGGTACTTCTTTACTGTCTACGATAACGGCTTATTTTTACTGCGAACCATTGTTGACAACATTTGAAGTAGTGCAGAGAAGGGCAGAATTGGGAGTCGGAATGTCCTAATGACGTTTTCAGAGACGAATCGCCATTCTGTCTAGGTATGCACGATGTCACTGGAAGACGTCACCATGCAGTGAGTTTTCTGTTGAGAGGTACTCAGTACTCTTGGAGTAATGGCTTGTTGCTTTTGCTTTTTGTTCGAGGAAATAAGACAACTCCGCATTATACTCATGATGTCCTGCAAACTACTTTACTGCTTCATATTAATCGCCGTTCATATATCCTTTTTTAGCAAGAAGACCTGCGTCCCCATAATGATCGTCGAACTATAATGGACTTCGTTCAAGAAGCTGGCATTAATGTTTTACCGTGGCTTCACCGTTTACCCACTCCCAATATCATCGAATATGTTCAGGAAATGATGGGTAGGATACAATTCATCTTGCATCGTCCTCTCCAAAACTCTGACACTATGTTCAAATAGTTTGGAGAGAAGTCAGGAGCATCAAACATTTCATTTTGCCGATACTTAGAAATGTAGAGCAATGTACTAAGCAAAAAAATCGCCAAACACATTGTTAAGTTTCATTCTTGATATCAGTCCACCTCATTACAGTTAATCTCAGATATTTCACCTACGAGGAATAACAGAGTATTGAAGTTTAATAATGAACAAGAGAGTTCAAGCTACTTACGATGAGTAAAAACTTTGTTTTCGTATATCGCTCTTTCGCTGAATGAATAGAAAAACGCAACAAATTCTCGAAATAGTACTATAAAATAGTTTCAAAGTTACCTAGAAAAACTCTCTGTTGAAACCAAAAATTATAAGAAAAGGAATAGGGAGTATGAGCTATGGTAATAGAACTTTCTAGAAATCGAGACAGTGTAACATACGTTTGTATAACAATTCTATACTCAAACAGGCTCGACAAGGTTCTGTTGATCACAGAGGCAAATTTCAGACAAGCGCACGTTTCAAACTGATGGGTTTCCGTCAGTGCAATGTATGCTAGTGATTCCAAAATAGTCAAGTATCTATATTTGCTATACAGAGAGACACTAAGGTATTAATAATGCACTAGTGCCATCTATAGTATGCAAAATACATACAAGACCTACCTTGGCGAGTACACTCAACTAAAGTAATATATTCTTGATATTCTCACGTAACTAACGCGGAAAAAACTTTCCTCATGCTCAAACCAGATACTTGACAGACTTGGAGTAACTAACATACATTGACACTGACGAAAACCAATCAGTTTGAAACGTGTGCATGTCTGTAATTTGCCTTTCTGATCAACAAAACCTTGTCGAGTTTGTTTGAGTATAGAATTGTTATACCGATGTATGTTACACTATCTCGATTTCTAGAAATTTCTATTACCTTACCTCCTACTTCTTATTAATGACATAATTCATCTTGAACGAAAATTAATGTTAATTAAAATAAGAGTATCAAAACAGATTCAATCTGTCAGTCTTCTACAATTTTAATTAAAAAAAAAAATTTATTCAAAAAACTTTAAGAATTGAATTAATGTCTTATAAGCACCGCTTATACTCAATAGACGTATACAATCACAACTCAATATACAATATCAAATGGAATAAATAAACTCACTTTCAGTGATATCCTCTCAAATAAAAATTTACCTGATGATAGCTTATATGTAATTATTGATAAATATAAACGTCAGCTGGCTGTATCTCGGTGGAAAAAACGTCAGCTGATACTTTGAAGGTCGTTACGTAGAAGTTAGCCAGAAGCATTTACTGACTATTTAAATGCATCAGCTGACTAGGTTTCCCTCGACTTACTGCTAGCTGATTTTTTTTATTTATCACAGAAACATTTAAAATCAGCTCACAAATTTTCATGTGGGAGGAAATGACATCTCTTTAATTATTCGGCATAACACTCCAATATGAGTGTTGAGGTGAAACAAATATTCCATATCAATATTTTTTAAACTTATACGTGTATATTCAAATAATTTTAGTTCTATTCCAATATTTAAATAATCTATTTGCTTAGTATAAATTAACTAGTTACTTGATAAAAAAAAATTATTATAAAAAAATTATGAAAAATTACAATAAGAATGACAATGTTATTTAATCATTTTCGTTTTCGCTATGGCTTGAGTCACAACCATCTCTCTCTGATTCATTGTCCGAGCTGTCAGATCTGTTTGCGGTAATATTTTCATCGTCATCATCTTTACAAAAAAAAATTAGAATGAGTATTTTAGCATAATATCATTAATATTTGCATTGAAGTTGGAGTTGGAAAAACTCGAAGATTTATTAACGTTACTCAATTATATGTATCTTTAAGATCTGACTTGAGCGCAGCACCTCCGGCTTTTCACGCATTCGCAGGGTGTGATTTTAACCCGGCCTTCTCTCGAAAAGGAAAAAAACGACCTTTTTCAATAATGGCTAAATCGCATGATTTCATCGAGTGTTTCATCCAAATGTCAGAATCATTAGAGGATAGAGACAATATTTTTAAGAAAATACAAGAGTTTGTTTGCCATATGTATGGATTTAATCGTCTGAAAAAGGTCAATGAGGCAAGAATAGCGTTGTTTGAAAAAACATATAAATTCTTGGATACTGAGACATTCAAGTTACCAAAATATGGTATTGATGGCTCTTCTCTACCACCTTGCGAACAAGAGCTATATCAGTAATTTTTAAGAGCATGTTACATAGCTCAAATTTGGTCAAATGCACACCTGAAGGTTCCAACTTCTGATGATCCGGAAGACTATGGTTGGGAAGAAACTGACAATAAATATGATTTCACCTGGTTCTTTGGAAGTCAGTTACCAACATCGATTGATGAAATCACTATCCAGCCCGAAAAAGTTAACATTTTATTATCATATTGATGATATTATGCTAAAATATGCATTCTAATTTTTTTTTGTACAGATGATGACAATGAAAATATTACCGCAGATAGCTCTGACAGTGACTAGGACAATGAATCAGAGAGAGATGGTTGTGATTCAAGCCATAGCGAAAACGAAAATGATTAAATAACATTGTCATTCTTATTGTAATTTTTTATAATTTTTTTATAATAAATTTTTTCATCAAGTAACAAGTTGATTTATACTAAGCAAATAGATTATGTAAATAATGGAATAGAACTAAAATTATTTGAATATACACGTATAAGTTCAAAAAACATTGATACGGAATATTTGTTTCACCTCAACACTGATATTGGAGTGCTATGCCGAATAATTAAAGAGATGTCATTTCCTCCCACATGAAAATTTGTGAGCTGATTTTAAATATGTTTCTGTGATAAATAGAAAATATCGGCTAGCAGTAAGTCGAGGGAAACCTAGTCAGCTGATGCATTGAAATAGTCAGTAAATGCTTCTGGCTAACTTCTACGTAACGACCTTCAAAGTATCAGCTGACGTTTTTTCACCGAGATACAGCCAGCTGACGTTTATATTTATCAATAATTACATATAAGCTATCATCAGGTAAATTTTTATTTGAGAGGATATCACTGAAAGTGAAGATGTTTTTTCCATGATCGAGACATAAGCTGACGTACAACTATGTTATAGCCAGCTGATTTTTTTGTTGTTGTTGAGATATTGGGTCAGCTATAATTTGGTAAATTATTAACCGGTAGGAAAGGAGTGAATGTATTTATTTTTTTCTTCGAGCGTGGGAGATTATAACTGCTCATCCCCCCCACCGTGCCGCAGCTGACGTTCACGAGACTTTATGGTTCGATTTTCTCATGTATTTTACTAATTATCACTTGAGAGGAACTTGGTCATATATATATCTGTTACTGGCTCTTGGACTATTTTTTCCATTTGATATTGTATATTGAGTTTTTATTGTATACGTCTATTAAATATAAGCTGTGATTATAAGACATTCATTTAATTCTAAAAGTGTTTCGAATAAAATTTTTTTGAAATTAAAATTGTAGAAGGCTGACAGATTAAATCTGTTTTGATATTAAAATTTTGTTATATCCCTTCTATCAAGTAAAGAGCCTTTTTCTATTTTATTAATGTCAATTCTAAAAAACTAGAGAACAGCGCTGACGTGAAGTTAGTAGCTGTTGCGCGTTCCTTCATATCACCTACATTTCTCAAGAGATTTTGCTTCAGTCTCCTTACCGTTGTTTTATTTACATTAAATGCCAAATTCAAACGCGATCGGATATTTTATTTCTGAAATATCCGAAAATAATTGCAAATGACAAACATCCAGGAACAATTTGGCTGATTTCGCCCATTGTCGAAACTAACCGAGATATTTAGGCACAAAACCTACCCTGAAAGTTTCAAGTTTCTATCTTTTTCTGTTAGGAAGTTAGATTCATTATCAGTCGACTGCCCTTACTTATGAAGTGAAAGAGTAACACATCGGCTGATAGGTTCCCGGTTCAATGAAGAAAACCTTTTTTGATAGAATTTTAATTCAATATATGCCGATAGCTCAATGGGTAGAGTCCTACACTGGAAACCAAAAAGTCCCAGGGCCAGGTCTCGTCTGAATAGAAAAAAAAATTTCCAGACGATTTCGGCCACCATTTTACTGTTGGATCGAAAACCAACAGTGCTGTGCCTCTGCCAAAGGTGACGCAGGGACACTGTAACAAAACCTAACCAGAACACAACGCAACTCCTAACTCCCACAAGTTAAACACTTCTGAGGAATCTTCACAAAAGAAGTAGATTTATTAGGATAATATAGAAGAAATTCTACTTTATTCATTAACATGATAATAATTAATAATAATAATCATCCTCATTGATCCTGTTTGAAATTTTACAACGTATACAATAAGTGAGAAAAATAAAAGAACAAAAAATCAAAAATACGGTGAAATCTATAAACTGTCTCTCAACAATGGTAGCTTTTTCTGAACTTTAATTTCTTCACCTCATTACGAAAGCTAAGGCTGTTATCCTAGCTCCATAAACTGAAACTCTTGATGAGCAATTCGCACAAACTTACGATCTCGCCTACACTACTTGCCTTCACAATAAATGATGTGTCTTTCGCCAATGTTAACACTTCATTAACTTTGATGTGTTCAGAAAGATAATTTATGAAAAGTATTGAAATTAGTGACTTCATGACTCATCTATGGAATAGCGAAGAATATATTTATAATCAAGCTCAGTATCTTCTATTTGCAACCATACTCATTAAACTAGAAAACAAATTCCACTAGGTCCTAGTGGCCTTCACTTCAACAATCCTCTTATGACAGTAGAAAGTGTGAAAGAAATGTGAGAACGTTATTATTGAATATTTCTTCCTCTTCTTCTTCTACCGTTTTGCACTCTTGTTATAGTCAGCAGGTATAGGTAGCATTGATGTATTGAGAATTCCTATGTTTAATCATTGCTTGGATGGTTGATTGAAACACTATGTTTTCCATTGAATCGATTCACCGGATTTTGAAGTCTACCTATGCTTACTCCATTTTCATATTGAATCAGTCTTTCTTTGAATACCATCTACTCTGTGTTGAAGTTGTTTGTGGTATGTATACAGAAGTAGCCACAAAGTAAATGATGAAGTGAATTGTATACAGGTTGAGTTCTGTTTGGTATGATCTTCTCATTCAAGGATATTAGAAAGCTTTTTCCTTTCTTTTAATTTTGGTTATATCAATCGTGGCAACGAATCCATGTAATTATACATTCTGTCAAGAAAGTACCGGGAATTATCGATTTAAATCTGGCGGGGCAATGAGGCAGGTAAAAATTTTTTTTCCTAGTTTGGTACCACTGTCCTTAATTACTATGCCAAGCTTGAGGGGGATCTGTCAACTAATGTGTTTGCAACAGCTGATTAAGTCAGTCAATGTCAGAGTGCATGCCGATTTTTACTATGGGTGATTACGTTGAGCAAAGAATTTGTTTAAAGTTTTGTGTTTCAAATGAATTTTCGTGTGCCGATGCATTGAAAATGTTGCAAAAGGCCTTTGGTGATAATGCTCTATCGAAAACTTGTGCATATCAGTGGTACAGAGCCTTCAAGGACGGTCGTGAAGTGGTCGCCCATCGACGGCTTCGATCGAAGATAACGTCGATAAAATTAAGGAAAGGGTGCTGGAAAACCGTCGTACCAGCTTGAGAGAGATAGCACATGATCTTAAGATATCCCACGAGTCCGCACGTACGATTTTGATTGATATTTTGGGCATGAGAAAGGTGACCGCACGACTCGTACCGAAAGACATGAATTTTCTTCAAAAACGTCATCGCGAACAGGTTGCTTCAGACATGCTGGATCGCTGTAATTCCGATTCTACATTCATGGAACGCATTATAACTGGTGATGAGACCTGGGTCTACGAGTACGATATGCAAACAAGCCAGCAATCATCGGAATGGGTGGCAAAAAATGAGCCGAAACCGAAAAAACCACGCAAAGCCGCTCGAAAATGAAGGTGATACTCATTGTTTTCTTCGATATCCGTGGCGTGGTGCACTACGAATTCGTTCCAGAGGGTCAGACGGTAAACAAGGAGTATTACCTAGGCCTTATGAAACGTTTGCGTGAGCGTATCCGTAAGAAGCGGCCAAATTTGTGGGCGAACAACTCATGGATTTTGCATGACGATAACGTGCCTTCTCACCGAGCTACGATTGTGACTGACTTTCTCGCCCAAAACTCAACAAACGTGCTTCAGCAACCACCGTATTCGCCGGATTTGGCTCCCTGCGACTTTTTCCTCTTCCCAAAACTAAAATTGCCCCTTCGTGGCACCCGTTTTGAGTCGATTGAAGCCATAAAACAAAATTCGGCGCGAGAGCTAAAGTCCATCCCGGAAAGCGCCTATAAAAAATGTTTCGATAATTGGAAGTGCCGTTGACATAGATGTATTGGAGCAAATGGAGCCTATTTTGAAGGCGACCCAATAAATTTTGACGATTAAATGTAAAAATGTTGTTTTAATTGAAAATTCCCGGTACTTTCTTGACAGAGTAGTATATTATTTTGGATCTACTTATTTTCAAGTGCAGACGTTCCAGTTAGAGGTATATGATTATCTTCGTATAATTGTTGATATACTAGTTCTATTGAAGTATTATTACGAGAATGCAGGTTGACAGTTGACGTATACATTTTTTGAGGAATTATAATTATCTATATTTGAGCATATCAGCGTGAGAGAGTTCATCTCTTCTCATAGTCAGCTAAGGGGAACATTCACTCATTAAAGATATGGATTATCAGAAAAACTGAACAGAGAGTTCGCTTCCGGTCTTCGTTTTTATCTTGATCCATGCGTTCTGGTCATGATCAGTTTTACTTAGTACTCTACTTAATATTCGGCTACTTTTTCTCTTATGTTGACTGACCATTATTCCCTAGGCCTTCTGATTTTAGATAGCTTCATTCAGTCTGGAGCTCTGAAGGAATGCGGAGGTTATGAGGAAGTTTCTATCTCTTTGGAGGACTTTGGGAGGCGGCGTTTCGATCTAAGCACGCGTACCTGAACTCTTCAGACAGGCGTGGTGCGCATGTCTGCCTGTAACGCCAGTGACCTTGACGGAGACGGTCAGTCAGATTTGGGCAACATTCTGTACTCCGAAAGATATTAAAAAAAACTTGAACAATCTAAAGAGTGTCGTAATAGCTGAGTTGAGTATGATTTCTTCACTTCAGCCACTGGGATCTGTAGACCGGAATTGAAGATGATGGTGTTTCTTGTAGAAATCTTGGATGTGTTTTTTCTTGTAGGAATCGTAGATAGTTGTCGATCCGGGACGGTGTGAACGTTCAGTGCGCAAAAGTCTACACATGGTAACTAAGCTTTTCAGTTTGAGCCTGGCTTCAAATTCCTTTTTAACAGTCTTGAGTTTTTTTGGTGCATCGACTCCAGTCATAGATTTGGAGACATCTACTACCGAGAATTGTCATGCAAATGCACGTTGTATCAATCCCAGTTTCAGTGTCAGGGTGCCGTAAATGTTGATGGAAGTTCCATTAGCTGCCGCAAATACGTATACAGACTTGCTAAGTTTGTCTGGAGCTACAGTGAAAAAGAACACAAACACAGATCAGTAACTGCATTTTATGATTAGATAGTGTTCGTCGGTTATAATTAGATAGTGGAGGGCTGGAATGACTGGCCGCTATTAATGATTGCTCCTAAGATTTCTCGAAGAGAAAAAACATGGTTATTGAAGCTTCTTCGAGCTAGTTCGAATACGGCAATGATGCCAGCAGATGCCGTTTGCATTTTATCTTCTGCTGCTTCGGGCTCTGAATTCACCTCGTATCTGGCGGTCGATTAAGACTGCTAGTTCAGAATATTGAGCCGCTTAGTCCTAGGGTGAGAGGTACCGTTTTAATATCCAGAATACCTTCCATGGTTTCGTCTCAACAATCTAGGGATATGGATAGTTGGGAGGTCTAAGCATTGTTGTCTGCGTAGAAAGCTAGGTTTTCCAGTGAGTTAACTATGACGATGGTCAATGCTACCTGGATGTGCCTGTATGGTCGGCCTACCCATAGGGATTTCATCAAGACCACATCTATACTAGCATCGACGAGAATCCTCAGGTGGTGCAGGAACTTGTTTAATTTACAGTTCCTTATTTCGTCCCATGAAATAATAATAAATGAAGAAGGTCGTATTCGCTTCGTTTCAGTTCGAAATTGCGAACTGTTCGCGAATGCACAGTGAATGAAATCACTTTTTGGTTTCAGTTGATCTGCTACTGGGTCGGGAATTGAAAGTGCCTGTAATAAAATAAAATATATTATCTGATGAATAATACAAATTAACCACTGGTGATGATTTAATAACTCCATTCAAAGTATTATTCATCGAGATTCACTGTTTACCTTGTATTACGGTCTGTACAAACAAATTCACACTCAATAATTTTTATGATTAATTTTAATGACATGAGAGCTACAAAAACCGAGATGATCTCGAAAAAACAATTTTCATGATTTTCGACTTTGAGTAACTTACACGAATTCCATGACACTTTTCAGACAACTTTGAGAACGCCAAAAAGAAGGTGTATCCGAGTTTCCAACGTATTATCTCTCATTCTGAGGTTGACCACTTGAGTTTATAACAATTGGGTCAGATTTGCGTCATTCAAGATAAAGGTGCAAGATAACATGATTATATTTGAGGAAACTTAAGAAAATATCGATTTTCCACAGCTGAATGGATGATAATATAATTTGGTATAATCTTATAGTGAAAAAAATTGAATAATGATTGAAAATCCAGTCTTTTATTAATCAAGGAAAGTGAAATTTTCTCAACAAAATATTGCAATAAGCAAATCATAAGAACAAGTAAATAAATTTCATTGAATAATTCTCAATGATTTTCATTTCAACTGATGAAGCTTTTGATATATAGCTTATAGCGAGTTATACATTTTCACAGTGTCGGAGTGTAAGATCTTTAAGGGCTCATAAATTTTTCCTGAACTGAATATAGAAAAATGGTAGAATATAAAAGTGTTTTATTTAATGAGATGTAACAAGCAATATAACAACTTGAAGTTTAACCCTGCATAAATGGTTATTTGACATGTTTTCAATGGATTCGTGATTTAAAAAGTCTCTTGTGGATAAACATAGTATAGGAAGATAATTTAAAGCTCGATTGAACACTAAGGCTAAAATACTGAAAACATTTGCTTCATGATTTACAAGATTTGAATATTCCTGTTTTAGAGAAAATTTTTTCAAGAAAAAACACCTAAACGTAGTGAATTTGTAAAAAATTTAGTTCACTTTCAACTGCACATAATGTTGAAGAAAAATTTTCGAAAATGATTATATAAGGAAAAAAGCGTCCCATATTTGGGGATGATTAGATCCAATGCATTTTCATTTAAAGTTTGAATAATTTGATTATGATCATTTGATTCATGTCATAGTAAAATTAATGATTGAATAATTGACAACTATTTTTATGATTCATTATATTTGTTAAAAATTCAGGGCGTCAAGACAAAATACGAAGTGTAGCACCAAACAATTTATATTGTGCAAACGATCCTCAGTGGTCGAAGCTCTTCTTTCAAATAAAAAAGGAATAAAAACTTGACATACTCCAGGATTGAAGTGAAACTTCTGGTTAATCTGTACTTGAATGCTGCTTTTGCCTTGAAACCAAGAAGAAAGGTAGAAAATATTCGATGCAGTTGTTTTGACCAGTTCAGAGCTTGCATGAATCCGCTGGTTTATTCGGTATTCATATGATATCCCAGGATTTCTGATCGTAATAAATAGGTGGTTTTGCAAGAGTTAAGACTTAAATCAAAAAATTTAGAAAAACAATCTTCGAAGTATGCTGAAAAAGTTTTTAATTATTTCACCCTCGAATGATTCAATATGTGTGAGCAGTCAATATTTTATCCTTAAAAATTAAAACAAATTGTAGAAATTACTATGTTTTACTACCAATAATAAGATATGTTACACATTTTCTTAAGTCTCGAGTTTCGGGAAATGAACTATCCCATCATCAGACAACTGAAGACCTAACAGTGGTACAGAGGTATTTACACAAAAATGATAAAACCTAGAGTGAAAAAGGGGGAGGGAGGGGCCTTCTAACAGATATCAGAATGTCTGCAATCGACAAAGAAGGTTGTTAAAACAGACGGTACTTATTACAATATCTCAAGTAATTCTGGGGGTTACATAGCTCCGTACGGTCATCCATTATTTTCACGTTATTTTCATTGTATATCTCAAATATTTGGGATTTACATAGCTCCGTACAGTCATTCATTATTTTTTACATTATTTTTATTGTGAACAAATTTTGAATATTTCAATAGATTCTAGGTTATACCTAATAGTGGTACAGATGTTTACAAGCGAAACGTGATAAAAACCGGGTTAAAAAAGAGGGGCCTTCTATGAGGATATCGGACAATCGACAAAGAAGGTTGTTAAACAGATGGTACCCATTTAAATATCTCAAATAATTTTTGGAAATACATAGCTCCGTACAGTCATTCATTAGTTTTACATTATTTTAATGTATATCTCAAATATTTGTATTAACATAACTCCGTACAGTCATTCATTATTATTAGATTATTTTGTTGTATATCTCAAATATTTGGATATACATAGCATTCATTATTTTTTACATAATTTTTATCGTGAACGAATTTGAAAATTTCAATAATCAAGTCTCTTTTCTCTTGAATCTACATGTAAAGTTTTCTTAAGATTATCTTTTTTCGAAAGGAATTACTGTTTTCTAAAGAATGAGTGGCAAAAGTTGAATTTTTGTTTAATTTTCATTAAATTCATTTTAGTTCGTTGAAAAAGGTTTTAAACAGATGTTACTTTTTGAATATCTCAAATATTTTCGATATACATAGCTCCGTACAGTCATTCATTATTTTTACATTATTGTTATTGTGAAATAATTTGAAAATTTCAACAGATTCTAGATGATCGAGTTTCTTCCTTTTTGATTCTACATGTAAAATTTTAAGATTATCTATTGAAGGAAAGGAATGACCGTTTTCTAGACAATGATGGCAAAAGTGGAATTTTGTTTATATTTCATGATTTTTTTTTCACTCTAGGTTTTATCATTATTGTTTAAATACCTCTGTACCACTGTTAGGTCTTCAGTTGTCTGATGATGGTATAGTTTATTTCCTGAAACTCGAGTCACAAGAAAATGTGTAACTTTTTTTTATTGGTAGTAAAACATAGTAATTTCTACAATTTATTTTAATTATGATCAACTACCAAATAGTAACGGCTGAAACAATTCAGTGTCTGAATATTTTATCCATCCAGTATACCTAATGCTCATTGTATGATTTTGATCGTCCTAGACTATGCAAGGACTATTCATTGTATAGATAATCTAAAATATACTCTCTGAATGAGAAAATTTTAAAGTAAAGGCTTACACATCATTTGAATATTAAATTATAGTCGCTAAGCTCATGATTGTTGAAGGATAGATGAGAAAATCGGCGAAAAATATTCCCCCATTCTATTTCCTTCAAGTTTTTCAAATTCTACAGCTTCTTCAATTACTTAATTGACTTTGTATTGTCAGTCAAATAAAATAATGAATGACGGTATAAGTATTCATTTGTTGAAAATAAAAAACTATGAAAATATATTCCATAAGTTTGTTTTCAAAAAGATTCTCTTACTCATTGAATTCAGGTACAATAGACCCCAAAAATGTGATAAAACTCTAAATAATATTTGAGTGAAATAACGGACAATAATGGCACAATTCGTAACCCACATTCAACCGACATTGGTTGAAGCATCCCATCATCATCTTCCTCATCATCATAAGGAACATAAGGACCATGAAAAGCAACATCACACAAAAGATCA
Source organism: Megalocaria dilatata (assembly GCA_034642435.1). Classification (NCBI taxonomy): domain Eukaryota; kingdom Metazoa; phylum Arthropoda; class Insecta; order Coleoptera; family Coccinellidae; genus Megalocaria; species Megalocaria dilatata. Next base: position 94,740,058 of record CM067854.1, read on the forward strand.
CCATCCAAAAGAACACATGGAAGAGAAGAAGCATGGAAAATCTTCTAAACAAGACTACCATTATCGTCATGAGACACCCGTTGAATCTCTAATGAAAGATACTCAGATGCATCAGGGGCATCCAAGGGAATTTCCAGTTCTTCCACATACTCATCCAGAAAGCCATCACCATGATCACAACCATGATCATCAGAAGGAAAGAAAGAGAGATTCTGGCAGTTACATAGACTCACATGGTAATCAACATACCTTCCAGCTGCATTTCGTGGACTCACAAGGTATTCATAGAGATTATCACGGACATGCAATAGATGAACACAATTCAAAAGATCATCTGGAGAGAGAAAAACATCATAAGGAGAAGAGGACGTCTGAGGATAAATCACCATTGAGGAGTTCAAGTGAAAGACCAACACCACCCAAGTTTATTGATCTCCATTCGGTGCACTCTGAAAATAAAGTGGTGAGTACCTTCTTGACCTTTTGCATGATTGTCATTCATATGAATAAAAATGTAAATGCTTCCCCCCGATCGTTTTGAAATTTTTCTTGGATCACTCAGCATGTTTAATATTTCCGATTATACTGAAGTTTCATAAATTTCGATGCATTTCCATATTAATTAAACTGTTTTGTTTTCTCAATTGATGATACTAAGTCGTTTACCACAGCAAGAGTCTGGTTTTGAATTTTTTGTTTTCGTTATTTCCATTTAGGTCCACATTATATCCCTATTACCTACAATATCGATGATGTCATGAGAACTGTATAATCAAACAAAATTCAATAACCGTTAAACGACAATTTTAATCAAAAGATGAGTGATCGGATGAAAAATCGGATACATTATCTGTTATTTATCTCCTAGTTTAGAAGCAATGTTGATAAATAATTTTGAGGAACTTATGGCCACTTTTTTATTTATGACACAGGAATATAAAGAAGAAATGAATTCTTCTGTTTCTTGAGTTTTTGTGATAGGGTTTATTCAGTTTATGACTATTTAAGATTACTCATTAGTTCAAAAATTTCAATAAAATAAATAAATATATTACAAAGCATTTTTTTGCCATGAGATTTGCATCTTTTCATGATATGAAATGATCATCACGGTATTTTTGTCCAGTTCTGAGGACATATCGTGATATATCCTCCTCATTAAATTTTCTATATAAATTTTTCATCGTAACCTTTGCTATGTAAAAAATTGCGTCTTTTTATTGATAAATGGTCTCGGCTTAATCGATTCATTGAGGGGATAGAAAATTTAAATCGTTCAAAAGATTACAGTATTCCTCATTATTCAGAGTAACAAGTCCTTGTTCATTTTGGACGTAATGTAATGGATTCAGTGGTTCTGTGTGGATTACTTGAGAACTCAAACCAGTAGCCAAAATTCTCCTTTTCTACAGAACCGTTAAGCAGTGAGAAGATGATGTATGACAATATCTCTTGAGCAGCAACAAAACTTCTGGAAATTTTTAGAAAGTTTGGATGATTTCCAAGGATCGAGGCAAAGTGCAATGATGAAATGATAAACCCTTTTGATACGGAATTATATTATATAGTTCGTCTAGAAAGTATCCGGAAATCAATTGCAATTTTTCAGTATATATTTTTGATTCTCGAATTAGAAAATTATAACAAAATTTTCATCTTATTTACTTGTACAACCTCCATTTAACTGTAAACACTTGACTAATCGTCGAGGTACACCCGATACTTTTCGGCGATTGTAGTCCAGGACTGTAAAACTGACTGAATTGAATCATCTTCATTTCGTGGCGCTGCTTTTTCAGCTTCAATATTCATTAGTCCCTATACGTTTTCAATGGGACTAAGATCTGGTGAATCTGCTGGCCATGAAATGCTTGTCATTTGGTGTTCTTGCGTCCAAGCTGGAGTATAAGTAGAATTATGGCATCTTGCATTATCCTGCTGAAAAAGCCACCCCTCTGGATATAAAGCATGCGCTGTTTCCATGAGGAAATCGTTTAGAATACCACAATACTTTTCACTATTAATGGTACCATCATCTATATTGAGAAGCGAAGCATCACGCTGAGATATTGCCCCCCAAACCATTTTGGTGGAAATTTAGAACTTTGAACGGTAACTAGATGTTTTGATAGAATTTTAGAGTGATTTCCACCAAGTTGGAAATAACTTTTATCAGATATTAAGACATTATTTGAATTAGATTCTTGAGAACGTTGGCAAAATTCTATCCTTCGTTCCTTTTGTAAAAGTGTGATTATAGGAATTTTTTGGGTTTCCTCGATATGTGGCCTTGTCTTTTCAGTGACATACGGACGGTTTCGGGACACATTTTTAATTGTCTTTGATTTCCAAATCTGTTAGCCAATTTGCGAAATCCTAGGGGCAGATTGTGTCGTCCTAAGGCCGATAAGGCGTTCAAATTGTTTCCTTTAATCTTACGTCTTCCTGAAACTGGTCTATGCCTTATATTCATGCTAATTCATCCTCTTTGTTGTCTTATATACAGCACTTTTTTCCAGTTCAGTCAATTGCACTAATTTTTTGATGTTTCAAAAACCCTTTTCTATACAAATATTCTACCTGTTTTTGTTCTAGTTGCGACATTATTTCATAAATTGTATAGCAATATTTGACAAATAGTGTTATGCGACTATCTGCACAACCTATTTTATACATTAGAATGTTACAAAAAAGAACTATATTAAAATTATGAAAAATAATAAATTCCGAATAATTTGTAGACGGACTATATATCAAACATGGTTGTTATGCAAAAATTTTAATTAGAAAGCAAGTAACAAAACATTGCATGCATCAAATATATCCACAGATTTTAAAATGTATTTTGTGACTTCAGCAGAGTAAATAGTATTTTGAGAGACCCAATCTGAAATTTAAGTAACCCGAGTTCCCAGTAACCGACAGTATAATATAATTGTTATTTTATCCAGAAAAGCCTGGTATTCCAGATAGAAAACAGCAATATACTACTCTGTCAAGAAAGTACCGGGAATTTTCAAATAAAACAACATTTTTTCATTGAATCGTCAAAATTTATTGGGTCGCCTTCAAAATAGGCTCCATTTGCTCCAATACATCTATGCCAACGGCACTTCCAATTATCGAAACATTTTTTATAGGCGACTTTAGCTCTCGCGCCGAATTTTGTTTTATGGCTTCAATCGACTCAAAACGGGTGCCACGAAGGGGCAATTTTAGTTTTGGGAAGAGGAAAAAGTCGCAGGGAGCCAAATCCTTTTGGCGAGAAAGTCAGTCACAATCGTAGCTCGGTGAGAAGGCGCGTTATCGTCATGCAAAATCCATGAGTTGTTCGCCCACAAATTTGGCCGCTTCTTACGGATACGCTCACGCAAACGTTTCATAACGCCTAGGTAATACTCCTTGTTTACCGTCTGACCCTCTGGAACGAATTCGTAGTGCACCACGCCACGGATATCGAAGAAAACAATGAGCATCACCTTCATTTTCTAGTGGCTTTGGCGTGGTTTTTTCGGTTTCGGCTCATTTTTTGCCACCCATTCCGATGATTGCTGGCTTGTTTGCATATCGTACTCGTAGACCCAGGTCTCATCACCAGTTATAATGCGTTCCATGAATGTAGAATCGGAATTACAGCGATCCACCATGTCTGAAGCCTGTTCGCGATGACGTTTTTGAAGAAAATTCAGGTCTTTCGGTACGAGTCGTGCGGCCACCTTTCTCATGCCCAAAATATCAATCAAAATCGTACGTGTGGACTCGTGGGATATATTAAGATCATGTGCTATCTCTCTCAAGCTGGTACGACGGTTTTCCAGCACCCTTTCCTTAATTTTATCGACGTTAACGAGGCAAGTCTTCGACCACTTCACGACCGTCCTTGAAGGCTCTGTACCACTGATATGCACGAGTTTTCGATAGAGCATTATCACCAAAGGCCTTTTGCAATGTTTTCAATGCATCGGCACATGAAAATTCATTCGCAACGCAAAACTTTAAACAAATTCTTTGCTCAACGTAATCACCCATAGAAAAAATCGGCACCCACTCTGACATCGACTGACTTAATCAGCTGTTGCAAACACACTAGTTGACAGATCCCGCTCAAGCTTGGCATAGTAATTAAGGACAGTGGTACCAACCTAGGAAAAAAAATTTTTACCTGCTTCATTGCCCCGCCAGATTTAAATCGATAATTCCCGGTACTTTCTTGACAGAATGTATACCTGATTTTTTATTCATCCAAATATACCATATGTTCTGAATAATTGTACAGTGAATTGTTTTCGGAATATTCTAAACTCAACGAAATTTTGCAAGAACATTCAAAATAATAGTTTATATATAAATTTTTTGATATATGCTTGGTGTGATCTGGGTTTTCCTACGAAACGGTGAAAATTTTTATACTTCTGAACCGACGAACGGATTTTGTCATCAGCGAATTTGATTCAAATCTAAAGTACAGTTATCAAGTTTCTAGTTATTTGAATGGTCTCGTTGCCAACTAGACGAAAGCGAAGAATTGAACTTTTCATGAGTTATTCATATTGTCCATCAACAAACTTGTATGCGGCATTTAAATCCCAAGCTTTTTCTGAAAGCTTCACGGCTCTAGCTCTATCCGTTCTAAAGTTACCGGTGAGCTGGCCAGACCAGTCGGACAGAATTACTTTTGACCTTGGATTTTTCATCACTGAGTTCAATCTAATCATTTGAGATCATCTTCGGCTCGAAATTCGAAAATTAGAGACACATGGTCGAAACGATAGCACACTGTTCCTTAGGAACTGGAGCACAAAAGCATCGAAAGAAGAGTCTAATGGATTCGGTTGATTTTCTTCAAGGAAAATTCTAATATTCAGTATTTGGCAAAATATATATCTGGTTTTGAATTTTGAAAATTTGAGACTTAGGCCGTTATAACTTTTTTGCATTGAATGTAAATTCAAATATGTATATATTAGACACATTTTAAATTTACCAACTTCAATATTATATTTGGAAACAACCTATTCTATATTTTTTTAGTAATAATTAATCGGTTTGCGAAACAAAAGTTTTCCATAGAGCCGGTATTTGCGGGAATGTTTATATTTTTCCGTGCACCTACAGTGATCGGAAATAACTCTGGTTGATAGTTGATATAAACTAAACTAATTCTTCCATGTCTTTTCATATTTTCTCTCGCTAGGAGATTCAAATCATAAATATCAATATTTCTGAATTTCGGAGACCTTTGCTGGTCTTCAGGGCCAAATCCATAACTGCAAGCAAAACAGCTTCTTTGAGAGTTTCTTTATGAAAATTTTTGCACGAATATTTCTCAAAGAAATGAAACTGTTGAATTTTTATCCACAAAATTAACTCATCGTCAGTATTTTTCTTTCTGCGAGCTTCTTCTTTCTCTAAAGATGATTTACAGAAAATGTCAGGTCTATGCATTTTGCTTAGGGTTTTTAGTTTTAAATTTTCTTATTATGGTAAACCAATAATCAGGCACCAACATCACTCTATGGTTGACATATTGCTCCACCATTCCAAAATCTCTATAATTTGGTAAAAGTGAAGAACCAGAAGCAACAAATTTTTGGTATATAGTTTCTTAACTCAGTTTACGGCTAGTAATTTCAGCCATAATCTTTGTCTCAAAATTCTATTTTGCCCTTTACAAGCATCTCTATGCCATAACATCCTTGCTCGTTGAGCGTGGTTCAAGAGATATCGGGTGTTTTTTTAGAGTGACAAAACTTTCGATAGGGATAACTGTGATTTGACAGAAGGAAGAAGCCATGTTGTTTTGACATTTCTGTTCAGTAAACATTGAAAAATTATCATGGAAACACTCAGGCCGCAACAACGTTTACAAATTGTTGGAATTTATTTTCAAAATCTGTGTTCTATTCGCCAAACTTATAGAGCACTTCGTGAAATTTATGGTTTACATAATCGTCCATCAGAGCAGCTTATTCGTCTAACTATCGATAGATTTCGGGCAACATTTTTTCCTACTCGATGCAACAACAACAACAAGACAAAGAACTGTACGTACAGAAGGAAATATCGCTGCTGTAAGTCATAGTGTTAATGATCCAGATTTGTCTATTCGTCGACGTTCACAACAAGTTTGACTCTGTGCAACCACCACATGGAAACTTTTGCGTAAAGATCTTGGTCTTCACTCATACAAGATCCAACTGGTTCAAGAACTTAAACCACTTGACCATAATAAGCGTCGTTTGTTTGCTGATTGAGCCCTTGAAGTTGATCTACGTTTTTCTCGTAAAATTATGTAAACAAGCAGAACTGTTGTATTTGGAGATCCTCAAAAAGTTCTGAAGGTTCCATTGCATCCTGAAAAATGCACTGTATGGTGTGCTTTACAAGCTGGAGGTATAATAGGTCCATATTCCTTTAAAAACGATGCTGGAGCTAATGTTACAGTGAATGATGCTCGTTACAGACTGATGATCAATGATTATTTGTTTCAAAATTTGAATGGTATCGAACCAGAAGTGCTTTGGTTCCAACAAGATGATGCTACGCTTCATGCTGCTAACGTAACAATTGATTTATTGAAAGAAAGAAACTCCACTAGATTATTTTCTTTGGGGTTATGTCAAGTCATTGGTTTATGCTGATAAACCAGAAACAATAGACGCGTTATTGATGAATTAAGGCCTGAATTACTCGAAAAGATGGTCCAACATTGGTCTGGTCGAATGCGGTTCCTCAGAGCTAGTCGTGGTGGACATATGCCGAAAATTATTTTTAAAACATAAATGTCATAAAATTATGTTTCAAATAAAAAAAAAAATTGGCTTCAATCTAAATCTAAATGTGTTTTATTTCAATTTAAAGTTCTATCACTCTAACAAAAATACACAATATATGCGCACACCAGATCCCATTTCTTGTGCTCCATGGAAAGCTATTCTTTCCTTCCATACCTACATGAAAGTTTTCTCGTATTCATCCAAAACATGCATCCCGAATTCATACCTATACTATCAAACAAATCAGTGTGGAAAAGGGTAACGCTTTTTCTTAATAAAAAGTCAAGCCATATACAATTCCTTAATTGAAAATATTATCTGACTTCAATGATTGCCTGCCTTGATTTTTCTACTTCACGCAGGTGGCAACTCCTGTTGAGTTCAATTCTTTTTTTTTGTCGTCATCAGTTTTCATGCTGACTACGGATTTGAATGTATCAGACAATTGACATACGTGTCAGTAAGTTGGAGGATATGAAATGAAGATTAAAGTCTCGATGGTAAATTTTACGATGCAAATAAATGGCAGCTTCCAAAGTGGAGTAGTTTTTTGTTCATAACAAATCTCCTTATAAAGATTGTTCGTAATACGAATATTGAGATTTGTATCTAAATTTCCCGATTAGGTTTATATTGCCTTTCATGATGTGAATGGTATAGAGGAAAGCCCTGGATGTGATTTAGTACTTCTCCGATTTTTTCACTGGAGTTTCGTTGACCGGGAGATATTTTCCTCGAATTTCCTTCTCTGTCGAGGACAGCGGATGTTTTAATGCTCTCAAGAAACATATGTTTGTTAATTTATATGCTTCTATAAAATATTCTTTATACCAGGTGTTAATAAACAAAGTTTCATTATATCAGCAGCTGATTATAGACCTCAAAATAAGTAAAAAATATTATATAAACATGGGTCCTCAAAATAGACGTTTTAGAGATATAAGCATTTTTCGGTTTTCAAATTAACTACTTGCGCAACCAAATATGATATTCGCTTTATTTTCATCTTTTAGATGTCTCGTTCACTGAGCGTACAACTGAAATGTTTTTCACTGGTTCCGTTAAAAAAAATCACAGTAGGCATCAAACATTTGGTTATTCATATGACATTTACGTACTTTTATTGAGTATTTTGCATCCGATTCGAGTTGTTTACGTTCTTTGGCTTTTTTTGTTAAGAAAAAGTTATTATTCCTGAATTTGGAATGCCTGACTCCACTATTGAAATGAGTTTTATAGTTTTCATGTATGGCCGTGCCAACGGAAGTGGTCCTGAAGCACTTCGCCTTTATGCAGAGGCTTATCCCGATAGACAACTTCCGTCTCATGTGACGTTCAATCAAGTTTTTAGACGATTGAGGAAAACTGGTTCCTAAAAAAACCCTCGTGATACTGAAAATCCCGGTACAAGTGTAAGAAGAATTTCAGCGGAAGTAGGAATAACTGGCCCCCTTGTCCGGACTATGCATCAACAACTTACATATTCAACGGGTGCAAGCTCGTATTTCTCCTGATCAAAGCGACATTCTGTTAATGGGTTTTAACAAAGATTGCTGAACATCCGCATTTCACTTCTAACATCCTTTTCACTGATGAAGCAGGCCTTAGCAAAGATGGAATTTTTAACTTTCATAATAGCCATATTTAGGCGGATGAAAATCCACACACCATTTATGAATTGAAGTATCAGAATAAATATTTGGCTAGGTATTTTGAGAGATCGTTTGTTAGGACCAGTAGTTTTACCACGGATTATAACATTAGCCACATACTTTAACTTTTTTCAAAATACCTTGCTCGATTTTCTAGACGTGGTACCTATAAATCAGTGGATGAATATTTGGTTTATGCAAGATGGAGTGCCCCCACATTATACAATTACTGTCAGGGAACATTTAGATCCAACATTTTCCAGAATATAGATAGAACGAAGAGGCCCAGTGCCTTGGCCCGCTATATCTCACGATTTGAATCCGTTAGACTTTTGTATTTGGGGTGTGAAAAGTTGTGTGTGTGCAACGTCAGTGAATAATATCGAAGAGTTGCAATATTGGATTTAAATATCCTGTCAAACGATCCGAACACAACCATGTCTTTTCGAAAGAGTACGTAATTCCTTCAACCGATGTATTTCCTACATTGAAAGGAACGGTGGTCATATGGAACATCTTCCGTCAAATACAAGTAGTCAAAAATAAATCGAATATCTTCTGTGATTTATCTTATTTGGTTGCGCTAGTAGTTAATATTTTGAACATCGAAAATGGCCCATATCTCCAAAACGGCTCATTTGCGGTTTATATAAATTTTTTACTCAATTTGAGGTCTAGAATTAGCTCATAAATCATTGAAACGTTGTTTTTTAACACCCGGTGTATTGGTTGGGATATCTCAGTCGTACTAATAAAATACGTATTGGATGCAGTCTTTTCACTTCTGACTCCACTCCTACGATGATTCTTACTAACACTACTACATAAGAAAGCATTTTGAATAAAAAAAATTTTATTTTCCAGAAAATTGAGTGTAAATATACGCATTTCCTGTTTTTTTTTCACAAAATTTATTGTGACAGAATTTACTTCGAACTCCCTTTTTGTTATTCATTGCTTGACAATACTGAAATATTATTCTCGATTATTTCCTCAATATTTTGCAGATATTATCCTCTATGATTCTCTAAAACGCTTTCATCCTATATGTTTTGATTTACTTGTTACTGAATTTTATTTAGGTATTTGGGTTTCCGGGGTTGGCTCTTCGCGTACAAATATGATTTCAAATAATGAAATATTTCCATTGAATTATTGGACTTTCATTTTTAAAATAAATCGAAACAATTTGGATTTAATGAAATTATGTCATTTTGCTGGAAAATAAATTTCGTGATGTAATTACCTGAATTTGAAAAATCAGATTCACTTGAATCTTGAGGCTCATATTCACTTTCACTCCCCAGAATTACTTCAATTTCAGCATCAATTATATTTATATTTAAGACAGTAAATTAAACTTAGTTCGTTAGTAACCAGCGCCTACGTGTTCTCATGCATGATGATTCAAATCAGACTTAGCCCACTATGGTGTTAGTTGGTAAACAATTTTATTTTATAATTTTTATCATTACACAAATAAACCATACTTTACCATTATTTTTAAAGATAGTTTCTTTCAAATGCTGTCCGCTACTACGGTTAACAACGTTCATTTACATCCACTCGAGGCAGCAACTGTAATGGATAAAGTGAAATTAAAAATTTTACACGTTATTCAAAGACACAATAAATCGTCGTCTATTTAATGGATCCAAAATATGAAATACGAAAAAACCCACTCAGACCACTTTGGCTCTCATAGGCTCATATTATCGTGATACTCCTAGTTCTTCTGTAAAAATTCCTTAGAATCTCTGTTTAGTTTATGCGAGTTAGGAGTTCAGTTGAGTTCTGGTTAGGCTTTATTACTGTATCGTTAGGCTACCTTAGGCACATCACTGTTAATTTTTGACTCAACAGCAAAATGATGACCAAAACTGTGTAACTGGAAAATTTCTCTTCTTAAGTCCCTCTGCAGAAGGGACTTAAACTAGAACATTCCAATTCCTGGCACTCTAACAAGGAGCTATCGGCATGAATAATATATTATATAAGTGGATAAATAAAGAGAAAAAATTTGAGTTGGATTGAAAAAAATTAAATTTAATTACAGCGCTTTCTTCAATATTTAATAGGTAAGGTTGAAGGTAACTCTGAATAGAATACTGAAAACTGTATTTGGATGAAGTGTATCAAGTATGTATGAAAAGTATATCACTATTATCAAAATAAAGTTGAAGTATATACATTTTCATTAGTAATATCTTTCATATATAAATTTTTATCAAGTATCTGCAAAATTAATTAAATTTTCGATTACCTATTTATGGTACAACTATATTTAATTTTTTTATGTTCTGAAAAGATTGAGACGACTTGGAACATCTGCCGATAAGTTTCCGGTTTGATGAAAAACAACCAATTCTTTTGGTTAAATGTGACTTTCACCTTATAGCGTTTATTCAAACCATCACATACCTTCCTTGAAGAACGATTCATCTTTGGCCTCAAAATACGCGTTTGTTACCGTGACCACCTAGTCATACAAACCTAATATAATCTTCATTCGTCTAGCATTTTTTTAAGTCTGCGTTTATGTGACACCGTGTATTATTTTGGTGAAATATCTCTTTTTTCTTTGCATATGGGGCCGTTTCTTCAAAATTCATTTGTCGAATCAATCAATTTGGACTATAGAGTGATCACTATTGTCTGTTCTGCTTTTTCAAGTATGTCGATAAACAAAATACCGTTAGCATCCCAAAATGAGAACGCTGTAGACTTGCCAGCCAATCTCTTGCCGCTTCAAGCGAGGTTCACAGGCTGTTCTCCACTCAGCTGAATTTTTTTTTTTTTTTTGATTTGTGCGTGAATCAGTTGAATTATATTGACATCTTGCTTAAACAGTCTCAAAAAGGTCGGAATCATCAGCTCATCCACCACTGTTAGCAAACGTGATACTCTCTTTTATATACAAATGTTCAAACAAAATAAAGCATATACTACTCTGTCAAGAAAGTACCGGGAATTTTCAATTAAAACAACATTTTTACATTTAATCGTCAAAATTTATTGGGTCGCATTCAAAATAGGCTCCATTTGCTCCAATACATCTATGCCAACGGTACTTCCAATTATCGAAACATTTTTTATAGGCGCTTTCCGGGATGGACTTTAGCTCTCGCGCCGAATTTAGTTTTATGGCTTCAATCGACTCAAAACGGGTGCCACGAAGGGGCAATTTTAGTTTTGGAAAGAGGAAAAAGTCGCAGGGAGCCAAATCCGGTGAATACGGTGGTTGCTGAAGCACGTTTGTTGAGTTTTTGGCGAGAAAGTCAGTCACGATCGTAGCTCGGTGAGAAGGCGCGTTATCGTCATGCAAAATCCATGAGTTGTTCGCCCACAAATTTGGCCGCTTCTTACGGATACGCTCCCCCAAACGTTTCAAAACGCCTAGGTAATACTCCTTGTTTACCGTCTGACCCTCTGGAACGAATTCGTAGTGCACCACGCCACGGATATCGAAGAAAACAATGAGCATCACCTTCATTTTCGAGCGGCTTTGGCGTGGTTTTTTCGGTTTCGGCTCATTTTTTGCCACCCATTCCGATGATTGCTGGCTTGTTTGCATATCGTACTCGTAGACCCAGGTCTCATCACCAGTTATAATGAGTTCCATGAATGTAGAATCGGAATTACAGCGATCCAGCATGTCTGAAGTAACCTGTTCGCGATAACGTTTTTGAAGAAAATTCAGGTCTTTCGGTACGAGTCGTGCGGCCACCTTTCTCATGCCCAAAATATCAATCAAAATCGTACGTGCGGACTCGTGGGATATCTTGAGATCATGTGCTATCTTTCTCAAGCTGATACGACGGTTTTCCAGCACCCTTTCCTTAATTTTATCGACGTTATCTTCGATCGAAGCAGTCGATGGGCGACCGTCCTTGAAGGCTCTGTACCACTGATATGCACGAGTTTTCGATAGAGCATTATCACCAAAGGCCTTTTGCAACATTTTCAATGCATCAGCACACGAAAATTCATTTGCAACACAAAACTTTAAACAAATTCTTTGCTCAACGTAATCACCCATAGTAAAAATCGGCACGCACTCTGACATCGACTGACTTAATCAGCTGTTGCAAACACACTAGTTGACAGATCCCGCTCAAGCTTTGCATATGAATTAAGGACAGTGGTACCAACCTAGGAAAAAAAATTTTACCTGCCTCATTTCCCCGCCAGATTTAAATCGATAATTCCCGGTACTTTCTTGACAGAATGTACGTTTTTCTGATATCTTTCGAATGTTAGCTAGTCCCTGAAACTTCACGGTTTGTGCAAAAGATTTTGAGAAATTTTATACTGGTGTCCTAACGAAAATTTGTTCCTCCCCAGAACTCAGAAACGAAGAATTTTCGAAGATTTCAAAAAGCATGTCAACTTCTGTTTTGAGGGGGACGAATTTCTATCCCAAGTTTGTTCCGAAAAAACCACCCCAATGAAGGTTGCATCAACCCTCAATGATTTTTGAATTGGGAAGAGATGTCGAGTGTTAGTTAGTCTGAAAGCTATTCATGTTCTATGCACAACCCAGTTGAAATTTCCAAAATCAGTTCACTATTCACGAAATAATGTAATATTGCACTTACCGTCAAAAGGTGATGTTGAACAGACAGTTTGAACCGGCCAAACTCAAGAACATGAGAGTTTTGAAGCATCCAACAATAATATTCAGGTTCTGTATTAGGAAAAAAGAATTCCTATGATGACATTGTTCCGAAGAAACCATCTGAGGGTGGCAAAACCCCCATTTTTTTTTTAATTGGAAAGAGATGGCGGATGGAGAATTGAAAACATAATTTACGACCTTGGCCTTTCTTTCTTTTCCCTATATAAAGCTAGCAGTGGAACGTTGGCTACTTTGACAACCTTAAATCTTTCTCCGGGAATATCTCCTACAGCATGACCTTTCCTATCGAAACCGGCAACTAGCACTATGCTGTGATCTTATTTCCATTCTTAATGAGTTGTACCCTCATGCACTTACGGATGGCAGAATTGGGCTGTTTAGCTTCAACACCAACTTTTTCGAGGACGATTCCTTTAGCGTGGGAAGCACTACCGAATGGATTGACCTTCCATCTAGTTCCCAAATGAGCTTTTTATAATCTTTGTCGGCCCACCGTTGTGCACGACGATGGTTGACGTGCTTCCTGACGATTTTCAATCCACGGGGTTTTCCCATCAGAGATTTATATTTAAATCTGGTGATAGACAAAAAATTGAAAATTATCGACCGATTTCTCTCATTAATAAGTTCACAAAATCCGAATTATTGACTTTTTGGAATCAAACAAAATACTAAATAAAGACTAATATGGATTCAGAAATAATTTAAGCAAAAGGGATGCAGTATTCAACTTAATTAATGAGATAAATAACAATCTAAACTCTAACAAAAAACCTTAGCAGTATTCATTGACTTGGGAAAGGCATTTGATACTTTACCACATGAACAATTGTTGCACAGAATGGCTTGTTTAGGAATAAGAGGAAACACAAATCTCTTTTTCAGAAATTATTCAACAAACAGAACCCAAAACCTTGGAATTGAGGGTGCTCATAGAGATTTAAATAATATAACAATTGGTATAACCCAGGGTACGGTTTTGGGTCCTCTCATGTTTTTGTCACATCAATGAAATAGGAATAATATTGGACAACGCTGCTGTATTTTTCTATGCTGATGATACTGTTGTTGTCTTCCGCGGTTTGGATTCAGATGGGGTCTTCAGGAAGGCGGAAAATGAACTTGGAGAACTATATAATTGGTTGAATTATAGTCTTTTGAGTGTGAACGTAAAAAATAGCAAATACATCGCTATTTCCGCTTCAGATGTTGATAGACCGCGTAATGTCGGACTGAAGATCTATAAAGATCGCTGCCTCGGCCACAATTTTTGTCAGTGTGGTACAATAAAAAGTGTGCAAAATATTAAATACCTTTATTATATAAATATTTTAAAAAAATTTTAAAAAATTTAAAAAAATTAGCCTTCTACATATTTAATTCCAAAAGATTATATTTAATGATTATAACTTCTGAAAATAAATTAAAATAATGTCGTATAAGTACCACTTATATCATGACATAAAATAAACATTCATTATAAGACATCCGAATGGTATAACAAAATCCAATAAATAAAAATTATTAACCAAAATCCTATAAATTAAACATTTTGAATAGACAAAATTTTGTTTCTGCTTATCAATCTTATGAAAACCAATATCTTTCAAGAATATCCAACATAATCTTAAGAATTTCATCACAAAACTATCTTACTTAGACTATTCAATATTATTGGATATCTAACCAAGGTAATTTATATAAAAAAACTCAAGATATGCAAAACATTACTGAAAAACAAGTTTTAAGTTCGACTTTGCTCATCAGTATTCAAATATTCATATTCAATAAATATAACATTAATCAACAATAAATATTCAACTCACCTTTCATCTCCTAGAAAAAGTTCTACTGAAATGAACCTTTAAATATGATATTCACTACACACAGAAATATATCTGTGGTTTACCCTTGATCTAGAAGATTGAAAGACAAATTTAACGGCCTTTGCTATAGCACAAGGACTATCTGTATGAATGTTTGAGGAAACCAAATAATTATATATTATGAATAAAATAACATAAATAGAGGTTAATTCTTGATAGAAGGTATATAAAATTATATAAATATTTTAAAAAATTTTAGAAAATTAGCCTTCTACATATTTAATTCCAAAAGATTATATTTAATGATTATAACTTCTGAAAATAAATTAAAATATTGTCGTATAAGTACCACTTATATCATGACATAAAATATATTTATTGGATTTTGTTATACCATTCGGATGTCTTATAATGAATGTTTATTTTATGTCATGATATAAGTGGTACCTATACGACATTATTTTAATTTATTTTCAGAAGTTATAATCATTAAATATAATCTTTTGGAATTAAATATGTAGAAGGCTAATTTTTTAAAATTTTTTAAAATATTTATTTATGTTATTTTATTCATAATATATAATTATTTGGTTTCCTTAACATTCTTTATACAGATAGTCTTTGTGCTATAGCAAAGGCCGTTAAATTTGTCTTTCAATCTTCTAGATCAAGGGTAAACCACAGATATATTTCTGTGTGTAGTGAATATCATATTTAAAGGTTCATTTCAGTAGAACTTTTTCTAGGAGATGAAAGGTGAGTTGAATATTTATTGTTGATTAATGTTATATTTATTGAATATGAATATTTGAATACTGATGAGCAAAGTCGAACTTAAAACTTGTTTTTCAGTAATGTTTTGCATATCTTGAGTTTTTTTATATAAAGTACCTTGGTTAGATATCCAATAATATTGAATAGTCTAAGTAAGATAGTTTTGTGATGAAATTCTTAAGATTATGTTGGATATTCTTGAAAGATATTGGTTTTCATAAGATTGATCAGCAGAAACAAAATTTTGTCTATTCAAAATGTTTAATTTATAGGATTTTGGTTAATAATTTTTATTTATTGGATTTTGTTATACCATTCGGATGTCTTATAATGAATGTTTATTTTATATGTCATGATATAAGTGGTACTTATACGACATTATTTTAATTTATTTTCAGAAGTTATAATCATTGAATATAATCTTTTGGAATTAAATATGTAGAAGGCTAATTTTTTAAAATTTTTTAAAATTTTTTTAAAATATTTATATAATTTTATATACCTTCTATCAAGAATTAACCTCTATTTATGTTATTAAATACCTTGTTATCATTGTGGACAAGCATGAGGTGGAACATACCTATTACAGTGATAAGAAAATTAGGAACTTGCTCTTTCGATTCTACCAATGGAGAGAAATATTAAATGCGAAAATGATCAGAATAGTTTACATGTCATTGGTCGAATCTATACTGGGGTATGGTTTAATAGTTTGGGATTGCAGTTTTAAAAATGCATTGTAAAATGTTTTTGTCACTCAGTATTATGCTCTCAAAATTATTTATAAAAAAACGAATATATTCTACAGAGTCACTTTATAAGGAAGCAAATATTCTACCCTTGAGGGCGCTTTTCGTTCATAGTTGCCTCATCTATCTAACAAAAATTGAACTTATGTTACTGGACAATACTATAGACTATAATATAAGAACAGGATACTTGAGAACTCAACTGTATACCAAAGCTCACACTCAAAGAGTGGTTACGTACTTTACTCTGAAATTTTTCAATAAACTACCTCCTAGAATGAAAACTTCAATTGTTAACAAAAAAAAATTTAATGTTCTCAGAAAAAAATATATTCAGGAACACTATATGATATTTCTAGTTTTAATGTAACTTTTTCATCTATCAACTGCAATATAAACATATAATTCTCCTTAGTTTAATCATCATCAATTTATTTGTTGAGGTTTTCTTCGGTGGCGCCTCCGACTGGGTGGCTTTCGGCTTCTCATCTGCGTTCAATAAATTGTAATTGGGCAAGGGTTTCGCAACACGGACTTGGAAAACTCTGTACTTCCAGGTTTAGCGCGGGACGGTTGCCGATAACACAACTTGAATATTGATATTTGATAAATTGAATTCTTGAGAATTTTTGTGTATGAGCAAGTTGTAACATTTGAATGATGAATAAATTTGATTTGATTTGATGAGTTTTAGTTAAAAAGCTTTTTTTGTTCTCTAATCATCCTAGATGAAATTTTCGAATTCGGTAATATTTTTGAGCAATTTGAAATTGAACATTATCAGAAGGGTAACTCAAACAGAAACCCAATACATTCGAATACACTAGATTTCTAAGTGAAGATAGGGAACATTCAGAAAAAAATGTTAACTATTTGAAGAACTAACGTATAGTTTGTTCAAATTGTCCACCACCAACCTCCATACAATGATATAGTCTACTTTCAAATCCTTCTCTAACGTTTTCGAAAATGTCTGGTGTCGGTAATTGGCATTCCGTGATGATTCTTTGTCGCAGTTCTGCAAGATTTTCAGGTGAAGTTGCATAGACTTTGGACTACAAATATTCCCATAAAAAAAACTAATAGCGATGGACTGGGTGATCTTTCCGGCCACTCTATAGGACCCTTCCTGCTAACGAACGTCCTGGATAACGTTCGTTCAAAAATTGACGAAAACGGATATCAAAATGTGACGGTGCACCATCCTGCTGAAATGTGAGTTCATTTTCCGATAGGTCGTCTTCGTTTTCCAGAATGTCAGTAATCATTGGATCAATAATGTCGTCTAATAAATTGAAATAAGTTGTTCCAGCAAGATTCTCCGATAAAAATTGGTCCAACAATATGGTTTCCTAATATTCCTATCCAACCATTTAATTTTTGGGGAATTTGTGTGCAAAAAATATTGGGGGTCGTTGCCATCCTTAATCGATCCTCCTCTGAAAACCTTTTCCAAGACGCCGCCCTTCCCACTTTTCATTCAATTGGATTTTTGGCACGGTATCCTACATGACAGGAAGTCTAGTATCCAGTTGAACCACAGACACAAGGGTGCCACAGATCGACTTTTTGTTTTTTCACGGTAAACATATTTGGGTGCTCTGTTCCAATTTCCCAAGAAGGAATGTTGGAGTCGATAGCCCGATAACGGAGTAGATAGAGATGAGTAATCGTATTTTTCAACCTCTATCATTTTCCCGAACCCGGCAGAGAATAAAACCGAAGCCAGACTGGCTGGCGTCGTCCTCCTTGTGCAGTGAAGTGTTCATAATATCATTATCCTGGATTTAGTTCGAAGTCAGATATTTTGTAGAATTTTCATTCACACTGAAGTTTCCATAGGTGCAGGAAATCCAAAACGTGACTGAACACTTTCACAATGAAATAAACATCCATTGAGATCTCTTGAACTATACTCGTTTTTTTCAATATCAGAAAAAAGACATAGATACACATGATCCACTCTGGTCAACTATTTTTTTTCAAGGCAGCGTTGATGCTTCTAACAACAAGTAGTAGGCAATTTGTTTCTACAAATGGAATATGCTCTTCTATATAACATAATATCATTTCATGAAGAGTTTTCCAATGACAGGTTCCATTTTGATATTGAAGAAAACAAGTATATTGCAATAGAAATCAATTAAATTTTAATTTCAAAAAATTTTTATTCAAAAAACTTTTAGAATTAAATCAATGTCTAAAACAAGCACCGCTTACATTTAATAGACGTATATAATCAAAACTCAATATATAATGTCAAATGGAATAAAAATTTTTTGAAATTAAAATTGTAGAAGATAAACATATTTTAATTTATTTTGATATTCAAATTTTGTTATATTTCTTCTATCAAGTAAAAGGCCTTTCTATTTTATTTAGAAATCAATTAATGTTTATTTCATTGTGGAAAGGAAGGAATGCCATTAACCATAGAAAACGATATCAGCCAAATAGCCGTCACGGCTCTGGTTGCAGCACCATATTTTCCTCATTAAATTAAAATAGACATGTGATAAGATGATGACGACCATGAAAATGTTTATGTAGAATTTTTTTAACAGGTGGAGGTCAGAGAATGAAATTAATGAAAATACCAATTTAATAAATGCCGACTAATTTAGACGTATGTAACTTCATCATCGGGGCTCTAAAAAGAACGAACATTGTATGACATATCTACGAATAGTAATTTAAAACTGAAGAATTTGTTTTCATATAAATAAAAGAATTTATACATAAAAATCTTGACCTATATTTGGTAGAGGTACTCACATTTATTGAAGGTTAACAAATAGATATAGGTATGTTGCATTAATTTAGAATTGAAAACTTTCCAGTTCAGAGAGCGACGAATGATATTGTTATTGGGAGTGCAATATGTGCAACTAAAGGGTTTATCTGTTAAACTACATCACTTCAACGCATGTGATGTGTTTGCCTATGTTGTTAAATTAAATATCAAATTGAAGTATGCATGGTTGAAATTCTCGATGTCAGATCTTTTGGTTTTTTCTTACTGCAAATAATCTCGTTCATTAATCTTTTTTTGTGGTTTTTTTGTTGACTTAAAATCCTGACCCCAGAGAAATTGAAACGTGGTCTCAGTGTAGCGAATGTTTAGCTAGTGCGATTTTATTATTGTCTTCTCTTGTGGCAGGATTGAGAATACAAATCATATCTCTTTCATGCTCCGCCATTTTGGTCGTTAGATATATGCCTGTTTGACCTATGTATACAGCGTCACACTCACCACACGGTATATTGTAAACAATATCCGATCTAGACTTCCCACGCACAGGAGTTTTGAGCTTGCTGTGCGATTTCTTTTTAGATACTGAATTGTTTCAGCCGTTACTATTTGGTAGTTGATCAGAATTAAAACAAATTTTAGAAATTACTATGTTTTACTACCAAAAAATATATATTACACATTTTCTTGTGACTCGAGTTTCGGGAAATGAACTATCCCATCATCAGACAACTGAAGACCTAACAGTGGTACAGTCGTATTTAAACAAAAGTGATAAATATTTTGAATATTTCAACAGATTCACGGTAACACCTAATAGTGGTACAAAGGTTTACGAACGTGATAAAAAACCGGGTTAAAAAAGAGCGGCAATCGACAAAAAAGGTTGTTAAACAGATGGTACCCATTTAAATATCTCCAATAATTTTTGGGGTTACATAGCTCCGTACAGTCATTCATTATTTTCACATTATTTTGTTGTATATCTCAAATATTTTATTTCATTATTTTTATTGAGAACGAATTTGAAAATTTCAATAATCAAGTTTCTTTTCTTTTGAATCTACATGTAAAATTTGCTTAAGATTTTCTTTTGTCGAAAGGAATTACTGTTTTCTAAAAAATAAGTGGCAAAAGTTGAATTTTACTTTACTTCTCATTAAATTCATTTTATGTCCGTTGAAAAAGGATATAAACAGATGTTACTTTTTAAATACCTCAAATATTTTCGATTTATATTGCACTGTTAGTTCTTCAGTTGTCTGATGATGGGATAGTTCATTTACCGAAACTCGAGTCACAAGAAAATGTGTGATATTTTTGAAGGAACTACGTTAAAAATATTGTCAACATACCGTTTATAAAATGAAACTACAAAGGACAACTGAGACATTACATGATCCTGCAACTCTGCCAGGACTTTGTCAGAAATCACAGAAGCTAGACAGTTGCCCATGCCTAGACCCTTTGTTTGTAGAAAGAATTGATCCTCGAAAGTAAAATAGCTGTTGTTCACGCATAACCTAAAACGTTCTAAAAACTAATGAGGTTCTTATTTTGTGTTTGATTGAATTTTTGGCCGATGTTTTCTTAGAAGATCTATGGCCCCTTCTAAAGGAATGCTGGTGAAAACATAATTAACTTCTAGTGATATTAATATATATATATATATATATATATATATATATATATATATATATATATTAATATATATATATTGATATATATATATTT
Organism: Megalocaria dilatata; assembly: GCA_034642435.1. NCBI lineage: Eukaryota > Metazoa > Arthropoda > Insecta > Coleoptera > Coccinellidae > Megalocaria > Megalocaria dilatata. Next base: position 94,760,960 of record CM067854.1, read on the forward strand.
ATATTTATATTAATATATATATATATATATATATATATATATATATATATATATATATATACCATTCTTTTGCTATTCAATCCAGAAACAACCGTAAAATCAAAATTTCGTCTCTATCTTGTTCTACTTCACAACGCGTGCATTCCATCTCGAAATTTTCTAACCATAAATTCACTGAAACACTCTTACCATCAAAATTATTCAGCACAAAATCCTTCTTCATCCTCTTGAAATCCTTGCTTTTTCTTGAAAGTTCTACCGTATCCTGTGGTTTTGGTGATTCTTGTCTACATACTGTTCTCACGTATGCGGGTGAATAAATCAGTTGTAAATATTCATTCTTAAACATCACATCTTCTTCGGCATCAAAATATATTTCTTTCAATTCCGGAGTTAATGAAATGACACACGTACGAAAAGAACCTCTTACTTTAACCGATTTCAAGATATTCTTCACCTTCGGTAGAGCCAAAAGTCAGATATATCCTGTTTGTCCTCTGGTATTTCATAATATGTGTTTTCCGTTTCCGTAGGTTGGATTCATTTGAATTTGTATATATTTTTCTTCTTATCAGTCTTAGATGCTTCCAAAGCGATGCAAATCTTCATGGATGTCGTCATTATATATAATCTTCATGAATGTAATCAATTCTTATTTTTATAATTGAAGAAATAGACGATTTGATGTCATGATTCTGGAAGAAATCAAAAACAATGCTATTTCAGCTAACTAAATATGACATGTGACAATTTCAGGTTAAAATCTTAGACATAGAGCATAAATCATAGAACATAGAAGTTACAAAGTTGTTTTCCCTAAAAATAACAGTTTTATTTTTACATATATATATATATATATATATATATATATATATATATATATATATACAAGAACAAAATCAAAAGAATTTTTAACATGCTTGTCGTCGTTATTAAAAGCACTGTCAGAAAGTTCGGCAAGGATTGTAGAGTGAACTTCTGACAAAGCTTACAATCGGTCGTAGTGTAAAAATGTTCTCAAGTATAAAATAAGGTATTAGTTCATTAAGTTCATTCAGTAATCTTTTTAATCTATTCACCTTCCAATGTGAATTACCTCTAAAATGAGTAACTTTTTCTTAAAATTGAGGAAAATTTTGTTATACCTGTCAACGAATCGGTTATGGTCTTCTAATATTATTGCAAGAGAGCAGCTGGAAAAGTGTTGTAAGTGTATAGGAAAAACATTTTTATTTTTGCATGATAGTAAAAACTTCATGTGGTTTTCACAATGTGCCAACTTCTTGTTGAGGTTCTGATAATATTTCAAATAAATTTGAATCTGTTCTCCATAGGTGTTCCTGATTTGCTTGAAAAATCCTAAATTTTCGACATTGGTCGTTAGAGTTCGAAGAATTTGTTCAGTTGATATGTGGTAGGGTGATAATAATCGTGAAAATGTTTATGAAGAATTTCTTTAAAAGGTGAAGGACAGAGAATAAAATTCATGGAAATAACAATTTAATAAATGCCGACTAGTTTCGTCGAATATAACTTCATCATCAGGCCTCTAAAAGAACGAACATTGTATAACTTATCTACGAACAGTAATTCAAACACAAGTATTAATCGACATATAAATAAGAGAATTTCACCTATGTATCTAAGAAATTTGGCACCTATTGTATAAATATCGAATGTAATTACTAAAAATTGGAATTGACTACTGGGATCCATATTTCGTCAGTCACTATGCATCAAGAAATCTGTAGAGGGAATATTAATGGCAATGGACGGTTCAGCTTTTCGTGAAGAGATGGCAGCACCATATAAAAGGCTCACCCATTGGAAGATAAATTAACAGACCTCGTAAACTCTAAATATTTAATAGCTGAGTAGTCATTGCCATAAGACTCATAAAAATAAAAAAAAAATAATACACGCCTTAGTTGCAGTTGATTGACGTTTCTTCATTAATTTGAGCAACAAAATAATATAAAAGCACTGATGTGTCTTCAGTACCTTCGGCGCTATCCAAGCCTTGTAATTCAATGAATCACAAATCATATGATTTCAACGAAGCCAAATTTGTTAGAAATCTACATGAGTTTTCAATGTTGTCCACACTTCTGATGAAATAAATAAACAAATATAAATTATGAATTTTGAGTCTACTTAGTGAAAGTTCGGATTTTAAACTAAGAATTGGAATCAAATTTGAAAAAAAAAACTTCCCGAATATAAAATATATTGAAAAAAATTTGAATCATGATATCCAGGAATATTCATCAATTCGTCTGAGGTTTTTTCCCATCTCATCAGTGTACTCTGACGTAGGGCTGATTGGTTTAATTAACCAGATACACATATCGTGTTTAATTATTCTAGATCTTCTATTAGAATCTAACCAATTCAGAAATATTCGGAACAAAAAACCAAACACTCTTAGCTATAAGCAGGTCTTCCACCTTAACACAACTTTGACATACGCAGTTATTACAAACGTTGATTTACCAGCACTTCCACCTTGAACCAGAAAGAAACTAGAAATAAACACCGAACTTAGCTCCTACTAAAAATCAGAAACCCACCCACTCATATTCCAACAAAGGTTCAATGAAATTATTTATTTATTTATTTAAAGGAATACAAGACGGGACGAACCCAAAATTATGTATTCACTAATAATCCAATCACAATGTTACTTAAAAACCAATAACAACGAAAACAGTAAATTCATTCGAACCATAAATTAAAAAAAATACAAATATGAAACAAAATTTAGTAATTTCCCAGAAATCGTTTCAAAGTGCAAGAGAAGACCAATAAAGAATCAGAAAAAACGTCAACGGCAGCGAGATTAGATAGTGTATTATAAGTTTTGCAGCATCTCATCAATGGTGAATTCAGGTGATAATTGGAAGAACTTTGATCTATATGGAACAAAAACTTATTTCTTGTGCAATATTTAGGTACATTGAAACTGAGCATATTCACAATTTCAGTGGAATCGGGAGAATTAATAATCTTGTAAATAAACTTTGCGTCCCTCAACATTCTCTGGTCAGCCAAAGTAGTTAACCCTAACTCCCTCATAACTCGATCCCGATCATTAGTAATATGTTTATAACATTTTTTGTTGACTATTGATTATTTTTTGTCGACTATTGAATCAGTGAGCCACGTCTCTGCAAGGCACACAATATCACAACTGCAAGCCAAAGAACTATTGTAAATGTTGGACAATTTTGATCTCAATCCCCGTACATTCTGATACAGAAAAGAAAGTATCATCATAAAACACTGCAATTTAACTTTTAAGTGGAGCAAGAAGTAAATTAATTTAGTCTTTCCAAGTCAGATTCAGTGAATATTCTAAAGACTTTGGCTTTATCATCTTTCCTTGCATAAATAGTGCCCTCTCTGACCCATATATATTTGTAGTTATTTTTTCGTGCATACTCCTTCGCCTTATTCAATAAAATCTCATTGTATCTTGTAAGATGTTCGTTTATGAACAGCTGATCAGAAATGTTATCAATCTTGAGTCCGGGAGACGACGTTCTATTTGATTTGCGCTTCATTCTGGCAGCGGACAAGAATTCATCTCTAGCGACTTTTCGATTGAACTTGACGATGATTGGCCTAGACTTACCAATGATGCTAGTGTTTGATCTGAACAAGGCATCAACATCACCTGAAGATATGGGAAACTCAATATTTTCGGAGATCTTCTGCAAAATAACCGGTAATTTCTCATTCGACTTCTCTGGCACACCCAGAATTTCCAAGTTATTTGACTTCAACTGTTGTTCCAATGATTCACCTCTATTAGTTAAATTAATTACCTCCTTCTTCAGACTAATATTTTCCTGTGTTAATCTTTCGAATATATCCAATTTATCATTGACCTTATTGATAATCATCTGAAAAGATGATATTTGATCACTGCAAAAGGAGACGGAATGAACAATTTCCCGCTGTTTCTTATTCAAATTTGATATATCATCTTGGGTTTTCTGAACAATTTTCAAGGTGAGCGCCGATGTAGGTGGATCCATATCCTCCTTCACACCAGGAGAAACCACAACGGACGATCGACCTTTGTTTTCGACCAATCTGCATTCAGGACACAGCCATGACGCACCAGGAAGCTGGAGATCCACCACAGACTGCTTACTCATGCCAACACATTTTCCATGGTAAAATAATGAGCAAGAACCTGCACATTTCAACCCTGGAGTCTTGCTTGTCAAGCATGCGGTGCAAACGTTACATATCACCATGATGCTCCCGTACAGTCCACCTCACTAAACACCAGGGTGCTCCAGATGTGAACTGCGTTCCACCTCAAGGCGGAAATTTCTCACGGGAATCGGGATCAAAATTTTGACAGAAATCAGCCGATAAACTTCTCAAATACAAAAACAGAGTCGCGAAAAATATTTCCCGACACTTTTGGAATGGTTTGATATAAAACTCACTTTTAAAAAGTAACAAAATACTATAATAAAACAACAATTCGTAGAGAGCGATGTAAATACACCTTATCTCCACAACATGCGTTTATAACTGAACAAGTCTGCGATCATGTTGTATATGCGGATGCTTCCAAACCTTTTGTAGGTGTAGGATGCGCCTTTATAAACTACACTGACGTACAAAAATTTTAATTACGCAATGATTCGTGATCTTTTCAGCAAAAATCCAATTTTCAACCACATTTTAGATCTCTCCGCCTCTTTAAATCAACATCAAAATTGCAATCGGTTCCCTCCCATTGTGACATTAATGAAGAATAGAATGGAAACATTGTAGCGAAAGAAGGTATAATGAATGGAGAATAAATAACGATAATAATCATTTATGAACTAAGTAACAAACTGAGGAACAACTTAAAGATCAAATGGAATAATAATATATGGCAAATTTGAAGGACGAAACTAGCTTCAATCGACCCCACAATATTTAATGTATCACCTATTACTACACAGAGGAGAGATTTAGTTACCCTAAGACGACTTCGAATTGTACATAGTTTTACAACTCCCTATGATCTTCTAGTGAAGAAAAGCCCACCGACGTATGTAATACCAATTTGACAGTAAAACATATTATAATAGAATAAAAATTGTATCAAAATCAAAGGACCAAATTCAATTTGAGCAGTTAAATGGAAGAAGCCCCAAAGATCAACACAATAGCAGGTCTCAACACCTTAGCTTGTCTAGAAAAATTATTTTTTATCATTTTATGATTTTGTCTACAGATATGTAGACAGGTATGTATTTTATTTAAAATAATTCACACAGTTTTTATGTTTCACTATTTATTGAGAATTCTGTTTCGGTCTTTCGACCATCTTCAAAGGACAACAAAAAAAACTAAACTTCAAATTTAAAAGGGGTTCTTTTATTACACTTTGGACATCTGTGTATTTTTATGGCGCATAGAAATAACAGAAATAACAGAAATAACACTATAGGAACATAGCCGAATAATATTTGGGAATTTGTTAAATTCTCCTTTTTCTCATTGGCTTTTTTGATTGAAAGAATCTCCAAATAGTCCATCAATTTACCCTTATTAACATTATATAGTAAAGTGACATCTTCCTCATTAACAAAATCATTATTATTAAAAAATTATATATATATATATATATATATATATACATCGGTTTTAAAACGTCTTTTGTCGTTGTCCGATGCCTAATTTCCAATCTCCTGTCACTCCACTGGTTTTCTGCCAGGTTCCTTGAGCTCATCGCTTTAGAAACCCCCTTCATCCAAGTTTTTCTCGGTCTTCCTCGTTTTCTACGATGTGATGGTATCCACTCCATCATCTGCTTTGGTAGTCTAGCATCATCCTCCGTACATGTCCGTACCAAACAAGTTGCCTGCGATCAACGTCTTGATCCCTATGAAGAAAAGAAAATATGGTTTTCAATGGCTTATAGAAGAGGTTTCAGCAGTAGGATCTCTAATGGTCTTCATAAAATGGCAATTAATTTTTTAGCAATAAATAGAAGAAATTTAGCTAAGAATTTGGTGAACAATAAAGAAAGAAACCCCAACTTTTCTCAATGAGGGATTTTTCAAATCAGTGTTGATGATTGTAATGCTACATATATGAATAGGACAGACAAGCCGATGTTTACAACATAGAATCAAAGAACATAAGATTTCTTTTTTGAAAAACCAGAAAACCAAGCGATTTTGCAGAACATTGTATAGAAAATAATCATTTTTAATTCGAAAGATGTCACTTTACTATATGATGTTAATAAGAGTAAATTGATGGACTATTTGGATAGTCTTTCAATCAAAAAAGCCATTGAGAAAAAGGAGAATTTAACAAATTCTCAAATATTATTCGGCAACACATTGGATGCTGTTATTTCCATGCACCATAAAAATACACAGATGTCCTAAGTATAATAAAAAAATCTTTTTCATTTTTAAGTTTAGTTCCTTTTTTTTACTCCTTTGAAGATAGTCGAAAAATCGAAACACGTGTAAGTATTATGAATAACTTTTGAAACATAAACACTATGTGAATTATTTTAAATGAAATTGTTATAATGTTTCACCTAGAGCCAATCGCATACTCCATTCGTGTTCAATAAGGATTGAAATACAATGTTTCCATTTCAAAGGTATGGTCAGATAGAGCGCATGCTCAAAGCTAAACTGTGTTTGGGTTCTTTTTCGGAACTTCTTGCATTGGTGGTAAGTTTCTAATTTTGTCCTTACGTTTAATGCTTAATGTAGGAGCTACCTGAAAATTGACAATAACATGAAATAGGTGTAATGATTTTTCTTTTGAATTGAGTATTTTATCATTTCTGTATTCTTTTTCTACATGTGAAAAATGTTGAAACATAAAAATTATTTTTTTTTTCTCGACAAGTATTCATTTTGGTTCATCATACTATAATTTTTCGATATTTTACACTTCTGAGAGTCTTTGACATTTTACTTTGGCTTTATGGGTAAGATAACACCATTTATGGGGTGAACGAATACAAGCTAAACTCTTTATTCTTTGCCAAGATTCGAATTCATTTAATTTCATTTCTGGACTTCTGAAATTCAATATAAAATTCACTACACATACACATATGTGATGTGAGGTTATGCGGATGAAATTAGTATAGCTTCAAAAGTTTTCATTTTTAAACTAAAAGTAAAATATGTTGGACATCATGTTACTCTGAATTCTCTCTCATTAAAACTATAATAAAATAAAATTTGTTTATTCTAGAAACATGACGAGATTTCAAATATTCTTCCTTGGGTCACTTTATTCGTTGTTCTTTTTATTTCTTCGTCTGTTTCTTGATTTCCACTTTTTCACTTTCTGTATTCTGCGTTGGCAGTTGAATGAATTATTTTATAATAGAATGGAAGGGAACTAAAAATTATTATAGTTTAATATAGTTTATTATAGTTTAATTTTCGTCATCGTAGTTCCCTTATTTGAATTAAAATCAATACTAAAAGACACATCTTTTGAAAGGAAAAGTACCAAAACCGAGGTGAAAGTACAAAGTTCAAGATTATATTAGAAGTATAAATAAGTCCGTGCGATTTTTTGAAGCTTTATTGTGAAAAATTGATTATACATACAAAGTTCAAAGGGATGTTTATCGCTAGCCACTACTTTTTTCCATTTTTCTTGCCATTGATGGATCCTATCAAGAAAAAAGTCGGACCTTTGGCTGTTATTCGTGCATCGATCCATTTTTTGAATTCATCGCAATTGAAGAAGTGCTGTTCAGCCAAGCCATCTTGCATCGATCGGAAGATATCTGGGCTGAACCACTCTCCATTTGAACATTTCTAAGTACAACATGTGGCAGAGCATTGTCATGCATTGTTCATAACTTTGTCATGTCGGTCGGCGTATTGCGGTAAATTTTATCGCAATGTTCGACTCAAACGTATTTATTGTCGTCGGTAGACCTCTCCTGCGATCCTTTCGTCAGATTGTAACCGCTCTTAATACACCACACCTAGATGGTTCCGGCAAACACACAGCATGATCTTCTCGCCGTGAATATTCGGCTTGACAGTTGATAATGAGGCATCCATACGTTTCTCGACGTTTTAGATTATCCTAATTGACCCACTTTTCATCACCAGTCACAATTCTATGCAAAAATTCTTTTCTTTTGTTGTTGGGGCAGTAGTTCACACGTAAAAACGGCGTTTGACGTCTCTTGGCACCCAATTTCGTACCCTTTGGATCATTTCTATTGCTTTCAAACACAGGCAAATGGCTGGTTGAATTACTCCAAGTATTTTTGCGAGTTCCTGTTGAATTTGTGATAGATTTTCATCGAGCATTGCTTCTAATTCCTAATCCTTAAACTTTGGCGGCGCTCCGGCTCGTTCTTCGTACTTCAAATCAAAATTTCCACTTTTGGATCGGACAAACCTCTTGTGACAGGTTGTTTCAGCTAGAGCATGGTAACCATAAATATCCACAAAATACGATAACCTTGGGCAGCCTTTTTCTTCATACTGAAGTAATGAAGCAACACTTTTCGCAAAAACAAGAGTTGACATTTTCAGAACAAACAGAAAGTGTGTTATTTTCACTTCAGTGAAGTGACAGATACTGAAAAGGAAGCCTAATGATGACACTTCAAAATGGAGGTGTTGCAGGTTAAACAATGCAATAATAAACTAGTAGCTATATCTGTTATCAAAACCACACGTACTTATTTCTACTATTTATATAAATTTTATTTCTTGGAAGATAATCAATATTTGTTTGAATTATAATGAATTGAATATAAATAAAAAAGCATCAAATAATAATTCATCGATGAATCATGTAATGAGCTGGAAAGTGAACTGGTTTGGTTTGGTTTTGGGTAGTCAACCCAACCATAAAATTTTACTGTTAAAACAGAGAAACCACACCCTAGTGGGGAAGATTTAATTTGACCAGCAGTTAGAGAAGTTACAAACACTATGCTCCAAAGACCAACTGCAGATTTTAGCCGAAAAATTCCTTTCAGCTACGGTTTTGTGCAGAGACGAACAATGAGAAAGCTGAAAACATTGAAAAATTACTGTGTTAATATCTACACCTGAATTTTCAATTCAGGTAGATGAGTCAACTGGTAGTGTCAGGAACTATTGTTTGCTACAAATTTGGAAATAGATACAAGTGGAGAAACTATATTCAACACACTGGAAAATATTTTGTCAGTTGCTACGAATGGTGTACCGACTATGACAGAGTATCAAAAAGATTTAATAACCTGCTTAAAAATACAGTTCTTGACGTGCTTGCAGTGCATTGAGTAATTCATCGCCAGCAATTGATTGAGAACGAAAAATCTAAGTGCATACATACATCACTGCAATATGTTACTAAATCAGTTAATAAAATCAGAATTCAATCGTTGAATGACAATTTATTTCGTCAGCATGGCTTTGCCAATGATGAAGATAGAACTCACGAGCAATAGGAATTAAGAATTATATTCAAGAATGGTAAAAATTTTGGCTGCAGAAGCTGATTCCACAACTGTACCCAAGATTATGGTCGATTGTTGAACGATTTCTGATAGCATTCTCACCTTCATATTCAGGAGAACGTGGAGTAAGTGCTAAATCAATCTTGATAAAGGAAGGAAGAAATCGGCTTCATGTTATTGAACTCCATAAATGACGGTTGCCAAATAGAGCACAATATAAACAAATTCCCTGAAAATTCTACCTTCTTGTCAGTGGTATCATAAATTCATGTCTTCTGAATATGCTACAGCTTACCGGCATGTCTCATAGAAGACGCTACCGCTTTCCGATAATAACTAGCTCACAGTCCTCGCCAGCTTCGAGTAGAGCAGATTGCGAGCGTTCCGACAACCGACGTTCCGACGTGGGACAAGGTCACATGCGTTATTGGAATACTTGCACCCACCGCATTCCTAAAGAGCTTCATAAGAATTATATTGGTTGAGATATTTTTAACATATTTCTCATAACGTTGATTTAAATGTTGAGGGCAAAGTATTTTGATAATTTTGATTTCGGACATTCATTGCCTGAATTCTTTACATACACAATATATTCTAAACTGAAAAACAGAAAACTTCCTGAAAATTAGTACAAAAATAATTGTAACAAATGTCTAACATATTCATACTGTGAAACAGAGACAATAATCATTAAATGAATCTGAATTAACAATTTCTTCATATACACAATATATTCTAACGTGAAGTGATCTCAAAAACAGTCAACTTCACGAAATAAATACTTGTCTCTTTCAAAATGAAGTTAAATTAAATTTAAAAATATATATACAATTACAAATCTCGTCAAAAAATAAAGTTAACAATTATGTTGTGTATAACATGTCGTTTGGGTCAGTAAAGTATCTCTGACCGTTATCAAGTGTCAAGTTGACACTTTACAAAAAAATATCCTAAGTGATATTTTGGTCAAACTGTCACTAGACGTAAGAAGAAAAATATGGTTTATGCAGGATGGAGCTCCACCCCATTTCTCATTAAGTGTTAAAAATTATCCAAGTGATATATTGTCTCATCGATGGATTGACAGAGGAAGCGATTTTGAATGGTCCTGATTATAATTCTCTTGGTTTTTATGGAGATTCATATAGAGACATACGAAGTCCTTAGTTTATGCCCATGAGATTAATTCGCGAGAAGATTCTAGAGAAAAACTCAAAATGCTGCTAATTTTATGAGGGGACAGAATAATGTTCATTCTCTTAAAGTTTGCTTTTTTTGTGTTAAATAATTTTTAATTCTTCTTTACTGTTGAAACAGAAGGTCTACGTTAAAAGTTTCTTCATTGTCTGTTATTTATCGTATTCAAATAAGAGTACCAATGTCACGTTAAAATTATTTTTACATCATTTTCGCATCAAAATCAGTGTAAAATTTTGTCAGAAAAAAGTTATCACTTAATTTCGTCATCACGAATGATTCGGCGTGACGCCCTATAAGAAAATGTGAAGTAATATATGAAATAATATTCCACGTCCAAAGTTATGCCTACGTGTGGATTGTCGATTTTGATAACAATTCAGAAACAAATAGTGAAATTATCAGGAAAATACGAAAAAACAATTCAAATTATATGTCTTGTTTTTTATTCCACAGCAATATTTTATCAAGGTATATTTGGTCCAATCGCCATATTTTGGTTCAAATAACCTTTCCTTAAGTTATGCCCCAATAATTATGTTTCATTCTGTATAGAGATATTTTAGAGATATTCAATAGTTATTTATGTACCAAGTGCGTTTTATAGATTCTAATGCCCGGAGAGAAACATTCGGCCAGAGGGATGAATTGCCTGATGGGCGTTAGAATCTAGTGACGCTCGTGGTACATACAAGATTTTATTTTTCAGGAAAAAATCATTTTATTATAATAAAAAGTCGATTTTCAAATCAATTCATTGCTCCTAGGATTTTCTTTTCATTTTTCTTCTCGTAATAACCATGGCATTTGTTGATATTTTGAAGTTTTGTTGAATATTGCTGAAATCATTATATTGAGTGAATGTCATTGCGGCTTTCGTTGTGTAGTCTTATAGAAATAATTGAAATAAACACGAATTTACGACTAAGGAGAGATGAACTTGTTAAAATGTCTATAAACAATATAGAGGATAAGGATAGCTAAAAAATATATATGAGACAGTATTTTATTTCCACATAAATGTTTATACTACAACAGCAATTGTTTCACCACGATGTGACTTCTTCAGGTATTACATTGTACTGTCTACAATTATTTTTGTGGAAATAAAATACTGTCTCATATATATTTTTTAATTAAAATGAGTTTTCACCAAGTAAAGACCGAATTAATCAAATATAAGGATAGCTGTTTACTTGTTTCAATAACCGAGACTAAAACCGGTGTGTCAAAAGGAATCAGTATTGTGGAGGAAGAAAAGATAGGGGCTTTGAGGCTTTGAGTGGAGTAAATAATCTCAGATTTTTCCTTACGTATAAAAACGATCAGTGTATCGTCCAACCTGTTGGCAAAAATACCATACGAATTATGTGTTCGATGATTGCGAAATACTTAAAATTGGATTATGCAAATGAATATACCTGACATTGTTTGAGAAAGACTTCGGCAGCTCTTTTAACTGAGGCCGGTGCATCGTAGGAAACTGTGAAAATGCACGGAAAATGGAAGAGTGCATCTGTAGCGGAAGGTTACATAGAACAGAGCATTTTCTCTAAAAACAAAGTGTCAACAATGATGGTAAATTCGGTTACAGATTCTCATGAATTTCCTAGCAGTTCTCTTATACTTACATGTACTAGTGGTCAAGTTTTCCCTTCTGAGGTTTCGACAAAATATATTTCCGTTCACATAATTTTTCCGGAAAATTCAAAAATTTCACTTTTAATTTCAATTAAGTAAGAGTTTGTTGTTGTTTGTTGAGTTGTCGCTTGTATTAGTATGAAAATTTTCCCAAATAAATAATTTCGGTCTAGCTTTTGCTCCTCGTACAATGAATGGACGTTATGATCCATAACGCCTGCTCATAAGGCCCTAGGGTGTTATGAGTGTATTTATAGCAACCGTTTCTAAGGTAAAATTAATAAATAATATACAGGTGAAAAATAAAAGGTTTTTCGTTTTTTAATTTTCGACGCAATATTCCTTTTATTGACACTCGTTCATTATCGGTATTCTAGTCATGCATTGCCATTTGACCTATGACACTTTTAATTTATTCCTAGACGTATGATATTTAAAATCTCCAGGCCAAGGTAGATTATGTGCCAGCATTTTCAGACATCGGCAATGTTGTGAATTAGTGACTGGCCCCAGTTATATCAGAAATATGCCGTTTGGCATCTTTTACAATGGTGTGAATTTTACAGTCGTATTAGAACATTCGGTCGTATTGGTTATTTGATGTTAGTCTGAAGTCCTTACTTACATCGATAATTATACCCAACTGTCGAAAGTACAGGATGTGATATACCTGGTGTTGAAAAACAAAGTTTGAATATTTTGAGCGCTGATTAAAGATCTCAAAATAAGCAAAATATTTCATATAAACATGGGTCCGCAAATAAGCGTTTTGGAGATATAAGCGATTTTCGGTTTTCAAATTAACTACTAGTGTAACCAAATACGATATTTTATTTATTTTCATCTCTCAGATGTCTTGTTTACTGAAATTATAATTAAAATATTTTTCAGTCGGTTCATTACAAAAAATCACAGCTGGCATCAAACATTTGGTGTTAGCGAACATTTAGATCAAACATTTCCCAGAAGATGGATAGGACGAGAAGGACTGCTGGATCTCCCGATTTGAATCCTTTGGACTTTCTCATTTGGGGTTATTTGAAAAGTTGAGTGTATGCAACGTCAGTGAATAACATCAAATAGTTGCAATATCGGATTGAACTATCCTGTCAAATGATCCGAATACAACCAGGTCTCTTCGAAAGACTACGTAATTCCTCCATGCATTGAAATGGATGGTGATTATATGGATCATCTTCTGCAAAACACTAGAAGTCAAAAATAAATCGAATATGTAATTTATCGTATTTGATTGCGCTAATAGTTAATATTTTGAAAACTGAAAATCGCTCATTTGCGAATTCATGTCTATGTGAGACTTTTTACTTATTGTAAGGTCTAAAATTAGCTCTCAAAATTTTGAATGTTTGTTTTTTGATACCCGGTATAATGTAAAGACCTAATTCAATTTTATACCAAGAAAGATGAAAATGTATCGTACATTTCTGAAATAAAATCCGATGATAGTGGGAGTACAAATTAATTCGGTCCGATTCTTTAGATCAAAACTGAAACTATTCCAAAAGATAATGCATTAACAAATCAATCAAAATATTGTCCATCACATCCTACTTCTTTTCCCCACCACTCAGGTAATTTTCGAAATCCATCGCGAAAAAACTTCCTGTCCGTATATTTCGCCGTTTTTCTCGTAATGCACGGTTCAAATGAAGTAATTCCAGTCTGTATCGATCAACCATAATGGAATCACCAGGTTTCAGCAGCTCGTAGGAGACAATATGCCTTGGTCTCACCAGATACACAGCATGACTTTCGAACTATGAATGTTCAGCTTTGGTGTTGATATTGAGGTAGATGACATTGATTATCTGGGCAAAGCGTTGTATCTGGTGAAAAAAACCTTCCGTTTTTGCCCTTGAAGCAGTTGTTTGCAAGTCTTGAATTTGAAACAAGCCCATAGATTTCCAACATACAGAAACTACTTGTTGGGTCACCCTCAACATGAGTGTAAACTCGTCTTGTGTTAGATTTGGATTTTCATCGATTAATGTGTAATTTTTGTCGTCCTTCTATTATGTTTTTTTGACTGTCTCGAGCGAGGTCCATCTTCAACGCTGAAATCGCCACTTTCGGAGCGTCGGAATCATTCTCTACGTGACATGTCAGTTGGAGTATTGTTACCATAAACTTCCACAGGCAAACGATGAGCTTCAACTACACTTTTCGAAAAACGCTGTTCAGTTTCAATAAAATCTGACATTTTCAACAGCGTAACAAAAAAATTCAATTTGAATATTCTCACCTGAAATAACAACTGGTGACTTGCTGATAAATATACAGATATGGAAAAAAAGTCGGAAACATGGGAAATTCAATTTAGAGGACCACGAATTTCCAGTGGAGTAGTGGAAGAATAAACGAGTGTTCTGTCTCAAAGGCAGTGGAGGGATGCTTTGATCGAAATGAGCATCTGCACTGCTTTCAGTGCAGCAATCAGAATCAGTCGAACTTCAAACATGGGATTCGTTAGAGCATATTGGTTGAAAATATATACCACAATCTTATTCTATTTTATGCTAGAAATTCGTTTGCCACGATTAATGACACAAATAAGTTCCTCTGTGAAAATAAGTACTTTGAACACATACCAGGTATATTTTTCGACAAAATTTGAATATCAAAACAGATTTAATCTGTCAGATTTCTACAAATTTCAAAAATTTTTTTATTCAAAAAACTTTTAGAATTAAATTAATGTCTACATAAGCACTGCTCATATTTAATAGAAATATATAATCAAAATTCAATATGAAATGTCAAATAGAATAAATAAACCAACAAATATAAAAAAGTCATTTAAAATTAATAAATAAATATTTGAAGGAGACAAAATTTTGTTTCTGATCTTACCATTGTTAACACCAATTCGTTTCCAAAAACATAAAACACAACTTGAGGACTTCTCAAAAAATATAATTTATTTTAAATATTTAATATATTTAAACATTCAAATAAGTTAATTCAAAAATCTCTCAAAACATGCACTATATCCTCAAAAAACAATTAGAATTCCGATAATCTCTTCATCGGCCCTAGATACTATTAAAATTTCAAAATCAACTAACAATCAGTGTATCTTACCTTAAAGTGTAACCGGAACTTGCTTAAACAGACTAACTTTAAAAATCCATATAGTCTATGTTCGTCACAAATTAAAAACAGATTGAATCTGTTTTGATATTCAAATTTTGTTATATTGCTTCTATCAAGTAAAAAGCCTTTTTCTATTTTATATTTTTGGACATAACGAAATTTTTTCAGTCGGTCATCCACAAAATCCTTTTTAGAAAGCGAGAGATATTGGGAGTGAGAGAAAATGCACTCAGATGGTTTGAATCTTACCTTACAAATAGGGTACAGGAAGTAATAGACGAATATGAAGGTGGACACTACTTTTCCGAGCTAATCTACCTATTGGAAAAAGGGATTGGACTGGGGGGTTGTTGGCCCATTGTTGTTCCTCATATTTGTGAATGACTCGAAGAAGATAGTGGAGCAAATGAACTGTAGTTTAGTGAATTTTGCAGACGATTTTAATCTCCTGATACGCGAAAAAAATCAAGAACTTCTTTCGCAAACTCTTCAAACATGTAGCGATCGTCTTGTAAACTGGTTAGAAGTAATAATCTGATCCTGTATACTACAAAAACAAATGCAATTATGTTCAAGAACAACAATTCTATCATAAATACACCCAGAGAAATCCAATGCGCAAATGAAACTTTGAAAATAGTAAAGTCGACCAGATTCTTAGGCTTAACTATAGATGAAAATGTTGAATGAAATTTGCATATTGTAAGTTTGGGCAAAGAGTTGAACTCCATTATACGAGGGTGGTTCAAATATGATCGAGAAAAACTCTGTAGATGGCGCGCATGTATGTTTCGAAGGTCGTGGCTTGAGTATGTGATAGCTGGGTCTCTTACGAACAGTATGGCATTTGTTTTCGTCGGAGCACGTGTTTTACGCGTGTGCTACGACCATTAGTGAATGTCAAGTGCCGACTGCCGTTGCGCAACGTATTATTATTAGTGGGAGAAGACGTTGAAAACACGGATATTGTTGTGCGTTTGCAAAAGCAGTTCGGTAGTGAGTGCCTGAGTAGGGCTGCTGTGTTTGAATGGGTCAAAGCATTCAAGGACGGCCGCGAAACCATCGAGAATGAGCCGCATGATCGTCGACCGCGAACTAGAGTCACACCAGACAACATTCGCCGCGTAGAAAAACTCATTTTGGAGGACCCTAGGATGAATGTTCGAGACATTTTGGCTGAAGTCGGCATCAGTATTGGTAGTGTAGAGTCTATCATGCACGAACACCGTCAATATCGCAAAATAACAGCGCGATGAGTTCCTAAACTGTTGAACTTTGAGCACAAATGAACGCGGTTGGAAGTTTGTCGCCACTTACTGACGCGATGCGCGGCGGAAGGGTACGGTTTTTTAACGCGAAACTTCACTACAGACGAAACATAGGTACACTATTACACTCACGAAACCAAGGTGTCAAGTGAAGAGTGGAGGAAGAAGGAGGAAGGGGCGCCAGTCAAAGCGAAGACAACCTGGTCCGCAGGTAAGGTAATGTGTACTGTGTTCTGGGACCAGCAGGGCGTGCTGTACGTCAATTTCCTGCACACTCAACGTACAATCAATGCTGCAAACTACTCTAACCTGCTTAAAACACACGTGAAACCCGCTTATTGCTCAAAACGGAGTAGCATTCCAGCACGAAGTGCGATTCTCCTTCAGGATAACGCGCGCCCTCATACCGCGCGTGTCACGCTCGATACAATATCGGAATTGAGGTGGAAGATACTGGAACACCCCCCTACAGTACGGATTTAACGCCCTGCTACTACCACATGTTTGGACCACTGGAAGAGGCCCTCGGAGGTCAAAGGTTCAACACCGACGACGAGGTAGAGGGGTTCGTGCGCACATGGCTGTTCGAGTTGCCCAAGGAATTTTTCGATACCAGCATCCACCGGAAAGGTGGATAAAATGTGTAAATAGTGTGGGGAATTTCCTAGAAAAAATGTTATTGTTTGTAAATTTTTCGTTAATAAATAAACGTGTCAGAGTATTTGTCTCGATCATATTTGAACCACCCTCGTACTTTACGAGTACTAAAACCTTACTCTGGTCGGAACACACTGAAAACCGTGTATTCATCAAATTTTCAATTCATTAGATTTGAAATAATTTTTTGGGGAAATAGATGCTATGCCAATTCATGATATGAAAATGCATACTTAGAACTATATTAAATTTGGGGAACAAAGAATCGTTCAAAAACCACTTCCGGGAAAATAACCTCCTTACAGGGCTCTATCTATACGAAACCATCATCTTTTTGTTCAAAAACAAGAGTTCCATCAGCGATTTGATGCCACAAAGTGATAGCAATTTGAACTATAATTTCCCACAACATTGATTATCACATTTCGAGAAAGGATGCCTTCATTCGAGTATATCAGCTTTCAAAAAATTGCCTCAAGCAATAAAGATTATAAAAAACCAAAGATCATTCAAAAAGCAAGTTATACCATAATTACTGAATGTAGAACAGTACTGTATGTCAGAATATTTGAAACATACTTTTTGGCAATTGTGATATGTAACAAATAGAATCTATTTATATTCAATTATAGATTTGTTTGTTTGGTTCGTTATCGCCATAACTGGCTTGAAAATAAAATAAATTCTACGAAAATAAGAAATTCGGAAACAAAAACAAATTCCAAAAAATGTGAAATCGAAGGTCGACAAATTTAAATTAAATGGTCAAATAATCCAACTTGTTGAGCCTAACCATAGCCAAATCTATTATAAATATAAAAATAATACATAATGGCGTGGACGGACTTCTGCCGCCATTTCACTTAAAAATTAACTGTGCTGTGACCTAATGTGGCGCAAGATCGCAATAACATAGCCTACCCAGAACACAACTGAACTCCTAACTCGCACAAGCTGAAAAAGCTTGTGAGGGATCTTCACAGAAGATCTGGGACTATCAGGATAATAATAAAAAAAAATAATAATAATAAATAATAAGAAGATAAATAACTCTCACGTATATGTGGGCAGATTCGGTATAATTGCTATTTTGGCACAAAGTTGTATTATTTTGAAACTTAATTCAATACTCTTCGTCATTTTATCAATTTCATGCCCATAAACCAAATTTATCGGATAACCCCAAAGAAAAGGATCATTGGGAGATAAAACTGGTGATCTGGGGGGCCATTTGATCGTGCCATTTGTAGAAATGACACGGTCCGAAAAATTCGTCCTGAGATATTGTGTGACTGCTCGTGCCTTGTTACTAGAACAACAATCATGTTGAAATCAGATATCATCGAAACTGATTGGAAGTTATCGAATTGTCGAAATAATTTGGTTCTGTAGCAGCTGGCAGCGTTACGATTACCATCAATAAAGAACGGCCCTATCATGTAATACACCAGAATCCCAGTCCAAACGTTAATTTTTTGGGGATACTGGGTACGCACAGGATTACTGAAATGCTAATTCTTCATAGACCAATCTTACTATTGATGAGTTATGTTTTCTATTCAAGGATAACGATTACTCACTATTGAATAAGGAACTCTTTTAATTTATTTTTTCATTATAGTTTTACAAAATTTCATTCGTTTGATATGGTCTCCTGGAAAAATTTCTTGGTTTGTTTGAACCTTATAATATCGATAACCATTTCTTTTCAAAATATTCCGAACACTGCTATTGCTCATATCGACTTGTTCAGCAATTTCTTAACTCGAACAAGGTGCACTGGTTTCAACAGCAGCACATACATCTACTTATTTTTTCAGACGATTATCACTAATGGTTTTTGGTGATTTATCAATCTCGCAATGCCTGCATGTTCGAACACCTACATTTCTCGAATTTTTTATTATTTTTGAACTAGCTGAACTTGAAGGAATCGGCTACAATAAATTGATTTATTGTCTCTTGAATTGATTGACCACAAAAGTACCATTTCATGATTTGAATTTTTCCTTCCACACTGAACATTTAGATTTACTTTACTTTCATCCGATATGAACTAACGAATCCCACTTTAGAAATACTAATGATTCTGATTGCTGAACTGAAAGTAGTGTAGAGCCTTGTTTCGATCGAAGCATCCCTCCACTGCCATGGAGAGAGAACAGTCGTTTATTCGTCATCGCATCGCTGAGGTTTTTATTCTTCCACTGCTCCGCTGGACATTCGTGATTCTCTAGATTAACATTGAATTTAATATGTTTCCGACTGTCTTTTCCATACCTGTATACGATTATTCGGTTGTCATTCGGAAGCACTTCAGGAGATCAGGATAATTCTCAATGAATGACTGTTACTTCCGGTTCGCAGTAGATGACGAAGATTTCTTTCACGCCAGATGATGAGGACAGGTGTTTTTAAAGAAGTCATACTTTCCAGGTCTGATTTAAGATTTAACAAGAACACAATTGTTTTGGAGATAAAAATATAGGTAGGCAAATGGGAAAAATAGCGAAAATCGAATGGACGATCATGGGGAAACAAGCAATACTAAATTTATGATCAGAAGAGTTCGTAAAGTGAGATACCAAGTCTGAAAAGTAGAGAACTCATACATATTTTTAGATCAATCAATGAGTGCCGATAGCTCAGTATTTACATTGGGCCGAGGGAACTAAAAAGTGCCGAATTTGGAGCCGAGAATGTTCTCAAACGATTAGCTTGAACTCACTGATGAAACATCCGAAGTCAAGAGTATTCGTATAGTTCAGTCCGATCGGTCCATAAGTCAATATTTTAACTTTCGAACCGAAAGAAAAAGAGACTTGAAACTGTTAAAGTAGTTTCGGGGTCTAAATATTTCGGTTTATTACTTATATAGCTAAAATGGTCCAATTGTTGCGAAGGAACGACTCTGAATTTTTTCTATTTTTTTTTCTATTTTAATTTAATATTTAGATCTATAATAACAATGCACAAACTTATACCTAATTTCGGGATTTCGGGCCAGGCGGATGACTTGAGGTAAAAATGCCAAATTCTGTACGATATGAGTTGGGGACTTGAAAATTTCAGGGTGGGTTTGGAGTTTTTGATATATCTGTTATGTTCAGAAACTGTCGAAAAAGCTGAATTGAAATTTCATTAAAAAAATTAATTAAAATGAGAGTCAATACTTGATAGAAGTAATTTGAATAACTTTAAATTCAGAATTATATCTTTCAACTTCTACAATATATATTAAAATCATATACAAAAAAAAAATCAAACTGATATCCTTATATATAATTAATATAAAATATTTTCCAATGTCTCGGAAAACATATTTTACTTCACAACATGGAACGTATTAATACAAATGTATTAACAAAACTATATAAGTATATATAATAACATACAAATACAAGGAAATAAAGGATCAAATAGAATAACTAAATTGTCATTATAAAATAAAACACTTGTTTACATTTTCTACTTTATTTTTGGTATTGACGTACGTTTCGTCTTTGCTAGAAAGACTTCATCAGAATTCTGATGAAGTCTTTCTAGCAAAGACGAAACGTACGTCAATACCAAAAATAAAGTAGAAAATGTAAACAAGTGTTTTATTTTATAATGACAATTACAACTGATTTCTACCAAGCAACGGCCCAATCTATCATAAAAAAGAATAACTAAACTCCAACATTTTATAGTTCGATCTATTTCAGAAATGTATTAAATTCAGATTAAAATATCACAAAATAAAAATTTGACTTGCCAAAAAAGATAAAACTTGGAAAGAATGAACTCAAAAGTATCCAAAGTACAAGAGAAATGAGAAACGTCTTGTTAACTATTAAACATTAACCATTTGAACTTGGGAGACAAAACAACACAACAAATATTATTCACCCCAAATAATGTCCCAGGATGAGAAGAATAACCAGAATTTAAAAAATAATAAATAATTAAGGAATATGTTGTGGATCTTTAGACTTTATATGAACTTATTTATATATTTTCTGTATATGATTTCAACATATATTGTAAAAGTTGGAAGACGTAATTAAATATTTCGATAGTACAAATCCGATCGAGTTCAAAATTATTATTTATATGTGAAATAAAACGATAGAAAGGCTCATGTATAATTTCCTGAAAATGAATTACTTAGTTTTTTATTTTTTTTATATGATTTCGACAAAAAGGATTACGAATGGAGTTTTTTGAATATATTAATTTTATACCTTTCTTGCCAATAAGTAAAGACGCAAATTAGAATGTTTTCTTTTAAACATACATGGTACAAGATACTGCCGAAAAGCAATTATGAAATTTCAAGAAAAAATTACGTTTATTTGATTTTCGGATGATTGAACAAAATATGATGAGATTTGCGCTCTTATTCTAGGTTTGGCTAAGTGTCATTTTTTATTCTGAGCCGAAAATATTCTCAAATAACTGACGATTATCAGAAGTAATATCAGTACGTCCCTAAACAGCACGAAAGGCCAGTTTCATGGTAGATTTGGGTCCTGAATATCTGAGTTAAGTTTATTAATGGTCAAAATTGGTTCAATGGTGTCGCTCGATCCCTATTGCTATTTAAGATTTGTGGAGGTTGCTTAGGGGTATGACCGAAATTGCAATCGAAAGATGTCTACTTCCTAAAATTGACTCATCGCGGCGTATTCCGGAAAAACTCATACTTATCCTCCTGGACTCTTTTATGTGGGCGTCCAGAAATCTTTAACAGTACCCATAATTTATTCAGGCAGACCACAAAAATTCCGAGAATATTATCCTAAAAATTTGAATATTAAAACAAATTAATATATGTTTATCTTCTACAATTTTAATTTAAAAAATTTTATTCAAAAAACTTTTAGAATTAAATTAATGTCTAATACAAGCACCGCTTATATTTAATAGACGTATATAATCTAAACTCAATATACAATGTCAAATGGAATAAATAAACCAAAAGATACACGGAAGTCCCTAAAATTAATAAATAAATATTTAAAGGAGACAAAATTTGTTTCTGGTCTTGCCCTCAAAACGCCACTTGTATCTTAAAAACATGAACACACTTAAAGGACCTCTCAAAGAATATAATTTATTTGAAATATTTAATATATTTAAATATTCGAATAAGTAAATTCAGAAATCTCTCAAAGCATGCACTATATCTTCAAAAAACAAATATAGTTCAAAGCAATTCCGTCTTCAGTCCTGAAATATATTCAAAATATTAAAATCAAAAAACTAACCCGTACCAAAGCACTCACCACGTGTAAATGAATAATGTTTCGAGACATAGATCATCTTTATAATTCAAGATTTATCTATGCTCTAACAGAATCAAAGAACAGTGTGAGCTATTTTTAAGGTTTACCTAAGTTCATTGACACTGCATAATGAGATTTATTGAAGCCAAGATATAATTATATATTATATATAAAATAAAATGGAAAGGCCTTTTACTTGATAGAAGAAATATAACAAAATTTGAATATTAAAACAAATTAATATATGTTTATCTTCTACAATTTTAATTTGAAAAATTTTTTTCAAAAAACTTTTAGAATTAAATTAATGTCTAAAACAAGCACCGCTTATATTTAATAGACGTATATAATCTAAACTTAATATACAATGTCAAATGGATATAAACCAAAAGATACACGAAAGTCCCTAAAATTAATAAATAAATATTTAAAGGAGACAAAATTTGTTTCTGGTCTTGCCCTCAAAACGCCACTTGTATCTTAAAAACATGAACACACTTAAAGGACCTCTCAAAGAATATAATTTATTTGAAATATTTAATATATTTAAATATTCGAATAAGTAAATTCAGAAATCTCTCAAAGCATGCACTATATCTTCAAAAAACAAATATAGTTCAAAGCAATTCCGTCTTCAGTCCTGAAATATATTCAAAATATTAACATCAAAAAACTAACCTGTACCAAAGCACTCACCACGTGTAAATGAATAATGTTTCGAGACATAGATCATCTTTATAATTCAAGATTTATCTATGCTCTAACAGAATCAAAGAACAGTGTGAGCTATTTTTAAGGTTTACTTAAGTTCATTGACACTGCATAATGAGATTTATTGAAGCCAAGATATAATTATATATTATATATAAAATAAAATAGAAAGGCCTTTTACTTGATAGAAGAAATATAACAAAATTTGAATATTAAAACAAATTAATATATGTTTATCTTCTACAATTTTAATTTAAAAAATTTTTTGAGGGCAAGACCAGAAACAAATTTTGTCTCCTTTAAATATTTATTTATTAATTTTAGGGACTTTCGTGTATCTTTTGGTTTATTTATTCCATTTGACATTGTATATTGAGTTTAGATTATATACGTCTATTAAATATAAGCGGTGCTTGTTTTAGACATTAATTTAATTCTAAAAGTTTTTTGAATAAAAATTTTTTAAATTAAAATTGTAGAAGATAAACATATATTAATTTGTTTTAATATTCAAATTTTGTTATATTTCTTCTATCAAGTAAAAGGCCTTTCTATTTTATTTTATATATAATATATAATTATATCTTGGCTTCAATAAATCTCATTGTGCAGTGTCAATGAACTTAGGTAAACCTTAAAAATAGCTCACACTGTTCTTTGATTCTGTTAGAGCATAGATAAATCTTGAATTATAAAGATGATCTATGTCTCGAAACATTATTCATTTACACGTGGTGAGTGCTTTGGTACGGGTTAGTTTTTTAATTTTAATATTTTGAATATATTTCAGGACTGAAGACGGAATTGCTTTGAACTATATTTGTTTTTTGAAGATATAGTGCATGCTTTGAGAGATTTCTGAATTTACTTATTCGAATATTTAAATATATTAAATATTTCAAATAAATTATATTCTTTGAGAGGTCCTTTAAGTGTGTTCATGTTTTTAAGATACAAGTGGCGTTTTGAGGGCAAGACCAGAAACAAATTTTGTCTGCTTTAAATATTTATTTATTCCATTTGACATTGTATATTGAGTTTAGATTATATACGTCTATTAAAAATAAGCGGTGCTTGTTTTAGACATTAATTTAATTCTAAAAGTTTTTTGAATAAAATTTTTTAAATTAAAATTGTAGAAGATAAACATATATTGATTTGTTTTAATATTCAAATTTTGTTATATTTCTTCTATCAAGTAAAAGGCCTTTCTATTTTATTTTATATATAACATATAATTATATCTTGGCTTCAATAAATCTCATTATGCAGTGTCAATGAACTTAGGTAAACCTTAAAAATAGCTCACACTGTTCTTTGATTCTGTTAGAGCATAGATAAATCTTGAATTATAAAGATGATCTATGTCTCGAAACATTATTCATTTACACGTGGTGAGTGCTTTGGTACGGGTTAGTTTTTTGATTTTAATATTTTGAATATATTTCAGGACTGAAGACGGAATTGCTTTGAACTATATTTGTTTTTTGAAGATATAGTGCATGCTTTGAGAGATTTCTGAATTTACTTATTCGAATATTTAAATATATTAAATATTTCAAATAAATTATATTCTTTGAGAGGTCCTTTAAGTGTGTTCATGTTTTTAAGATACAAGTGGCGTTTTGAGGGCAAGACCAGAAACAAATTTTGTCTCCTTTAAATATTTATTTATTAATTTTAGGGACTTTCGTGTATCTTTTGGTTTATTTATTCCATTTGACATTGTATATTGAGTTTAGATTATATACGTCTATTAAATATAAGCGGTGCTTGTTTTAGACATTAATTTAATTCTAAAAGTTTTTTGAATAAAATTTTTTAAATTAAAATTGTAGAAGATAAACATATATTAATTTGTTTTAATATTCAAATTTTGTTATATTTCTTCTATCAAGTAAAAGGCCTTTCTATTTTATTTTATATATAATATATAATTATATCTTGGCTTCAATAAATCTCATTATGCAGTGTCAATGAACTTAGGTAAACCTTAAAAATAGCTCACACTGTTCTTTGATTCTGTTAGAGCATAGATAAATCTTGAATTATAAAGATGATCTATGTCTCGAAACATTATTCATTTACACGTGGTGAGTGCTTTGGTACGGGTTAGTTTTTTGATTTTAATATTTTGAATATATTTCAGGACTGAAGACGGAATTGCTTTGAACTATATTTGTTTTTTGAAGATATAGTGCATGCTTTGAGAGATTTCTGAATTTACTTATTCGAATATTTAAATATATTAAATATTTCAAATAAATTATATTCTTTGAGAGGTCCTTTAAGTGTGTTCATGTTTTTAAGATACAAGTGGCGTTTTGAGGGCAAGACCAGAAACAAATTTTGTCTCCTTTAAATATTTATTTATTAATTTTAGGGACTTCCGTGTATCTTTTGGTTTATTTATTCCATTTGACATTGTATATTGAGTTTAGATTATATACGTCTATTAAATATAAGCGGTGCTTGTTTTAGACATTAATTTAATTCTAAAAGTTTTTTGAATAAAATTTTTTAAATTAAAATTGTAGAAGATAAACATATATTAATTTGTTTCAATATTCAAATTTTGTTATATATCTTCTATCAAGTAAAAGGCCTTTCTATTTTATTTAATATTATCCTCGTATTGAGAGAATTCAAATAATCTAAGAACATTTCAAATAGCGTATTTCAGAAATAGTTCGAGCAGAACGTTCCAGGGATGTTCAGCATAAAATATTCCAAGAATATTCGGCAAAAAATTTTTTAATGAAGAATAAACAATTTGAAACTTCAGAAAATAGTTTTTATTTTGCAATAACCTTGGCTTATGCTTCAAGTATAATGATTGAAACATTTCTGTAATATTCCTAAGGCACAGCACTATTAATTTTTTATCTAACCTTGAAATGGTGGCAGCCTATCATGCTGAAAAATTTCTTCTTTTGTCGAGATGTGAACCCCAACCAAGTTCCCCTCATCCTCAATCAAAAAAGGCTGATTGTTAACGAATAATTGTTAAAAAGTGCTGGATAAATACACTCCAGGTAGTACTCTATTGTCAAATATCCAGAACATTTTGATACATTCTGCTCTGATTTTGAACCTTTTCAAGTATTTAGAATGATATAGCCTAACTCTGTACTGTACTGATTACAGTCAACTTTCCAGAACATTTCGATACATTTTGCTCTGATGTTGGACCTTTCAAAGTATTAAGGAGAAGCAAGCCACTGTATAGCATTATTACTTTCGAATGAAACAATAGAAATTGAACACACTATTTTGTTTTATTTGAATATTCAAGCTTGTGGATGAACGTAATTATTTCCTTCTGTCACTTCTATCTCGACAGTTTAAGAATGTGCAACATTAAAATGAAGAATTAAAAAAAAATTCAAATCCGTGGGTGAGTTATGTAATAGCGAAATGTATGAAAACCATCATTCCATAAATTGCGTATTCAACAATTCTCCCTTAGGTATTCGGAAAAATATGGATAGTTTTTCCTGTGAAATACTATGCCAACCATTATCGATATAACAGCCGCTAAGGCATCCTTGAACTCTGGGCGTTTCCTCAGCTCCTGTAGCCTATGAAATGTCGAACACAATTCGTCCTAAAATACCCTTAAAGCTATTCGGCGAATAGGATGAAAACCGCATTGCAGGTCAGGTGAAAAATTGAAAGATATGTTATTAGCATTGTGTCAGTTTCCTTCAACGTCTCTAACGAAACTCATGTAGGAGTTTATACGTGAATGGCGTTTCTATAAAGTGAAATTTAGCCTTATAAAATGGTTTCATATTTTTTTAAATATGGTATGTTTCTTTGGAATGTTTCAACATGAATGGAAATTTACTTGATTCTAATAGACATAATTTGGTGAGTAGAAACTTGCAGAATAAAAGGTTTTCATGATATCTTGAAAAAGTTGGCATGATGTTATATGAAAAGAGTTGAATGTTTAATTCTTCTTAAAAAAATACACCTATATTGTGATATAAAAAAATGTGTTTTAGACATGACCTTTTCCAGTTGACTGCTAATCAGTTGAGCGGAGCATCCATACCGACCAAATATTGTCGTTTCCTGGCATCAAATCAAAAACATTTTTTCAAAATATCTAAATTTCCTTTCCTTTGATGATACAGAGTGTTGAAGTCGAAGTCGAAAATATTTTGCTTGAACTCAAGAAGTTTCTGATATGTTCAAATGAAACTCGGTGCAATGATTTTCCCATTTATTACACAATTTTGGGCCAGATAGTTCAATTTTGAGCTATTATATAGGCCTATTATGAATGCATCACCAAGTTTCTTCCACTAAGTTTGAAGTCGGTAGAGAAACCATTTGATTTTTAAGGTTTTCGTATTTGTGGTTAAATATTCAGTTATACTGACGTCATAAAAATAATGACGAAAAGATACTTAACAGACATTATTAAAAAGTTCCAAGGATTTGAGTTTCAATTTTATAATTTTATAATTTTTTTTTTTTTTTTTTAATATTGTGTTTCCTAATATGAAAGAAAATTTGAAATACATTTCCTCAAAATACACTAAAGGTATTTCTGAGAAAATTGCTAGATACCTCAAAAATAAATATAATTTGAGAACTTCATTTGAAACTATTTCAAACTTGAGTAAATGTATCAAAAACAATAAAGACTACACACATAAGGATGATAAATCTGGGGTTTATAAGTTAACCTGCGGTGATTGCCCTAAAATTTACATAGGTCAAACTGGAAGAACTTTCCGTCATAGGATGCGTGAACATTTGAAGAGTTTCCTCAATAATAAAAGCAATTCTACATATTCCAACCATTTGTTAGAAACAGGACATACTTTCAACGATAACTTTGAAATTCTACATATAGAAAGCAAAAGTTATGCCTTAAATCTGTTAGAATCCCTAGAGATAAATAAACATAATAAAATTGGAATATTACTTAATGAACAAATAGATTTAAATAGCTCACCTCTGTTAAATATATTCAGATAAACTGGAATTTGCAGGGACCCTTTTTTGGGTTTTAGTGCTCAATAAAAATTTATTGTAGTTACTGTAATATAAATAGCCACGGATTTCGGAAACAAGTTTAGTTATTCAAAATGTGATCTTGCCTGATGATGCTACTGTGATAGCGAAACAACTGTTGTGAGTTGAACAATAAAAATTTGTGAAAATCAGAATAACCTTATTTCGAAGTATTTAATATGGATTTTCACCAAGTAAGGACTGAGACAATTCAATATTTATAATTTCAGCCCCAGTCATTATATTGAGTACATAATACAAACAAAAGTGCAGATAGATCAACCTCAAAAACTGTTAATAATGTAGGTACGACACAATGTAATTATGTGGAAGTGGTAGAAGAGTTTTTATTTGTGAAAAATTGATAATTTTTTCATTTGGATAATATCAAGATACATTCTATAACTTTTCTATACAATATTGGTTCACCCTAGATTTTTTCCTGTTTTCTTAAGAGTATTATCATTAGTATTTCTTCAAGCTGATCCGTTCCCTGTATACTTTAATGATCCTGGGAACTTTTTCTAACTTTTTGTTCACAAAATCGTAAGAAACTCCAAAACGGAATATTTTTCGATGTTGAATTTAGCACATTTTCTGCTCTAAATTGAGCAATAAGTTCAATGACGTAAAAAATTTCATCAAGCTCGGGTTACCAGAAAGGGTGTTTCCAGATTGATGGAATTTTTCACGTCATGGAACTTATTAATACAATTATGTAACTTTAATTATTATAGGGTAGCAAAAATTGTTTTCAATATAACAAAGGACTTTTTGATTTCCATTATAGACATTAGATATATGGAAATATTTTATTTATAGAACTCTTATAGTAAAACTCCACCATTATATGAATTTTATTATTATATGATAATAATAAATGGAGCCTACACCCAGCTACAGCACTCAAACCATTTTGTCCAAATCGAAATATTCAGATGGAATTATACTCTCTTAGGAATATTTCGCCTATTTCTTATATTATTATTTGTGTATGTCGGTCATTATTTCAATTTTGAATTATTTTGAACGCGTTTTACCCTCAATGTTTTTAACACTATCAACGGTAATTCTCCAATCAAATTGTCACCTGATATTTACATATGGCACGTTCTAGTGAACTAGAAGAGACCATTGGTATTTAGTTCCAATGAACGAATCAGAAATTACTGAAAAATTCAAAAAAGACCAAACCACAAATACAGGGTGAGTGAAAAGTCGGTTAGACTGGAGGTCATTTGCAACAGAATCAATCCAGTTAACGAGGGGTTGAAAATGTAGGTTTACTGAGCTATGATGGTTTTGAACATTATAAAAATTTTCTGCCCTAAAACCAAAAACAATAAATTCTGTAAAAACTATTACACTCTGATAATTAAATGATTTATTTTTGAAAGCTGAGAAATACTCGATGATTTCAGAAAAAAAAATTTGCTCAAAACTCATATATTTGCAGAACCGAATGATCGTAATTAGCAAAATTTTTTTTGTAGAATTTCTTGAAATATTATTATTTCACTTGAGAAAAATGCAGTGAACTGAGAGCAATCAAAAATTGAAGACCTTCAATACTTGTTTTACCAGCTTTTCAAAAAGTTAAAAATGTTGTAAAATTTTTCACTGGATCGGAAAAATACCGGATAAAAAGAGTAAAGAACTCAATTTATACATTTATTTTCATTAAAAAATCATGCTAAAAAAACTTGAAGGTCCTGTTCAAATTACTGCCTCAATTTCTTATGAAGTCTATTCCGTACTTCGGTGATGGTTACCTGCGTTGAATTCGAATTCTTCATATGCTGAGAGGCTATCAAAATTCTATTCCCTGGTTCTTCGCAGGAGTACTGTAAAGCAACCTCTTTATGTGACCCTAAATGTTGAAGTTACGGGAGGTTAAATCTTGATATTTGGTTGGCCGGGAGAATGGTCAGCCAAGACCCCTCTAACGCTGTTGATAGTTTTCGTTCAGCCACTGTTGTACGCATCTGAATTAAGGGGCGAAGTGGCATTCATCCCGCAAAAAGTTTTCGTAGGTGACCCTATTTAAGTTATTCTGGACTAACTTAAAAATGCAATCCTGGAAGACAATCAATCCACATCTTGAGGGGCCCAATAGTGCGCGTTATGATATTGTACCTCTGTACGCCTAGTCAACCACACTTTCCAGTGTGCATATTTTAGACTCTCGGCCAACGATCTCGGTAAATCTCTAGAATCTGATATAACATAATATAAAGAAAACTGTTGGACGAAGACACTTTTACATTTTGGTAATGAACAGTAGCAATGTCAACAACTTATTGATTAACAATCATTCAGAATCACGATCACTTGATGTACTTCACCCATCACCAACGAGTTTTCTAGACTGATACGTACGCTAAGCAGAAATTTATCAGCATACTCATAACTAGAATCGCATCTTCAAAATGATGTGTCTCTCGACCTCTTTTGCCATTAGGGAATCTTCAGAGAGGTTGCCAACCCACTATGGGGAATGATTATAATAATAATAATAATGTTTATTTTCCAACAATTTACAGAGTGTAATAGAAGAATAGATATAAATAGAATAGAAAATGAAATGATAAATCAGTGAAGTTTTGAGCTTGTTGGTGATGATACCTTAATAATAATCAATTAATACTTATACAATAATTGTCTTAAATAGATGCATGTGCGAACATAATAATTAACATATTTGATTACTCTTAGGGGAGGTCCTTTTTGGTTATATTAATCTAGTCCGGTTTAGTTTGACATATTCGAGTAGTTCATATTATTTCTTATTAGGGTTTTGTCATAATTCGGGAAAGGAGAATTAAATAGTCTTTTATGTGGACAATAATATTTGGGTAATATGGTAACTGATCACAGTTCTTTACAAAAACTTCAAGTCGATGAGATCATTAAAAAAATTTCTCTCGGTAGTTGTTATCCACACTTTAGCATGATACTTGAACGTCTTATAATTTTTCGTACTCTTGATACTGTCCGGTAGCAAACTGTATATCTTAGGTGCCAGAAATTTAACGGATCGCTGACCGATAGTTTTTCCTCGGTTTGGCACAATTGTGGATTGATTTTTGGTTCGGGTGTCGTATTGATGTACAATGGGTTGTAATTTTTTTTATTTTTATGGATATTTATCAATATTCGGTGACAGAACAATTGCCTCATATCAAAAATAGAGTTCTTTGAGTATAGCAAGTCACTGGAATATCTTATGTCTCATGTTTCTTTTAAAACTCGAAGAATCCATTTTTCTACAATATTCAAGTTATACAGACTACTTTCCCGCCACACTCCCCCAACCCAAGACTCCATAACCAAGTTGTGATTGTACGAGAGCCGAATATAATGTTTTCAGATTTTTCGTATTCAGGAATTGAGCAGGGCAAGAACTAACTCCGTAAACCACTCAATTTATTTTTTACATTCTCGATGTGATAGTCCGATCTCAAATGTCTGTCTTTCATAACGCCCAGATACTTTGATCGATCTTTTTCTTGTATGATCGTGTTGCTGTCTATTATGAGTGGTTCTAGATTGGGTAAGCGATTGGAATAAGAGGTAAAAAGAAGATAATACGTTTTTTGCTCGTTCATTGTAAGCTTGTTGAATTTGAACCAGTCGTTTCAAGTTTTGTTCTGCTATTGCCTTCAAACCTGCCCAGTTTTTCGCTTCATACAAAATGGTCATATCAGTGATGAGTTTACCCTCAGATCTAGATGTCATTAGGCTGTTTACATAAATTGTGATAAAAGCGGCCGAGCACCGTCTCCTGTGGGACTCCATAAGTGACAGCTCCCGAGGCACTTCGAATTCTTTCAATTTCTACCATTTTTTTGCGATTTGATACGTAGTCTTTCAGTAAATTGTAGGCCCTCTTATGTCATAGGAATTGATATTTTGTAGTAGACGTTCATGGCAAACGGTATCAAAGACTTTTGACGGATCATCGAAAATGCATATGAGTGTTTTTTTTTTACCTAGTGCCCTATATATATCCGATGTTAAATTTAATATGGCATCTTCTATACTACGTCCTTCTCTAAATCCGAATTGATTATCAATTCAAACTTTTCTAAGAATTCTCAGATTCTTTTCTTAAAAATTTTGGAATTTTGGACGTTTGATGATCCTCAATTCAAGAAAATCTGGAAATTTACCTAGGTCAAAACATTCATTAATTATGTATGTTAATGGAATAGCAATTTGTTCACGCAACTGTTTGAGCGTTTCAGATCTGATGAGGTCCCATCCTAGTGATATTTTCATTTTTTAGTCATTGATGACGTCTACAATATCTACAACATCTACAATTTTCATACCTTGGTGCCAAGTATATACTATTCTCGATGTTGTCAATATCGTCTGAGAAATATTTGGGATTGATTATTTTTTTCGCATAGTTTTCTCCTAGTTTACTGTAATGAATGTTGAATTGATTAACGATTTAATTTTTAGAT
The DNA here is from genome assembly GCA_034642435.1 of Megalocaria dilatata. Taxonomy (NCBI): domain Eukaryota; kingdom Metazoa; phylum Arthropoda; class Insecta; order Coleoptera; family Coccinellidae; genus Megalocaria; species Megalocaria dilatata. Next base: position 94,793,799 of record CM067854.1, read on the forward strand.
TT